>CM074737.1:53803327-54250827 GCA_037367245.1 Phrynocephalus guinanensis | reverse complement strand
AGTTCATAGGAAAAGTTACCCATGGCACCTAAGAATACCTTCAGTACCTACTTGTTGCATTTCTTTAAGGGGTCAAAATCAGATCAGTATTTTACACTGGTGGAACCAAAAGGGTGTAACATTAGGACGTACTGTATTTTTCCATGTATATGACACTGTCCCCCCCCCCCAAAAAAAAACAAAAAACCATGGCACTAAAAAACTAAGGGATATCATATACAGTACACAGAAGTAAGCCTTTCCCAGGGGTGGAGGTGGAGTAGAGGAGAACACAAACTGACCTTGTTGCTTCGTTTCCTTTCCATACCCTGAAGACTCCTCTCTGCTTTTTTTGTTGCAGGATTAGACCTTTGTTTTCAACATGGAAAAGCACCTCTTAACGGCTGCTTTCTGCCTTTCTGTGCTGAAAAAAAGGGCCCATTCCTGCAAGAACAAAGCAGAGAGAAGTTTTCGGAACACGGAAAAGAAAGGAAACAGTGTGGGTTGGGTTGGAGGAGAACTCAAGGAGGATTTATTAATTTTTCTTAATTTGGGGTCTTAAAAGTGGGTCGTGTCTCATATATGACAGATGGAAAAATGTATGGTACATTACCAGAGATGAAGAAATTTTGCCATAGATGTTACCTGTTGGGCACTAAATTGTACAACTTGATATGAAACAGATAAATGCCTGTGTTGATTTATTAACTAGAGGCCATTTGCTTCCAGCAATTGCATCATTAATATTAGTTAGTTACACCCATCAGTATAATCATTGTGCTGATGGGTGTAGTAACTAACAAGATTTTAACTGCAGCAACTTTGTCAGTCTCATTGCTTGCTACTCAAAGGTAATAAAAAGGTAAAGGTTCCCCCCGCACGTGCATGCTAGTCGTGTCCGACTCTAGGAGCAGTGCTCATCTCCATATTCAAGCCGAAGAGCCAGTGTTGTGCAAGTCCATGGCCATGTGGCTGGCATAGCTGCAAGGAAACACTGTTTTACCTTCCCGCTTTTTACAGTGGTACCTATTTATCTACTTGCATATACATGCTTTCGAACTGGGAGCTGGGGTTAACAGCATGGCATCCGGGGTTCGAACTGCTAAGCTGCCGACTTTGTAGCCGGCAGTTTTCAGTACTCTAACTTGCTGAGCCACCACACTCAGTGGTAGAGATGGGCACGACTAGGGAAAATGACGTTTTCGAGTTGTCGTGTGTCGGAGGCAGTCCATTTCGGCTCGTTTCCGTTTTTCGTGAAATTTCGCAAAAATTAGTCGGTTCGTTTTTTCGTTTTTTCGTTGTCGTTAGTACTGGTTTGGGGGGGTAGTGGGCTCCTGGAGGGAGCTGCAGGAGTCAGCCAGAGCCACAAGTGACGGACTGGCAGACTCTTTGCACCCGCTGTGTCTCACGTACTTGCATGTAGTGCAATGCAAGTAGATCTGGCTTAGGGTTAAGACGGGTTAGCGCAAGGGCTAGGGTTAGGCTAGTTACGGGTGAGGTTAGGGTGAGTATTGGGGTGCACCTCTGGGTGCCTCTCTGACCCACTTAGAAGGACAGTGTACTGGCGTATGGGTTAGGCTTAGGCTTAGGGTTCGGGTTTGGGCTACGATTAGTGGGCTGTTTATGCCCGATTGGCACATCCCAGAAGTCTCTGTGGTCAACCTGGCCAAGTGGCCATGCGATTGGTGGAAAATTTGCATGGTCCACTCCCATGGGCGAGCCCATCATTGAGAATGTGCAGGTGTAAAAAAATAAAATAAAATAAAATAAAATAAAATCAACGGAGACTTTTTTTTGTAAGAAAAACCCACTGCTGCTACTGTAAAAATTCAAGCATTTAAAATAGCTAATTTTCGCATGTTTCTGTGGTGCTTTGGTGGGGTTTTGGGCAACGATTTCAAAAAAAAAAATTGCGGTCGCCATTTTGGATCCCCCGCACTGCATGGCAAATGGATGCGCCCTCCCAGCCTGGTACCAGCAGCGCAGCAGCAATAGCCAAGGAGAGGGGGGCGGGGACCCCCCCAAATAAAATACCCTTCTGGCCTGGTAGGTGCCCTCAGACAGTTTTCGCCTACTTTTAGGGCCGGGAATCGGTTTTTTTTAAACTTTTAAAAACTTTTTTTCTGTGCCGCTTGGCTTTGCGCGATGCAAGTAACGAGCACGACAAATCAGACCAAATTGTTCGTTCGTCGGTTCGAGCTCGAATTCTGGCGGAGTAATTCCCGTTACCGTTTCGTAGAGTAACGGATACGAGTAACGGAAACGGAAACGGGAATACCGCTAAGTCGTGCCCATCTCTACTCAGTGGTAATAAGTCACAGCTATTGTAACAGGTTACTTCTACACTCTAGTATGGAAAGATCAGTTTCTTCCACACCTACCCCTGAGGAGTGCAGCTAAGCTCCGAGGAATCTGGGAAGCCTGGGAGTGGGAAAATATAGTTGTGCCTGCACATCAAGGAGACTTGGCTGCATTGCTATACCACTGTTGCCTATTGGTAGAAGATCTGACTGTGACCATTGGCTTTCAGTATAAAAGAAGAGGGTTTGTGGATCTGGGTATGGCTGTCACTCCCAGCTGTAGAAGAGGCATTATGAACATTGGCTTTAAAATGTGTAAACTACTCTTTGATCTGCAAGGGGACCTTGGAATATTATATATAAATTTATGAAAGCCAAAATTAGGTGATTTGTTGTTGTCATTTGTTCTGTTTCATTGCCCCTGGCTTGTGGTTACCCTATAAATGAGGGACTGCCAAAATGTCCTATCATTAAGCAGCCCTGCTCAGCTCTTCCAAACTCAAAACCAGGACTTTCTTTGTTGAGTCTTTGTGTTTTCCTGATGCCTTCATTTTTTCCAGCATTATGGTCTTTTCCAGCAAGTCTTGTTTTCTGATGATGTACCCAAAGTACAACAGCCTCAGTTTCATCCTTTCTGCATCTGGAAAGAGTTCAGGTATGATTTGATTTGCAGGTGACGGGACGTCTGAGCAGTTTTGCATGTGAAGCAGCAACTAGAGCTCTTTTGTTAATTATACAGTTGAATAGCAGTCATAAGCTGTGAAATGTTGAGCCTTGCAACCACAGATATAGAGAGGCGTTCTGTGAGAGGTCTGAGATTCAAGGAGCCTGAGCCTGTAATCCAATTTGTTGTAAGCAGACAATCTCTACGTGTTTAATTAATCAGCATTGTGAATATCACCAGGATATCATGATATAAGCCCTTGTGTAATAGAGATTCTTCAAGCAGGCATAAAACAGATTGATGTACCCACATTTTGTAGGCCTGGCTGGACATTCCTTTGAGAGCAGAGTGGTTTTTATTTTAAAACTCTGTAATGGAACTAGTTCTAGGATTGAGCCAGAAAAGTTAATCTCGGTACTTTTGTAGCACATCTGAATACTGTAGTTTAGGGTTAGAATCTGTGGTCATTTCTGCTATTCAAGTTGTGTGTGTATGTTTTCTTTTTAAAATGCTCGTGTGTCTAGCACTCACATTTTTTATGTAAAAATATCTCATTATCTACTGTTTTCTGCTGTACCTTACTTTTGGCCATTTGGGCTTTATGAAAGAGTAATAAATCAGAAAATACACTTTTGGCCTAGTCTTCCCCCTGCCCACAGTGGCACATGTTAATGTAGTAACTGGTGCCATCATGATACAGTAGTATATTTTACCATGGCTTGGATATGGAAGGTGGTGTTTTCAGGGCACTATTTTTGAGGTCATTTTATCAGAATTGGTTTCAGGTACCAGTGATTATTCATGTTTAGGTTTTTGCACACCTATTGAAAGCTGTTCACTATGCTGTTACATGTGGGATAAAGCTGCTGCTGGGATAGCCCCATGGTGTTTTGTAGTAATGATAGAAAGGCAATTGTAAGGCTTTAAGGCTGAGCTAGGCCTAATTCCAGAAAGCTCCCAGCTAGCCCTGGGGCAAGATCAGGAACCTTGGGTAGAGCTAATGTTCAGATCTTGCATTAATAAGGAATTGGATTATTTTATTGGATGAAATCTTTGCATGGTCACAGCTGGGTTGTTGTTGAGCCACTTTAATAATCTACAAGCCATTTGTCTGTTTCTTGACATGCTTCTTCCATGAGTTTTATTCAATTCTCTCTTTTAGTTTCTGAAACCAAATAAATTAATTGTCCCCCAGCCTAAAGGGTTTCTTCATTCAAGGGATTTTGTTCAGATAGTGAAACATTATTATTCATTTGGGTGACATCCAATGTTAGGCCTTGCAGGAATTTGACTCTGCGTCATTGGGATATGACCAGTTGTGATGATCTGTTTACTCTTTCAGCAAACTGGTCATAGGCCTCTGGGACAAACATTCTATGGGATTCTATTCTGTGCTGCACTGAGCTTCTGCCCATTGGATTTTACGAGACTTCTTTTGGGGATTGGTACTATTGGTGGCCGAACAGTACCCATGAGTTGGTATATTGTAGGCCTATGCTGCATATTTGGAATAGAGGTACGGATTAACTTCTCACACTGTTGGGCTGTAAATTACCTAGCAAATATTAGGCCTGGGTTATTCTCTTCCTGAGAATTATTTGATTTGGTCCTAACTGACAGGGTAAAAGGTTCAGACCTGCCTGCTCTCAAGTTTGCTGCAATGTTTATGTTTACATTTAGAATGTTGACATTTATAAGACAGACAGAAACTCAGACTTTTTATCTCTTTGAAATGGCTATTTTCACAGTCAGTATTAGAGCTCTGGATGCCTGGATTCCTTCCAAATTAAAAAAGGCACCTGGAACTGATCATTCTCTTTCAAGATAAGCAAGTTTGATCTTTTCAATGTACTGTATTTGATATGTTTTAAATCTGCAGAAACAGAAGGTCATAGATGTCTTCATGGGTGTCTGTGTCAAACAGTGTTAATATAAAAAATGACTTGAAAACTGTTTGCCCAAGCATCCCTAAATTTGGCACAGAACAAGAGCAAACTGTCTACTACCATCTGTGCCACATCTGATATCCAGAAATCCACCTGTGCCACACTTGACTTACAGTTTCAGGGTTATAATTTTTTGTTTGAGGTTACACATTTTTTGAATTGCCTGTGTTGGACTGTTGCTGAATGGTTGTGCATCAACAATACCCCAACTGGAAATTAATATATATGGAGGATAATTTATATTGTTCTCTGCAATTTGAATTGTTTTCTTCTGGAGTTGTGTAAGATGCAAAGGAAGTCCTAATAATCTTACTATTATTGTTGTTGTTGTTTCTACTGCTTGTATCACTATTATTATTGCTATTACTGCAAAGGAATTTTGAATTACAAAGTTTTTACTTGAGTACACGCTTAGATGCCAGTATATTGAATATAAGGTTGTTAGAGGCTGGGTTTCTTGGTAGTGCTCTACCAATATCTTAGTCTGCGTGGGCACATTTGAATAAATTAAAATAAAAAAATCATCTCACAAAAATCAATTCATGGTGAATTCATCATGTAAAACATTAATGTGGGGGTTATCTGATCTTGTTTGGAATAAAATTTGGAAATAGCCAATGACATTTGATTCTAAAAACAGCCATAGGGAAATTGATTGGGTCTGTCTGAACTCAGGACTTTCCTTCCTTCTTAAAATGGTATATATTTATGTATAATTTTCCTTTCTCTTTCCCCCCTAGCATGAGCTGTGGGATCAGACCCATTTCTCTGTAAAACATTTGATCTGCAGAGGCCTCTGTCTCTAAAATGGTAACTGCTTCTCTGCGTCATGGAGTGACTATCATTGGAGCTATCCTGCTTGTGACAGGGACACTATGTTTTGCTTGGTGGAGTGATGGTGAGATGGTGGCCACCACCTCTACTAGCAGTGACCTGAAGGTCCTGTCTCATGAAGAAGCTGAACCAGGGGCAAGTTCTTCCTCTTCTAATGCAGTGCTCAGGTCCATCAGCTTCTTCTGTTGTGGAATTGGCGGACTCCTTCTCCTATTTGGACTTTTCTGGTCTGCCAGTGCTGGAATTGTTTCTCGGCAATATCACTACCATTTCCCCAGGGACCTTCATTACTCTACCGTGGAGCCTCTGGAGAAACGGACCTCCAGGTTAGTAACAATACTTGGTTGACTGTAACAACACTTTGAGCTGATATGCCAGACCTTGGCCAAGAAATGTTATTTGGTAGAGATGTAACGGGGCAAGAGAAAGACCTAATTGTGAAAAAAGGTACATAAGAACATAAGAACATAAGAAGAGCCATGCTGGATCAGGCCAAAGGCCCATCTAGTCCAGCTTCCTGTATCTCACAGCGGCCCCACCAGATGTGTTTGGGAGAGCATGAGACTAGATATCTGTCTCCTGATACCACTCTCCTGCTTCTGGCCCTTGAAGTACCCTGGTTTAAACCCTGCAGGTTACACATCTCCATCATGGTTTGTAACCTGTGATGGACTTTTCCTCCAGGAATCTGTCCAATCCCCTTTTGAAGGCATCCAGGTCAGATGCCATCAGCACATTGTGTGGCAGGGAGTTCCATAGACTTACAACGCGCTGGGTGAATAAATAATATTAATAAATCCTCCTTGAGGTCTCCTCCACCCCCACCACCCCTGCTGTTAGTTTTAATTTCCCCATTCTAAACACTCCTCTCAGCTTTGGTGAGTTTGTTTTTTGCAGGCTCAGGCTCTGGGCTTGAACAGCCCATTAAGAAATGCGCTAAGAAAGAAAAAAGGGGAAAAACCCAACTTTTTAAAGCATGAAAAGGTATTTCTTAATGGGCTGCTCAAGCCTGACGGAGCCTGATCCTGCAAAAAAACAAACTCACCAAAGCTGAGAGGAGTGTTTAGAATGGGGAAATTAAAACTAACAGCAGGGGTGGTGGGGGTGGAGGAGACCTCAAGGAGGATTTATTAATATTATTTATTGGGGGGGGCTAAAAAGTAGGGAGTGTCTAATAAAAGGCAGAGTCTTAGAGACGGAAAATATGGTGTCTCCTCTATCTGGCTCAGTGGATGCTCAGAAGAAACTGTCTGTACAGGTGAACGTGCTGTTTGAGGTATAGTTGATCTAAAATCAGGGCCGTCAGCAATGAAAACGCTATTTTTTGTTTTGTCAGTAGGCTTCCACATTTGTGAGTGATACCTAAAAATATGATACAGGCTGAAGTACTGCATTTCACAATGAGTTATGTTTCTTTTTGTTTCTTCTGATCCAGCCAGAGTAGTATCCTCTAATACTAGTCCTGTGTCAAGGTGACCTCTGCAGTTTTAGTATGTTATTACTTTCTATCTCAAAACACATTTTTCTCTTGAAAAAGAGGAAGTGAGATGATCAAAGTTTATGTGAAAGTTTTGCCTATACACAAGCTGTGTTTGCCTAATAGAGGGCAATAAAAATCAACTGAGACATATAATCAGTAGCTCATGCAGTGCACATTTTATTTTACAGTGGTACCTTGTATAACGAAATTAATTCATTCCAAATGAAATTCTGTTAAGCAAATTTTCCTTTATACAAATTTCCCATAGGAATGCATTGAAAACGGAGTAATCCCTAATCGTGACCATTTTTATGTTGTATGGATTTACCCCATAGGCGATTCTGTTAAGCAAATTCCCCCTATTTCCAGAATGTTTTATGTTGTACAGATTTTATGTTATACAAACCGTTTGTTATACGAGGATCCACTGTATTCTATTAATATTAGGTGCTGTTTTTAATATTGTGGTAGCATAAAGAGGTCCCATAAAAGCACTAAAGGCCGCAACAGATACAGGGTGTTTTCATGCATTCCTTGATGCTTTTTTTGCATACCATCTTCTATAACTCTCACACGAAGGGCCTTTCTTTGGCACTCTTTTGTTGCCTAAATCATGCACTGACCTGTCAAGTGTCCCGATTTGGGCGGGACATTCATGTTTTCTAGCCCTTGTCCCACCATCTTCCTGGAACATTTCTATTCCCGGAAATGTCCCGGGTGGCGGTGGCAGAACAGCAGCAGAAGAGGAGGATAAGGAGCAAGTGAGGGGGCAGAGCGCAGGCGCAGGGGGAGCTCGCTCACCCGCCGGCCTCCTGCAGCTGTCCCCGGCGACCCTTTCAGGTCTGCCAGTGCAAGGCACTCGGCTGGCGGCAGCGGGCTCGAAGTCTGGCTGGTGGTTCTGGCTCCTCCAGCAGTCAACGAGAACTCCCCCCACCCGGGAAATCGGCAAAGCCCAGCATGGTGCCTCCGGCTGCCGTCCAAGGGCTGTAGCATACTGAAAAAAAGTCAACATGCCCTCCTCCTCCTCCTCCTCCTCCTCCTCCTCCTCCTCGCCCTCCTTGTCCCCTGGCACAGCTTCTATGGGGGCCACGTCCAATTCGGGCTGTGTGGTGGGAGGTGCGGCACGTGTGCGTGCATGCATGAGAGCATATGGAGTTTTGTGTTTGTGCTTGTCCATGCTAGCTCATGCACGTTCACATTACACATCCCTCCTGTCCCGCGCAGCACTTGGAAAAACTTGACAGCTATGTGTGCACAAGAGAGTGCAGAAGACAGTCCTGTATCTTTCTATTCAAAAGCCCCATCATGTTCAGTTAAGCTTCAGCCTGAGTTGCATTTAGCACCATATGCCTACTACTCATGTGCGTTTTTTTTTTAATTTTTACATGGGATTACATGTACTTTGTTTTTCTCTGAAACTGATACTTAAACATTCTGCTAAAAACAGGCATGATTTTACCTTATTTTATTTTCAAACACCTCTTTTTCCTTGTCTTTGATTGTTTGTGGCTTGATTTTCTTTCAGCATCTGGGAAGCCAGTGCTATTCCCACCTATGAAGAAGCCTTGAATTGCCAGCCTGCTGTCCCAAGCTGTACACCTGCTCCTCTTTTGAAGGAAATCAGGCTGCCCATGTATCAGGTGGTGGATGGGAACGACACATGGCATGGAGGCCGTCGACGCAGCTCCTCTGATAGTGTTCTGTTCCGGAATATTCCACCAAGGCTAGACTCCGAATCTTGGAATGAAGGGACCATTGGCTGTGACACTCCACCACCTAGCTATGAGAATATTGGTTCTTGCAATGGATGACCAAGATATCTGGTTCACCTCCAGTTGCAAACTTATAAACTGCTCCTGAAAGCTCCTGAAAACTCTTCCTTAAATTAAATGAATTCATTGTGATAAGCTGGAACAGAAAGGGGATAAACAGTTGTTAAAATATCAAACCACTGTATAGTCTCTCGTAGGAGTTACTGCCAGATTAACAGGAAATACTTTCAATATTGCTTTCTGTGTATGGCTGGCTAATGTATATGCAGTAGGCCTTGTGTATCCAAATGCTATGGAAGCATCCAAAATGTGAACTACAGCTAAAGAAAAGCGCTGCTTACACGGGTATAGAATTGTAAAAGTAGGGAGTGAATTCAGATGACCAGACTCTGGCTAAATGTCATCTGGGAAATAATGTTTCAAAACATTTTCAATAAAATAATTATCCAGTGGCAGTCCCATAGATTTTAGATGACCAGTTGAATGAACAAAGCCATGTGTTCTTCCTCCCACATTGAGTCTTGACTTTGAAGATGTGGGGGGGGGGAGTACACCCCCACAAGTCTCACCCAGGCTCTCCTTTTTCCTGGATGGTGTTAGATCATGTTTGGGGAGATTGAATTAGAAACCTCTGTCTGTGGAAAGAGGGTGGAGGTAGGAAGTCTAATGCACCCTGTGATATAGTCTCCTCTTTGATTTCCTTCCTCTATAAACAAAAAAAGATTATATGTCAACTTTCTTGAGTTGTGATTGTTGAATTCATGGGCAAGGATGATAATGCTGCGTGATATGTAACAGCTGACCAATCTACAGTGGTACCTTGTATAAAGGAATTAATTCGTTCCAAATGAAATTCTGTTAAGCAAATTTTCCTTTATACAAATTTCCCATAGGAATGCATTCAAAAGGGAGTAATCCCATTTTTATGTTGTACGGATTTGCCCCATAGGCAATTCTGTTAAGCAAATTTCCCCTATCTCCGGAACTTTTTATGTTGTACAAATTTTATGTTATACAAAACGTTTCTTATACGAGGGCCCACTGTATATGCTTAATGATATTAGAAGAGGAAGGGCAGAGTTCCCTGCTTCTTATATATGGTGACCGCTGGTGATGGATGAATCTCCTATAAAACTGCCAAGAATGGAGTGAAATCTGAAGGACTAACGTGAAATAAAAAACAGATGAAAGAGAGCCAAAGCCTTTCACAAAAGAGTTATTGAGAGAGGATGTAGCCGGGTGCATAAACATCTTTTTTTTTAAATTGAATAATTTTATTGGGTTTTTGAGGAGGGAACAAAGGGAAGGGGAATGGGAAAAGGGGGGTACAGTTTTCTTAAAAATTTACATTGAATATATCAAGCAAAGTAAAAGTAGTGATTTAACATATTAATAGATTGCCAAATATTATCACAGTACTAATAGGTTTGTTACTTCTTGCCATCTTTTCCGAGAGATCTCATCGTAGTCTCCCTTTAAATAGCCGGAGAGTCTGTCGATTTCGATACATTCTCTTATCTTTTCGTAGAGATTCTTCTCTGTTGGTACGTTAGGTTGTTTCCAAAATTTCGCATACAGTATCCTTGCAGCAACAATTACATGGTGAAGTACATATCTCTGATCATATGAAATATTTATGTCTACTATATTTAATAAGAAAAGTTCTGGACTAAGCTCTATCTTAATTTTCAAATATCTTTCTAGAAATAGTTTTACCATTTTCCAATATGCCTTTGCCTCTTTACATGTCCACCACATATGGTAAAAGGAACCACAGTCATATTTACATTTCCAACATTTAGGTGAGCAATTGTACATCTTAGATAATTGGTGTGGTGAGAGATGCCATCTATAGAACATCTTATAGCAATTTTCCTTAAAAGAAATAGATTTAAAGATTTTAACTGCATTCCACAGAGAGTCCCATTTATTTAGATGAATAGAGTAACCGAAGTTTTCTGCCCATCTTATCATAGTATCTTTGACCAGTGTATCAACCATTTTCTCATTTAACAAAATACTATAGAATTTACTAAGAAGCTTGGAGTCGCCAGAAGATAGTATTTTGTCAAGTGACGTATCAATAGTTGTAAATCCCCCCTCTTTAGTAAGATCTTTAAAGTGTGAATATATTTGTTGATACTTCCACCAGTCTAAATTATAGCCTTCTGATACTAATTTCCCTAGTGGTTTCAATGAAAGGTCAGTGTTCAGAAGGTGTCTATAAGTTAAGACTTTTGGGATTTCACTTGTAGGGGAGCTAATGACCGCTCCCGGCGGAGATAGCCACAATGGTGCTTTGAAGTAAAATTGTTTTTTAATCGATAACCATATTTTAACTAAGGCATTCCTTATCCAGTGCTTTTTAAAGAGGGTAGGTATATTACCCTTGTACCACATATAATGATGCCAACCCTTGTCTAGGCCATAACCCTCAAGCTGCAATATTCTTTTATTTGTCATCAAAATCCAGTCTTTAATCCAAGTCATGGCAGCAGCCTTGTAATATAACACTAGATTGGGCAGGGCAAAGCCACCAGTTTTGGTTCTATCCTGTAAATAAACATTTTTAATCCTTGCTTTTTTCTTTTGCCATATAAATATACGTATACTTTTTTCCAGGTCTGTAATAATCTTAAAATTAGGTAATATAGGTAAAGATTGAAATAAGAAAAGCAGTTTAGGTAGAACATTCATTTTAACTGCTGCAATTCTGCCCATTAAAGATAGCTGGAGTCTTGACCAAATTTCCAAGTCAGCTTTGATTGTTTTTATAGCATTAACATAGTTATCTTTATATAAAGAGTTACAGCGGTTAGATACAGTGATACCCAGGTATTTTACCTTACTAGCATGTTGAAAACCCGATTGGTTTACCAGTTTTTCAATCATGGATGAAGTCATATTTTTGGTAAGCAACAATGTTTTTTCTCTGTTTACCTTTAATCCAGAGATTTTGGAGTAGGCCTCCAAAGTCTTTAGGAGTTCTAGAGAGGAGGTCTGAGGATTCTCCATAATTACCAACAAATCGTCTGCAAAGGCTTGTACCTTATAAACTTCTCCTTTGCTTTGTAGGCCTTGAATACCTGGAGTATTTCTTATGACATGAAGAAGCACCTCCAGAGTTAATATAAACAAGAGGGGAGAAAGGGGGCATCCTTGCCTGGTGCCTTTATGTATGTTGACTTTATCTGTAAGGTGGCCATTGACGACAAACCTGGTATTTTGGGTGGAGTAAATTTGTTCAATTACTCGCAGCATTCTATGGCCACACTGTAGGTAATCTAACTGAGATTTGAGTAAAGACCAGGATACGTTGTCAAAAGCTTTCTCGGCGTCAATAAATGCAAAAGCTACTTGCTTCTCAGGGTGGCATTCATAATATTCCAACACATTGAAGAAAGTTCTAATGTTGGATTGAAGATGCCTTTTCGGAAGAAAGCCAGTCTGATCGTGTGATATCAGAGAGGGTAGAATTGTCCGCCATCTATTAGCCAAAATGGTTGCAAAAATTTTGTAATCCACATTTAGGAGAGCAATTGGCCTGTAGTTCTGTATCAAGTCTTTAGATTTCCCTTCTTTAGGAATCAGTGTTGTATATGATAATTTCCATGAGTCTGGTATATCTTCACCTTCCAAGATGGATGAAAAAAGATTTTTCATATTTCCAGAGACTATCTCAGAGAATTTTTTGTAAAATTGTGCCGGTATTGAGTCAGGTCCAGGAGCCCTGTTCATTTTTTGATGATTGATAGCCTCTGTTATTTCCATCATTGTAATAGGAGCATTCGTTTGAGCTCTCTGTTCTTCAGTAAGTTTGGGAAAATTGGCTTGTTCGAGGTAATGAAAGATGGCATTTTTGTCGATCGTCTCCGGTTTGAATAAATTCTGATAATATGCCTCTATGATTTTTTGGATTTGTAACTGCTCTGTCTGATTTTCCCCATTTTTGTCTTTGAGTGCTAAGATAAGTTTTTGAGATTGTACCTTTTTTAACCTGTAGGATAACCATCTGCCTGGTTTATTTGCATTTTCCACAAAATTCAATTTAGCCAATTTGATTTTGTGGGCTATATCTGCAGTCAGGATCAAATTTAGTTCATGCCTACAGGAAGCCAAATCTTTGTTCAGCTGCTCATTGCGGGGATCGTGGATTAGGTCCTTTTCAAGCTTTTTCATCGCATTGAGAATGGATTCAGATTGCTTTTTCCTCTCTTTGTTCCGTTTTGCCATATATTGGATGACAAACCCTCTGAAGTAGGGCTTTGAGGCATCCCACACCGTTTTCAGCGGTGTACCCTTGTTCAGGTTCATTTCAAAATATAAGTTCAAGTCTTTGGCTGCCTCCGAAATAAATTCTTTATCAGTCCACAGAGCTGAGTTGATTTTCCAGTGTCTGGGCTTACCCGAAGATTTCAGTGTCCACAAAATAGCATTATGATCAGATATTGTTCGAGGTAAGGTTTCTATATCCCTTGTACTAAGTAAAAGATCGGATGCATAAACATCTAATCACTGTGGACCTATGTCACTTCATACCAAGCGGAGGATTGTTTGATTGATTGTTGGAATCGGTTTCTGAGTCAATAGAAAGCAGTTCTCCAAATCTGGACCAGTGCCTTTTGCTGCCTGATGCATCAGTCATGACTTAGATGTCATTCTGCCTGGACAAGCTGGCCAGGCTGGAGTTGAGCATTATTTCAGCACTAGCAATGCCACAGTGTACTGTATTTGTTCCTCTATATAAGATGACCCCCATTTTTCCAACACAAAATTACAATTTCATAATCACGCGGTTCTCTCCTCAGCTTGCTTCCGTGTATAAAATGACCCTCTTTTTTTAGTCCAACAAATTTTAGACAAAAATATAGACTTACACATAGAAAACTACTGTATTCTGTGGTGTAGGTACACTAGCATGGGGGTACAAGGTGTGTTCATGTTTGTCTTGATCTGCTGCCTCACTCCGTTCGCTGTGCAGCACCCAGGATTCGAACCGCCGAGCTGCCGACTTTGCAGCTGACAGTTTCAGTGCTCTAGCCCACTAAGCCACCATGCCCCTATTGAAATAAAGCATACTAAGATTCAAGTGTTAAGAGGTTCCTCTTGGCCAGAAGAAAACTGACATCCTGCATAAATAGCCACGGGCCACTGTGCAAAGAGCGTTGTCTAAACCCAGTTGTTAAGCCGAACTAAAGCAGAGACATTAAATCAACTAGTTATGGTGAGCCAACATTTATGTACATTTTGTTGGTTTGATGGGTCTACTGCAGTGTTGAACTTATGGCATGGGTGACTATGGTGGCACTCGGAGCCCCTTTTGTGGGCACACAACATCGTCCCTTTGCAACCACCTGTATTCGGGTTAAATTGCTGTATTGGCACTTTGCGAAAAATTAGTGGATTTTGAGTCGCAGTTTGGGCACTCGGCTTCTAAAAGGTTCACCATCACTGGTCTTCTATAAATGAGAGATTACAAGTTTCATTCAAAGTTAGGGTGGTGTGGAGAGCTTGTCTAGGCAGACCTTCCAGTGAGTTCCAAGGACTTTGGTATATTCAAAATTAAATTGCAAAAATCCCTAGTGTATTTTCAGAGACTCATTGCCCTTAATGTTTTAATTAACATGACCTTTTCATTAATGCAGGAAATATTTCTGGGGGTGGGGAAGAGGCAAAATTATTATCAGTTGAACATGTGACCAGTGTACAAGAATGGAACTATTGACAGTGAGTCTATATTTAGATCTTGTGAATACCTAAGAGACGGAATAGAACTGCTTGTTTTCTTATGATTTGGTTGTTTTGGCCTGTTTTTTTCATTGATATGGGGGAGTATTAGGATTGAGTCACATATTTATTTTGAGTTGATAGCCATCCTTAAGCAATGACTTGACTGCTTTATTTTTACAAGGGAAGCTACTTCTCCCAGGGTTTGCTCACGTCAAAGTCTTATTATGCATAGAAGAAAAACCTTTAGAATGAATATTTTCTCTGAGGACCTGATAATTTGGGAGATTCTTACACAGGAGTAAGATAAGTAGCTTCTCAAATAAAGATGTAGTGGTCAGAACCGCCCTCGTGAGAATTTCTTTCAATTCCAGAAATAACCTATGAGTCTGGCATGTGGTTTTTAAAGAACATAACTGCTAAGAAATTTGGCATCTTTCTTGGCATTTTTAATCCCCTCCCAACTACAGTAATTCCCATTTAATTTATCCCCCATCAACTTTCCTTGCACACATGATACTGCAGTGGCACCATAGTATCCACACAATGCAAGGCTGAAATGAGTGTCAAGAAAGTCAAAGCAAGAAAAAAAACCAACCCTTTATGTTCTGTTTCTTTGGGGGTTGTTTTTTTTTTTAACAGCACTTCTGTGTCATGGTCTGTTTTTGTTTTGCTCTATAATGCAAAAGTGAAAACTGAAAAAAGTTTTGACTTTTTTTTAACTAAAGATTTGACAAGGGATGGTGGATAAAAACAAGAACAGAGTGAAAAAGGTACCGAAGAGAGCTGTTCTTGGATTTTGCATTTTTGTTGTTTCTAGTGTAACCAGTTTTTGCTGTGATACATGGTCAGGTAGCATAAAAGTAAAAGTTTTTTTTTAAAATAAAGGAAAATGTGAAGGTTCGAGAATGATGGGCAAGTGAAACAAGGAAGTGAGTCCTGTGGCGCAGTGTTTAAACTTCAGCGCTGAAGTCAAGCCTCTGTTGACAACCTGAAGTCAGTCTTGACAGGTTTAGGTAGCTGGTTCAATGCTGACTCACCTTTCCATCCTTCTGAGGTCAGTAAAATGAATACCCAGCTCGCTGGAGGGCACGTTGTTGCTTGCATAAATATGTTATAATCCGCCTAGAGCAGTGTTGGCGAACCTATGGCAGAGGTGCCAAAGGTGGCCCTCGGAGCCCTTTCTGTGGGCACCTGACATCGCCCCTTCACAACCACCTGTATTCAGGTTAAATTGCTGTATTGGCACTTTGCAGAAAATTAGTGGGTTTTTAATTGCATTTTGGGCACTCGGTCTCTAAAAGGTTCGCCATCACTAGTATATACCATCGCTGAAGCAATCATGTAATTTGAGGACAGTAAGATTAACTTTTCAAATGCGACAAAGTGGGTGTTCTTGCTTGACATCTTTCCTGTAGGACTGCCAGCTTTTCTCCCCTTCCTCTTGGCGCTTCTTTCATGTCTTCGAACCAGGTTATACTTTCCTGACATGGAGAAGGAGTGATGGGGAAGGAACAAGCATAGGAGCAGTGTTGTTAAAAAGCTAGGGATCCTGTTTTCATGAACTCATAAAATTATTATTATTAACTGGAGTAAACACTATAAGATTTACTGTTTGGTAAACATGCCCAGGACTGCACTGGATATTACATTAGGCAACTGAACAGCATGGGGAAAGAAGACAAAAATATTCATTCTACAAAACGTTACTGCAGTCGAATTATGATTGGGGCCTTTCCCTTTAACAAAGCAAAGGGTGCAATCCTGCTAAAAATATCTCAAGAGACTTAATCATGTTCCTGAGGCTGCAATATCCATTGTCTAACACCCACATAAATAACCTATTCTTTCTTTTGAAGGAAAAATTGATCAAGCATGTGACAGAACCTGCCATTGTGCATACAGTCCTGCCTACCCTTGAGTTAGAAGAAGCTAAACTTGAGAACTGCTCCTGCTTTTGTTAACTTCTCACCCCCAAGTTCAACCAATAAAACATATGTATTTTGTATTGTGTCATTTTTTTTTCATTCTCTTCTGCAGGAGTACATTTTTCTTAGAAGCAGCAGCAAGCAGACATCTCACGCAAGGGGGTGGTGAACACCGAGGTCTTCACGAAGCGTTGAACTACAGTTCCTGTTATCTCACCCTTAGGGGATAACTATATGTATTAAAATGCACTGTATCAAAATATAGTATATTTTAATACGTATTTATTTTAATACATATAGTTAGCCCCCAATGGTGTATGTTAGATAACTATATGTAATTATTTGTTGGAGCTCATGAGAATTGAACAATATCTACAGAGCCAGATTCCAGATCTGATTCCCACATACACCCCCACAGTCTCTGCATTTTTAAAAAAATTGTGTGAGGCCCAGTTGCTTTCAGGAAGAAAACAAAAAGATAAAATATTCTGATGTGGCAAGAAGCCATAATCTACATGGTTAAGTACAGTTCCATGGTGTCACAGGATTTACTCAGCATCAGCACATTTTGATACCCTCAGTATAATTGGGATGTAATACCATCTCATATGGACTCTAGAGAGCCACAAACTACCCATTACCACTAATGTGAAGGAACACCTACTACCCATTCTATCAGGTTCCATAATGTACAATTTAGGCTTTCATCAGAGTAGTGGAGCTGGGTGAAATTTAATAGCAATACAGCAGCCTGGACCTGTTAACAAGATGACCACCCAGTAAATGGGCATATCAGATTACTGTGTGTGAGAACAACTTGTGATCTGCTTCACAAAAACAATTGTCAGTGAAAAAACTGCCAAGTGCTTCTTCAGGTCCTCCTCCTTACCCACTTTGGGCAAAGCCTCGGTGCATTTACAACCACCAAGGACAAAAACCCAGCTGCTGCCTCTCTTCTCAGCCTCGAGATTCAAATGGAAAATATTTATCTGTTGAATTTCATATACATTGCATTATAGCCCTTGATCACTTTGGGATTTTATTTTAATTTAGCAATCTAAAATAAATCATTCTGGTAGCAGCATCCACATTTTGGAGGGTTATTTGCTGCTAGATGCACAGAGCTTTCCCTCAACTGTTTGCCCATGCAATCCAGAACTGTTTCCTCAGTCCTCACTCCTAAAAGGTTGCCATCCCCTTTTTGTCAAACTTCTCCAATCCACCTACAGTATTTCTTTTTCTTTCTTTCTTTCTTTCTTTCTTTCTTTCTTTCTTTCTTTCTTTCTTTCTTTCTTTCTTTCTTTCTTTCTTTCTTTCTTTCTTTCTTTCTTTCTTTCTTTCTTTCTTTCTTTCTTTCTTTCTTTCAACTTATACAAAACCCCATAGCACTTGGAGCACACTCTAGGCCAGTGATGGCAAACCTTTTAGAGACCGAGTGCCCAAACTGCGATTCAAAACCCACTAATTTGTTTGCAAAGTGCCAATACAGCAATTTAAGCTGAATACAGGTGGCTGTGAAGGGGCAATGTTGGGTGCCCACAGAAAGGGCCCCGAGTGCCACTTTTGGCACCTCTGCCATAGGTTCACCAATACTATCCTAGACCAGTGTTGGTGAACCTATGGCACAGGGTGCCAAAGGTGTCACTTGGAGCCCTTTCTGTGGCACTCAACATCGCCCCTTCACAGTCACCTGTATTCAGGATTAAGTTGCTGTATTGGCACTTTGCAAACAAATTAGTGGGTTTTGAATCGCAGCCTGGGCACTCGGTCTCTAAAAGGTTTGCCATCACTGTCCTAGACCATCACTTGAACCGTCACACCATATTGATAGTGTACACTGCTGGTGTAGCTTTGGAAAAAATCCACTAGATGGCAAAATACTCCCCCAAATATTTGTTTTCCTATATCAGATAGGCTTTTAAGGCAGACTGATAACAAGGTGATAACAAGAAAAAAAGAGGATAACGTGTCAGAACCAAGGCAAGGCAGAAGACTTATGAATGTGCAGATTCTTCCTCCCCCTCAAGCCTAGCCTTGCTTTAGGGAAATAGCAAAAAGCAAAGGACACTTTTAATCATGTGAACCACCTTGGTTCCTTTTAAATGAGAAAATACACACACACAGAGAGAGTGTGTGTGTGTGTGTGTGAGAGAGAGAGTGTGTGTGTCAAAGGTCATTCTGGTACTTTTGTGTCGGAGTTGAATGAATTATCCTGGTATTGATGTCCACACATGGGAAGAGTATTTGTTGCTGGAGATCCTGGGACTCACTGGGTCCTTCTGGCACCAGCTGGTTTCTTTCCTTTCTGTCTCACTCCCAGCACAGATTTCCCTCCCCTTTTGCCTGTCTCTTCTGTTTTTCTACATATCTACTCCCCTTCCTTTCTCTTCTCTTCCCAGTTCTCAAATGTCCATGTTTTTACGGCAGTGCTTTCTAATATTTTATATTTGTTGAGCTTGTAGATATCACCTTTGCACTAGGGTGCAAAAACATTTTAAAAAATGCAGCTTATATTCCATGAAAACTAATAAGAGCAGCAATAAAGCATGGAGTGTAGTGGAGATGGACCAGTTGAAAAACCCAGATAAGGCGACGTTGTGGGTCAGCACAGCAGGCATCAGCGCAGTACTGGGGCCCACATGAGGAGATGCTGCATAGGAGCAAAGTGGACAAAATGCACCAGCATCTAGGGTGGTGGCTAAAAAACAAACAAACAGAACTCCAGGTTTTTTTTGTTTTTTGTTTTTTTGGTCCCACTTTGGCTTTGTTGACTCTAGATTCAGCTTTTTGTTGTGCAGATCACAAGGTGCAGCACATGAGTGCCAGAAAAGTTGGGGGGAAACAGCTCAGTGTGGACAAGTTCCCAAAACAATTTCATGTTTGAGTAAAAACTGGGCAAGATGGTCTGAAGGGCTGCTTGGCAAACCGAAGGAAGAGGCAAGAAAGCCGAAAACTTTCCTGTGATGTGTTCAGGGGCACTAAGGAACAAAGAAAATATTTAATTAATCTCAAAACAAAACTAATGGGCAGCCAGAGGATTCTGAGAATATTCTCTAAAACAAGTGGGGGAAAAACCACTTTAAAAAAGAAAACCTCTATATATCCTACATGTTAATCATTTCCTTAAAAGAATCTAATGGGAGCTGTAGTTCTAAAAAAGCAGCTTTCACAACCTTTGGCTTCAACCCACTATTAAAGCTAAATAATTGATTCTGGAAGTTGAGTCATGCCAACTGGACTTCTTTTTCTTGAGAGATAGAAACATTTCACTGCTCATCCAAACAGCTTCATCAGTTTCTCTCTCTCAAGAAAAAGAAGTCCAGTTGCCATGACTGAACTTCCAAATAAACTCACCTGGATGACTGAGAATCTTCACAGACTAAATAATTGAAGTTAGTTGAAAAACAACAGTAACCCTGCAATGAATGACTGTAATCTATCTTGAAGAGTGCAGAGATAAATATCATTTTATTAACAACCAAAAATCTATAGCCATGGGGTTTCTTTATCAGTAACCATTTCCCCCATTTACACTTCAAGGGAAAAGATCCGAATATCAAATGGAAATAATTAGTCCGCTCACACAATTTGCAATGTATGTCTATTAACCAAACACTTTATTTTGGGGCATGCACAAAGTGTATATACTGTAATAAAATGCAATGTGCTCTTACTCTTGGGTCTGAGGAAACAGGTTTGAACCATAGAAGCTCACATTAAAATATAGCACTAAGTCTTAAAGGGGGCCACCTGTCTTAATTTTAATTTTGTTTTTGGCCTGATATGCCATTATTGATTATGAGCGGCTCATCTCCATCATGAGGAATACATTTATTCTCCCCCTCCCCCTTTTAGCTCAATGAAAAATAGTTGATTCCGTGAAAGGAAGAAGCCACAGTGTAGAACTAATTTTCTATTTGCTTTTCTTATTAGTGACCATTACATTCTTCAAAGCTCGGAGACCCAGGCAATGTTTTCACTGATTTATGTGTAGATACTTTTATTAGTCACACTTTCATCTACTGCCCTGGAACGTTGTGGAGGAAGAGCAGTTAAGAGATATTCTGAATAAATAAATGATCAATAATATAAATGAGGGCAGTTACAGTAGTTACACCCCAGGGGACCGTATCATTATTCCAAGGTTTTCCAGCTGAGGACTTCCCTTGAATTTTGTGCCAGGGACTGAAACAGCAAGCAGAGAATACTCACACTTGGCTTTCTGTCAGATTTTTCTAGCTTTCCCCAGTTGGCCAGTCATCCTCTGAGGAAGCCTAGCAGCTGGACTCAGACTAGAAGGATCCTAAAACCCTCCTCCCCTGTCCACACCCCCTTGATGAAGCATTCCTAGCTTTTCCACTGGCTATACCTAGGGGGAAGGTTATATCTAAGCCTCTCAGGACAATGTTATTCAAGTGTGAATTTAAATATCTTGTTTGCATTCATTACAAGCCCATTAAAACTGGCTGGCTCAGACCTGGGCAGGACTGGTCTGAAGGTGCAGCTGACTCTTGTCCTCTTGATGTCAATGCCATACCTGTGTGTCTGATGCACCTAAGCCAAGGCTGCTGATGTCGGGCCTGGGGCCAGGGAAAAGACTGCCCAACCTTTTTTTGGCCTCTCCAGTTTCCAGGAGAGCCTCTTCCCATGCATTACTTTGTGAGAAATTTCTGAGCTGCCTGAATTGCAATGGCTGAAGAGAAACCCTTCCGCTATGGACTCATTGTCCTGGGATTCTTCCTGGTGATGATTGGCATGTTCATTATGAGTGTGGAAAGGCCTCAGATCTACATCACTTTCTGCTCCCTGGGAATCTTAACCATAGTCGTGGGAGTCACTTGGAGCATGTGTCAATGCTACCCAAAGGTAAGAAGCAAGGTATATTTTTTTATTCCAAAGTTCCTTCAACTGTCTCTGTTCTCTGTTTCTTTCCTATTGACCTCTTTCTTTGTCCTTTGCAGAGCTTGGAAAGTCATTTTCAGAAAACAGCTCCCAGAATTCCCACCGGCCTTGCTGGTTGGAGAGAGTTTTGTGGGTCCAAACAAGTAACATTTCCAAGTTGTGCTCTTTTGCAAATGATGCATGCTTCTGAAGAAGAGTAATTCTGAGCTACTGGAAGCTATAAGGACTGAAGACACTCTAGTTTGATTCTTTATCTGGGCTCTCAGTATGCTGAGAAACATTAAGACAAAAATATAATATCTACCAAATAGCTGATATTGAATTATCACTTGTGTCTTCCTCCTGGAAATTCAAACCTTGCTGAAGGCAGTTTTTATAATGTGAATGGAAGGGGGGACCCAACCCTGTCCACATAGGTTACAGTTCCATCCTGCTCTTGAGCTGAAAAAATGAATTACATCTCTCTTCCTCTCTCTCTGTATCCCAATCTCTCTCTCTCTCTCTCTCTCTCTCTCTCTCTCTCTCTCTCTCTCTCTCTCTCTCTCTCTGTGTGTGTGTGTGTGTGTGTGTGTGTGTGAGTGAGTGAGAGAGAGAGAGAGAGAGAATACACCAGCTTGATTGGAAATGCAGTTGGAGACATGGTGCTTCACCCCTCTGCCACCCCCCTTGCAAGCTGTTTTCCCTCCACTTTTGATGACCCCCTGGGCAAGGCAGTTGAGATGAATGCTGGTATCAGTGTCCATCCCCTATAGAGGATCTTTTCTTCTTCACAGTCATGGCTGCCCTTCACATGCCTTCTCCCTCTGGGACCAAACCAATGGACGTTGCTGCTCAGTTCCCTGTTTCCTGCTATGGCTTGCATACTCAGAAAGAGCAGGTACACTGACAGCTTAAACCAAGAAAGAAGTGTAGCAAAGCAAGGAGTGGGTAGGGAACTAGGGATGGACTGGGTCAGCTTAATATTCAGCTGAAGCTCCAAGAATGTGGGATATCTGAGTTCCTGTTGGGCCATGGATTCTCACTGGGTGACCTTCGTCTCTCTCTCATCTCTCTCTGTTTCTCCTCTCAGTCTGGACTACCCACACAGGGGATTTGTGAACATAAAATGAGTAAGGGAAAGCCTATAAAATGTGAAGTTAGGTGCATATTCATTTGGCCTCTCACCTCTAAGGAGAGAGGTAAATGAAACATTCATTCCCCATAAAGGCACCCTCCCCCATTCAAAAAGTAATACACTCCACTTTCCCCCTCAGATCAGAGTTGTTTCTATTGATGCTGAATCTGAGAGGTTCCTTATCAAGAAGCCCGATGCTTTATCTCTTGAAAATACAATCCCTGAGAAGAACAGGTACGTATGTCTAAGGGAACCAAGCCTGTAAGCTTCAACTCAACAGGTTGCAATTTTCTTTCTTTTTTTAATTAGAGGACTTATCAGTACACATAAATTGTGCTCTTTAGCTGGACAAGGTCAGCGCCTGGAAACACTGGCAAAGGAAAGTGAATTGTACAGTCTTCTCTTCACAACAACTTTGTGTGTGTGTGTGTGTGTGTGAGCAGTATTCTAAGGGGAAATGGCAACTCAGGAAAGTCTTATTTATCTACAGTGGACCCTCGTATAACATACGGTTTGTATAACAAAAATTGTACAACATAAAAAATTCCAGAGATAGGGGAAATTTGCTTAACATAATCGCCTATGGGGAGAATCTGTACAACATAAAAATGGGATCACTCCGTTTTCAATGCATTCCTATGGGAATTTGTATAAAGGAAAATTTGCTTAACATAATTTTATTTGGAATGAATTAATTCCTTTATACAAGGTACCACTGTATTTGAAAAACACACAGCAACACCAGAGACTAATAGTGGAGAAAACAAAAAGCTGATCTTGCCTTGGTGATACTAAGTTCAGTTTCAGTAGCCAACCAATTTGTATGTAATCCTATCTGTGTGTGTTGTGCTGTGACACTCGTGACCGACTCTTTGTGACACCATGTCCATGGAGTTTTCTTGGCAGGAATACTGGAGTGGCTTGCAAGTCCCTACTCCAGGTGCCTACAACACCTGGTATTCCCTGGTGGTCTCCCATCCAAGTACTAGCCAGGGCCGAACCTGTTTAGCTTCCGAAATCAGGCAAGATTGGATGTGCTTAGGGCAACTAGGCAGCTATCCTATCTCAAAAATGCAAATCTAACCATATTAGCCCAAATGAAAAATTACTCTGTATCAGTACCTAGAAAACTCCCACAATCCCTCTTGATAACAGCTTCTATTCAGGCTCCATCTATTCATCCCAACCTGCTAGAGGTTCCATATGAACCTACCCAGCAATTAAGATCAAGCCAGGAGGCCCTTTTGAAAGAGCCATCCCTCAAGGAGTTGAAAGGGATGGCTTGTAGACACAGGGCCTTCTCAGCAGCTGCCCCCAGGCTATGGAATGCCCTCCAGAGTGAGATCCACCTGGTGCCAACATTGATGACATTTCGGCGCCACATAAAAACCTTTCTGTTCCAGAAGTTTTTAAATATAGATTGTGGGTCCTGATGGCAATTTATGTGCAATGTTTTTATTATTGTTTTAATTATTTAGTGACATGTTGGTGTTTTAACTGTTTTAATTCTTTTTATTGTAAGCCGCCCAGAGACCTTTGAGTATATGAGCTGTAAAAATAAATAAATAAATAAATAGAGTGCCTTCATAGGACACAGTCACACTAATGAAATAAACTGAGTGATGGGTTGAGGTTATGAATTTGGTTTAGAGTCACGTGGTAATCATGTCATGTTTGTGTTGATGTGTGTATCGTCTTGGGAAAGCAGTTGAGTCATGGCTACTGGACTTCTTTTTTGAGAGATAGAAACGTTTCGTGTTTAAACAGCTTCAGTCATCTTGGGAAAGCAGGCTTTTTACTACACGTGCTTTTAAAATTGTTGCATTTGAGGTTTTCTCCTGATCCCACTTGCCCTCATGTTGGGTGGCTGTGAAAGCCACTAGCTGTAGTTGCTGTAGTATTATTTCATTTCTTGCAATCTGGCATAGAGCTAGTAGAGAATGAGAGAAATTTTTAAAAGTTACTTTCAGAGATTACCACACCCAGTACAGCACAGCTGATGTCAAATTAAAATCAAAGTCAAATTGTCTATCACTATAAATACAGAAACAGAGCTTGGAATAGTAACTTCCAGGCATTACATGTGGCTGGGCAATTCCCAGAGTTGTGCTGTTATAAACTAACCTTCCCAAGTTGTATTCTGAAATCAGACAGATTTCTGAATTGGGAAGTATTCAGATGGCTCTTCCAGGCTGAAAATAACAGGATAAGAAGCCTAGTGAATTGGTTATGGTCCCACTAATTTTTCATTTGCACAGTTCACAGACACCTTATACCAGCCAGAAACAAGCTGATGTCTATGAGAAAAGCTTGCCATCTTATGAACAGGTCCAGAAGAATATGACAGGTGTTCCAGCAGAATGTTTAGGAGCATTGCCTGTTGCCCCAGTGCCATTGGTCAGGGAAGGAGAACATATCCAACAGGTGGTCGAGGCCAAAGCAGAAGTCCACAGGAATTCGGAGAGTGATGGAGATGCCTGCAATGATCCAGGGTCCCAGAAGACAGCAACTAGGCCATACCAGTGAGTATCTCTGGTACTGTAATTTGAACATAAGAACATAAGAAGAGCCATGCTGGATCAGGCCAAAGGCCTATCTAGTCCAGCTTCCTGTCTCTCACAGTGAGCGCACGAGACTAGATATCTGTCTCCTGATACCACTCCCCTGCATCTGGCCCTTGAAGTACCCCAGTTTTAAGCCTGGAGATTACACATCTCCATCATGGTTTGTAACCTGTGATGGACTTTTCCTCCAGGAATCTGTCCAATCCCCTTTTGAAGGCATCCAGGCCAGATACCATCACCACATCCTGTGGCAGGGAGTTCCACAGACGAACAACACGCTGGGTGAAAAAATATTTTCTTTTGTCTGTTCTTACTCTCCCAGCCCTCAATTTGAGTGGATGTCCCCTAGTTCTGGTATTTTGTGAGAGGGAGAAGAGCGTCCCTCTATCCACTTTACTCATGCCCTAGATTATTTTGTACATCTCAGTAATATCCCCCCTCAGGCGCCTTTTTTCCAGACTAAAGAGCCCCAAATGTTTTAGCCTTTCCTAAGGGAGGTCCCCCAGCCCAGTAATCATTTTAGTCGCTCTCCTCTGCACCTTTTCTAGTTCCACTATGTTTTTTTTGGAGATGCGGTGACCAGAATTGTACGCAGTACTCCAGGTGTGGACTTACTCTTGTTTTGTACAATGGCATTATAATGTTGGCTGTTTTATTTTCAATCCCCTTTTTGATAACCCCTAGCATGGAATTGGCTTTCTTCACTACTGCCACACATTGGGTAGACACCTTCATTGAGCTGTCCACCAACACAGCAAGATCTCTTTCCTGATCCGTCATGGATAGCTCAGAGCCCATGAGTTGATAAAGTTTTGATTTTTTGCCCCAATATGCATTACTTTACATTTGGCTACATTAAAACACATTTGCCATTTCACAGCCCATTCTCCCAGTTTGGAGAGATCCTTCTGGAGCTCTTCACAATCTTCTCTGTTTTTTACCACACGGAAAAGTTTCACGTCATCTGCAAACTTGGCCACCTCACTGCTTATCCCTGTCTCCAGGTCATTTATGAACAGATTGAAAAGCACCAGTCCCAGGACAGATCCCCGGGGCACACTACTTTTCACCTCTTTCCTTTATGAAAATTTCCCATTGACACCTGCTCTTTGTTTCCTGGATGTCAACCAGTTCTCATTCCATAAGAGGACCTGCCCTCTTATCCCTTGACTGTGCAATTTTCTCAGCAGCCTTTAGTGAGGGAATGTGTCAAACAAAAAAAGCTTTCTGAAAATCCAGATAGACAATATCCACCGGTTCAACCAAATCCACATGCCTGTTGATCTTTTCAAAGGTTGTCTTGGCTTTTATACCTCCCAGTTCCATAGAGTCACTCTCCCTCAGTTATACAGGCTAGACACACTGGAGACAAATGTTCTTTAAGTTAGCTTGAAAAGCACATTACTAAAATTACGTCTAGTCATTCTAGCAACAAGAGTGTCTTGATGTGTGTCCACCCAGCTTGGTTTACTGTAAACTTCCAAGCAGAAACACAAAACAGCTGAGCAATCCACCTCGTCAATCATGTCCTTCACTGCCTTTCTCTTTTTCAAACATTTCAGCCGATCTGTAAAGTTCCACAGCCAAGCACCACTAGCTTCTCTCCAAGATGAAATGGACGCCTCCTCCACGGAGTCTACTCCCAACAGCCCACTGCTGCAGAAGTGGAAGGTGACAGCAAGCACTGTATCTCCATCAAAAAGCCAACTCAGGTTCAAGCTTCCTTGCTATGAAGATTTTGCTTTGATTGACTCTGTAATGCTGGAAGATCAAAATCAGACAATGCCGCAAAACCAAAGCCATGGCTCTCTTCCTGCATTAACAGGAGAAGCTCCAGGGGCTTCAGAACAACATCGGGTATTGGAACACAAAGCCGTCCAGAATGTGAAAGAAGATGATATGTACTATGGGATACAAGATGGTCCAGGAGATGACATCCCATCTACTGAGGCCGCCTTTAAGCCAAAAGACTGAGCATGGAGAAAGGGGAAATAGGTCAAGTAAAGGGCCCAAATACTTGACATTTTTCTTGGGTCCAAATCCAAGGAGTCTGGAGGAAGTGAGAAAGGGAAGAAGAGCAAATAGGGCTGGGGTTGCATCAACGTATGATACAAGAAGAACTTGGTGTGTTATATAGTATGGGTATATTAAATCCTTGGTGCCACATGTATATCTTATTCCAAAGATGTCCATGCATGTTGAGTGAAGTTGCTTCCTTTCTCTGTGTGTCTATCTGCTAATCTGTCTAACCATTCATGCCCCTCATGAGGAAAATACCACCCTGAAAAAAAGATAAACAAAAACAACACACACACACACAAATATATTCATAGAAGTAAAGGACAACAATTCATTTTAAAACCCCACTCAAGCAGTCAGTCATTAACGGGAAGCTTGTCTGAAGAGAAAGGTATTTGTTTGCAGGATGATAGCAGAGATGGGACCATCCTGGCCTCCTATGGGAAGGTATTCCAGAGTCTGGGAACAGCAGCAGAGAAGGCTCTGTCCTATGGCCCCACCAAGTGCCTCCTGTGAAGGTGACAGGACCAAGAGAAAGGCTGCTCCTAATGATCTTAACTACATCTGAGCAAGCTTATCCATGGAGACACTGTTCTTGAGATAGCTTGGAGCCAAACCATTTAGAGCTTCCTAGGTTAAAGGCAGCACTTTGAATTGTTCCTGGAAATGAATCAGAAGCCCATAGAGCTGCTGTAATGGGGTGTGTGTTTATGTGTGTGTGGTTTCCAAATGCTTTCCAGAGGTAGCCCCACTGAAATCTGGGTATCCAGGCTCAGAGACAAATCCAGGAGCATCCCCAAATTGTGCACATTTATTTTCAAAAGGGAATGTAATCCCATGTATCATAGGCTGGAAAGGAGATATAGTGCTGGGTGACACCAGACATTCGGGAGAATCTCTCCCAGTGGTATCATGGAGATGTTGACAAACACAGAAGACAAAAGAGAACCCTGGGGGATTCTGCAGGCTGGTGGCCTGGGTGTTGAAAAGGAATCTCCAAGCACCACCTTCTGAGTTCTCCCCTCCAGGAAGGATCAGAGGCACTGAAAAACAGGGCCACAAAATCCCACCTGAGAGAGATGGGCCAGAAGAACACCATAATCAATGGCACTGGAAGTTGACGAGAGATTCAGCACAGCCAACAGGGATGTACTACCCGTGTCTAGTTCCTGGCATAGGTCATCCACCAAGGTACCAAGGCACTGTCTTTCCCATACTCAGGCTGGAAGCCAGACTGAAATGGATCTAGGTAATTCATCTCATTCAGAAACCCCTCGAGCAGATAAGCCACAACCTGCTCCAACACCTTGCCCAAGAATGAGATATTTGAGGCTGATCAGTAATTATTCAACATTGTGGGATCCAAGGAGGGTTCCCCCAACCCCAACAATGGCCTTCCTATTGCCTATTTTTAGAATGCTGGGTTCCTACCCTATTACAAGGGGACATTCACCACTCCTACCCGCTTGACTGGTCTCTTTCTAGCAGCTTTTACAAGCCAGGATGGGCAAGGGTCCAGCATTTGTGCCCTGTAACACACGTGTCCTCTATACATTCACTCTTTATAATTGCTTCGCCCAAGTCCCACCTCTGATACTTGCTTCTCTTTCAAAAGTTTTCCAAAATGGGGGCACAAACATGCTTTTTAAATATACAGAATCGGCTTAGAAAGCTTTAAAAGCACTTGAATGTAGATGCCCAGAGAGCTCCCTGCTCCTATGTCCTTGGCACGATCTTAGCGGAGAGAGCTGCCAGGTGCACACAGCAGCCAGGCTGCAGGCTGATCCTGTGCCCTCAGCACCTTTTCGATTGAGGTCCTGCTTTCTGCTTTAATTCCTGCCTTTTGGCCACTGGAGGTCAGCTTACTGCAGTGGAAAATCCGGACTGATTGATGTTGGCTCCGGAAACCTGCCAAATGCTTGGCTTGTCAGTTTGGTTCTCTTCTGCCCGGTAAGCTTCCAGGCAGCCGTGGGACGGTAGCTGGATGAAGTTGACAATATGTGGCAAAAAGGATTGGCATGGGTTCCGTATTAATGAGGGTAATGAAGCATCCAGTCCTGCTCATACCTCCGTTTGCTGATATAACTATTTAGACATTAAGGCCTACCAATATCAATGGGGCCTGCTGCCAAAGCACTTTGTGTTTGGATTCACAGCTTTAGGAGTGGCACACAATATTTTATGCTTGGTCATGCCAACAATTAATTGATTGTTTTTAACATGCTTTTGGTCATTTGGGGGCTCCCAGGCTCTGAAAGAGAGATGGTGGGATACACCTAAAATAAAAATAAATACATAAGGAATGTGTGCTACAGCCGAATTCATGGCAATTGACTCATTCTGTCTCTTCTAAAGGGTTCATTTGAGCAATCCTTTGAGTCTGTGGCAAGGGGGCATGGTGGCTCAGTGGACTAAGGCTTCCAAAAACTGTCGGCTGGAAAGTTGGCAGCTTGGCTGTTCGAATCCCAGGTGCCACGCAGCGAGCTCCCACTGATAACCCCAGCTCCTGCCAACTAGCAGTTGAAAAGCATGCCAATGCAAGTAGATAAATAGGTACCGTCGTAAAAAGTGGGAAGGTAAAACTGTGTTTCCTTGCAGCCACGTGGCCATGGTCTTGCACAACACTGGCTCTTCAGCTTGAATACGGTGATGAGCACCGCCCCTAGAGTTAGACATGACTAGCACGCATGTACGGGGGAAACCTTGAGTCTGTGGCAGACAGAATATTAGTAACCTCTGTTTCTGCAGAGGTAGAAGACGCCCTCCTTCCTAGTTCCTTTTCTACCCTACAGGTTCCTTTTCAGAGCAGAAAGAAAATATTTCCAAGCCAATGGACCAGTTCTGTCAGATTTTATCTCCACAGCAAGCCTATTGTATACCTAATTGGTTTTAACGGCCATTTCAAGACCAAGAGACATGCCCCAAATACTTTCCATTACAATAGGGATAACCTGGTCACAGTTGTTGTGTCCTTGCCCCACTGTACTTTTGAAGGCAGATTCAGAGGCCAAAAGGGCTTCTGGGAGTGGGGGTGGGGTGGCCATGGAATACTTAATTGCCACAACTAACGAAGAACCCTGGGAGCCGTCACTCCACAAAAGTAGAATTTTGTGTTCCATATGAGAAAACATATATACCGAGTATGCCTCAGTGCACAGTAAACACTAAGTGCAACATGCGACCATATATTTCAGTGCTGCGTGTCCCACAAGGGACTGGATCACAATGTGTGCTCATATTCCCCAACCCATCCCACGTCACCATGTCCTGTGGTTTAGATGTCGATCATATGCATAGAGATGGGCACGACTTGAAAAAAAATTTTTTTGAGTTGTCGTTAGTCGGGCCGGTTCCGTTTCGGGTTGTTTCCATTTTTCGCGAAAATTCGCAAAAATTAGTCGGTTCGTTTTATGGTTTTCGTTTTCGTTAGTACTGGGTTTTTTGGGGGGGTAGCGGGCTCCTGGAGGCATCTCTGTGGGGTGGGTGCCTCCTCTGGCCCGCTATAAAGGGAAAGCGGGCTCCTGGAGGCACCCGTGGGTGCCTCCTATCCTCACCCACTAGGAAAGGGAAGCAGGCTCCAAGAGACCCCTCAACATGGGGGTCTCCTCTCCTCACCTGCTGCTGCTGCAAAATGGTATGCAATAGCCATATGGATATGCATACCAGTTGCAGACAGTGAGACTAGTGGTGATGGCAGTGAACCCAGAGCCATAGGTGATGCCTAACTAAGGCTCTCGCACCACCATGTCTCACACAGAAGGGAATTGTACTTGCGTGTAGTGCAATGCAAGTAGATCTGGCTTAGGGTTAAGGTGGGTTAGTGCAAGGGCTAGGGTTAGGCTAGTGACGGGTAAGGTTACGGTGGGCTAGTGGGTTGCACCTCTGGGTGCCTCTCTGACCCACTAAGAAGACAGTCTGTGACGTATGGGTAAGGACTGGAGTCAAGGGTTAGGGTTAGGGTTAGGGGGCTAGGGTAGGTTTTAGGGGGCTTTTTGGCACATCTCAGAAGTCTCCATGGCCAAGTGGCCATGCGATTGGTGGGATGGCTCCAAAAATTTGCATGGTCGTCCACTCCCACATGGCTGGCCACTCGGCCAGCCCATCATTGCGCAGGTGTAAATAAAATAAAATAAAATAAAATCAATGGAGGACAGAGGAGGAGAGGAGAGACATTTTGTTGCAAGAAAAAACCCACTGCTACTGTGAAAAATCTGGCAGTTTATAAATTTTCGCGTGTTTCTGTTGTGCTTGTGTGTTTTTGGACCACGATTTCAAAAACAATATTGTGTTCGCCGCCCCATTTTGGATCCCCCGCCCGCACCGCATGGCATGGCGAGTCCGGCTGCCCAGGATGGGGGGCGGGAGGCGGGACCCCCCCCTCCAGAAACCACCCCTCCGGTAGGTGCCCTGCGCCCTTAGTCAAGCAGGCATTTTTCCGCCTGCTTTTTTGGCCCGGGAATGGGTGGGGGGAGAGTTTAAAAGTGTTTTCCTGTGCCGTCCGTGCCGCTTGCTTGCGCTTTAATTGCGGCGGCCGGCGGCGAGACTGGGCTTTTTGCTGGCTGCGAGCCTGCGGCGAGTCCCACAGAGCAGCCCAGGACGGGGGATGGGGGGGGGAGGCCGGGGACCTCCAGAAACAACCCCTCTGGTAGGTGCCCTGAGGCACGGCAGGCATTTTTCTGCCTGCTTTTCAGCCGGGAACCGGTTTTTTTTTAAACTTTTAAATACTTTTTTTCTGTTCCGCGTGGCATCGCGCGATTGCGCGATGCAAGGAATGAGCACAACAAATCAGACCAAAATTGTTCGTTCGTCGGTTTGAGCTCGAATTCTGGCGGAGTAATTCCCGTTACCGTTTCCGTAGAGTAATGGAACCGAGTAACGGAAACGGAAACGGGAATACCGCTAAGTCGTGCCCATCTCTATGCATGAACTCCCACAGTCATTAATATGGGTCAGAGTCCTCCTCCTACACACACACACAAAGCATACACCGAAAGTTGAGGAGGAAAATCCAGCTTCAGGGCACACACATACTATACCTAGAATGACTACTTACTATATCTCACCATACCTAGTTAGAATTTATTCTTGAGAAGATGCATGGAAGGTGGCACTATCAAGTATTCTTTAACCATTATCTTCAATGCAATCTGTCTGTGAGTTCATGTTACAATTGCGCAAACCGCTGAAAATGCTTGGACATTTGATGTAACAATGCCAGGGCTCATAGGGTGAAACTTTCTGATTAACAATGCCAGGGCTCATAGGGTGGACTTTCTGATTAGCAGATATTATGACATAATCTTCTAAACTAGACAATCTGTAACCAAGTACAGTATTTGAAGGTAATTTAGCCTTGAAAGGGTCATTAAGAGCCATTAAATTTACAGACCTGCTCCTAGTGTGTGGATGTCATCAAACCAGCTGCCTGTAATTTTGGACTCTTCTTATGAAGGCTGGCTATCTATGGGGATTGACAATATAGCTGCACTTTTGGTTGTTCTAATATACGGTACTGCTGACGAGGAATCTGGACATGCCTTGAAGTGATTGACTATGCTGCAGAATGGCAGCAATGCTTCAGGAACCTGATTTTATCATTCAATGTTGATATTAAATAAGGTTTAATCTTAGCTGTCATTCATCAAGGCATACTTTCAGTGCCTCCGTTCAATGTGAAGGCTCATTATTATCACATGTAAAAAGTGAGAGTTTCTTGGACAGATCTCCATGCCAGCTATTTCATAATAGGTGCTCTGTTTTGCTAACAACACAGGCAGGGCAGAGCTTTCTGTGCATATTGCAGACAGCAAGCGTCTACACATAGACTCAAATGATTGAGATGTACAAAATAGGGCATGAGTAAAGTGGATAGAGGGATGCTCTTCTCCCTCTCACAAAATACCAGAACTAGGGGACATACACTCAAAAGAAAATATTTTTTCACCCAGAGTGTTGTTAGTTTGTGGAACTGCCTGCCACAGGATGTGGTGATGGCATCTGGCCTGGATGCCTTCAAAAGGGGATTGGACAGATTCCTGGAGGAAAAGTCCATCACAGGTTACAAACCATGATGAAGATGTGTAATCTCCAGGCTTAAAACCGGGGTACAAGGGCCAGATGCAGGGGAGTGGTATCAGGAGACAGATATCTAGTCTCATGCGCTCCCAGATGCATCTCGTGGGGCCACTGTGAGATACAGGAAGCTGGACTAGATGGGTCTTTGGCCTGATCCAGCATGGTTCTTCTTATGTTGTTATGTTCTTATGTTAAGTCCTGTTCTGAACCTTGAAAAGTTACTTCTTTGGAATTTCTTCTAGAATTACTGGCTGCAATAGCTGGAAAATTCTGGCAATCATGCTCCAAAAGTAGCATTTCTGACCTTCTGGACCCACAGATACCAAAAGAGCTTATTTCCAAGCACCAAACGGTAACAGTACAGGTAGCTCAGTTCTCTAACTGCTGAAACAATCTGATTGTCACAGGAGGAGCTTCTCTATACTTTACAAATTACTTCCTTTGTTTTGTGATTGATCTTCAGGACACAAGGTGACCTTCTCAGCCATGAAGGTCTGCCTGAATCATGTATCTGAAAAACAGAGGTGATCTTGACGGAAGGACAAGTAACAGTATTTGTAGTGTAACACTGCTCTGCAGAGCAATTGCCTGACTTCACACCTGGCAACAGAAGTATAGGTATTTAAGGAGTAGAGATGTGAAGGCTGGGGGGGGGGGGGGGGGGGGGGGGGGGGGACATAAAAATTCAGGAAAAAAATCTGTTTCCTGTTTTTTTCCTGAAGCCTTTTTGGTTTTTTAAATGATTATGGAATGTTTTATTTTAAGATGGTGAATAAAATATTTTAAAACAGGGTTTTAGTTTCCAAATAATTTCTTTTTTAAAAAATGCATAGTATCAGATTATTCTAATTTCTGTGCACTGAGGACAAGCAAACCCTAGGTTACAAACTGAACTCTCCAGTGCAAGAACAAGATGCATTTCTTCCCTTTAGGAGGTGTTGCTATTGTCGCAAAAAAAAGAAAAAGGTTTCATTTTTGGTTTTGCATGTGGGTGGGTGCATTTGGTTCTGTTCTGTCCTCTTCACCAGGCCTCAAAGCACTGGAAGAAAATACAGAGCAACAAATTTACCAAGTCAAATTGAACATAGTCATATTTTATGTTCCTAAAGTAACAGAATGACTTTCAAGCTGTGAAAGGGGGGGGGAGTGCCAATGTAGCATTTTAAATTTTTTTTCCAAAATTTTCAATTTTTTCCTGGAAAAAGAAACAGGAAAAAACAGTCCCCCCCCCCCCAGCTTCAAAATTTCTGGAAATTCTGTTCAGGAGTAGAGCCTGAAAAAACAAGTTGCTGTTATGTGCCATTTAGTCACCCCTATAGCTACTCAATTAACAAAGAAAACCAGGCAACAGAAGCCAGCCTAGTGTTGTGAATAAGAACCTCAGAGCAGGTCTTAGGAGACCTGGATTCAGATTCTACTCAGCAATATAAATTATATGGAGTTATGAACACTACATAGATCCCCAAAATGTAAGCCAGAAGCTACTGAACAGCATGTAACAACATTAACCAGGTTAATGTGGCAACTTAGAGCTGGTGACCTTAGGATCTCCAGATAGGTAGCAAACTATACTCAGCAGCTGTAGTGGCTGCCCATATCTGGCAGAGCTTTTCAGAAAAGCAGTCCATGCCTATATTGCTGCATTTTTAAAAAGCAACTTTGTTCAAAATTGACTAAATAATTACATTTGAAAAATATCAGATTACTTACAAGCTGCTGGCCTATGATACAAAGTATACTCAGTGAAGCTATTCCCCATTATGTTGTAGTTGTAGTGCCACTTAGTTATTCCATTTCAAAGAAGAATTTTTACAAGTGACTTATTAATTGCAGCAATCCCTTACCAAGCCCTAGAGGAGACATGCATTGAGGTGGCTAGTTTTGTTGCACTTTGTCCTTTATTATCTCACATCAGCCTAAATGCTCAGCTAAGACAGCATGCACTTTGGTACAACCTGCAATAACAGAGGTAATCCTTTTTGTATACCTTGCAAACAATCGTTTGAAATGCTTTGTTTACATGCAATAGAAAAGCACAGGTTTTGACCCCAAAGTGTCCTTCATAGTTTCAAAAATCTTCACACTTATTTTGAAATTCACCATGGAAGTTGTATTGATGGTGGTTAATATTTCATACTTTCTTCAGATATTTGAATTATTTTTAGCTGTCTTGTGAATCCCTTTTGACTTATTAGTAACTACCAATATACTTGTAAATGCTGATCCTATCTCTGACAGCTACAGAGACTACAATAACATTTTGGGATGCTTCAGTGTTTTCCTTCCTAATTGCAGAGAATATTACTTCCTAATCTTTTAGCCTCTCGTTACCTATGAGTGAGATGGGATGTGTTACTCTGCTTTCTGAATACATGCCACTTGCAAAAACGTTTGGTTGCCCTTCCAAGAACGTTAAAACACAAACACACAAATGCAACTAAGGCCTGGTTTCAGAACTCTAAAAGCTCCCAAAGCACCTGGTATTCCCTAGTGGTCTCCCATCCAAGTACTAACCAGGGCCGACCCTGCTTCGCTTCCAAAATCAGGTGAGATCAGATGTGCTACGGACTGCTAAATAGTTCAATAGCCCCATTCCCATGTGTTAATGTTCCACTGCCACATTGTCTATTATAAATGTTCTTGAATTTCTTCACCATGGAATAACTACGGAGGACGTGCACTTTTCACTTCTTTGCCTGAAGCATCGAATTTTGAACCACCAAAGCTCACACTGAAACATATCTGTTAGACTTTGAAGTGCTCCATATACTTTTTTTGGCCTCCTTCCGCCTTTGGAACCATAACAGGAGGTTATTTTAAAATTAAACAAATGGTTGCCATTACTTATAAGGTTAAATTGTGGGATGATAGACTATTGTGGCATCAGCAGTGTGAAGATGTGTCTCACCAGTTTATACTGGGCCCAAATGAAATACAGTCTATGTTGGAGAATATCGATGTTGGAGAACAGGTGTATTATTTTCTCATCCCTTCCTCAAGACCAGTGGGACGTCTTGGACTACTGTCAGCACTGTATCCTTCTCTCCTCCATGTGTGCTTGTGCCTTTTTTATATATCCAGTTTCTACCCCTTTTCAAAGTGAGACTCTAAAACTAATTTCAGCAGAAGTTCCAATAGCTACTGTATTTTGCTCCTAGGCTGGCATAACAATCTGGCAGGTGCTACCTTCCTTGCGAATGTGTCACCCTCTGCCCTTGGAAGGTGAAAGCAATGTTAAACACTGGAGGGCTGTTTATACATTTGTGAGGGACACTCACTGGTGACAGGACAGAAAACGGGAAAAGCGAGTGTTTCCTAAACATCACACAAAGAGAAGGTGGATTTTTTTAAAAGAAAGAAAAGTGGTCTCAGTTTGTTGACACCTGATTAGCCTCTTCCAGCTAAGCCAGGCCTTTGAAGTTGCTTGAGTCCTTATGTGTTTGTTGACTGTCCCCATGGAAGACATCATACCAGCCTCTTTCACCAGCATTGCCCATTCTTTATAATGTGGCCTTGAGGGAATAATGGGTTTGCCTTTTGTGTTAGTGCTGGTGTCACCAGTATTGCATTTTTCTGAAGCCAATGAGACAAGGATGAGTCAGATTATAGCTGTTCACAGAAACTCAGGGCGCTACCGCATAAAAGATTTGTCAAGGAATAAAAAGGGGACATTTTGTTCCCTGCTGCAGCCCACGAGACGAAAGTTCCAAAATAAGTGTCTGTAACAAGTTGTGAAACAAATTCGCTGGATTTTAAAATGCCTTAGGAAACCACAAGATGGCAGTACCACCCACTTTGCACTGAGTCCTCCAATAGTACATTCAACCATAGATTGCTTCCTAGAGAATGCTTCCCTAACCCAGAACCATGCCATTTCCTCAACCTTCCTCAGGGCATGCTTCCACTATTCTCTAAAACTGCCATCATTACCAAATCGCAAATAAATAAAGAGGGAAGTCACAATTAGCATGGTTTCACTGGGAATACAACTCTCTTTTTATAGTTATCAAGAGACTGGTGCAGACCCTGTTCCCTAATCAGCAAACTCTTCCTCCTGAGTAAGGATTAGCCATGGACATCCCTAGGTGTCTTGCTTGGCATAGGCTGCGTTGTCAAGGTAACGGTTCAGCTTAGGTTCACTGTGGCTGCTGGGGGGGCAGTAAATTGGAGTGTGCAGAGGCGAGAGCACGAGTTCCCCTCATTTTGCATATCTCCTGCATGACATAATGCTGGCGGGATAGCTCAGTGAGCGGAAGCACCTGGCTGTGAAGCCACAGGTAGAGAGTTCAATCTCTCCGTCTGCTGTCTAGGAGAGAGTTAGCCTACAATGTCAGTGGTGGTGAACCTTCGGCCCTCCAGATGTTTTGGACCACAACTCCCACAGTCCCTTGTCACGGGCAAATGCATGCTTAGAATTATGGGAGTTGTGGTCCAAAACATCTGGAGGGCCGAAGGTTCACCACCACTAGCCTACATGGTGCTTCATGGCGCAGTGGTTAATCTTCTGTACTGCAGCCCAAACTGAGCTCAAGTCTTCAGGTTCAATCCCAGGTCGCCTGTTCAAGGTTCATTCAGCCTTCCATCCTTCAGAGATTGGTAAACTGAATCCCTGTCTGGCCTGCATAATTCAATTGTAAACCACCCAGAGAGTGCTCTAAGCACTCTTCTTTTTCTTTTTCTTTTGCTTTTACAAGGCCTTGGGCAAGCTCATGATTGCAGAGCTCCCTCCCCCACCAGGAGAAGAGATGGCAAACAATTTCTGAGCAGGCTATGAAAAGAAAACCCTGGAAAGGGTCACCATAAACAAAACCAATTCTGTGACATAATTTGCCCTTCTTATCATCTAGGCCAAGCTTCTTAGCTCTGCTTTACAGGGCTGGATCCTCCTGTGATGGATTCTAGTTCTGGAAGCTAGCAGTTTTATTCCTCGTATGATATCAAAATGGAACATGATGTGTCATGTCAGAAGTACCTCCTGGGAAGAGCTTGAAAATGCTGATTATTGAAAAAATAAATCTCAAACTCCATGTGTTTTTCTCTGGCCAGCATGGTCACTGGAATTTGTGGATTTGTGGTCCCCCAAAGTTACTTTTCCGGGAAATATGCAAATGTGAGAAAGGCCACTGAGTTTCTGTGGATAAGGACAGCTGTGAAGTTGACCAGATGGGAGGCCAGCGATCTTTGAGATCCACAGAGTTTGGACAAGTCCTTCAACCTGTCCATCTGTTGACCTGCAATCAACATGTCTGCGGCCACTTGTGCCCTGGAAAGGCCAATGAAGTCCTTCAAACAGATGAGGCAGGCTCTGTCTCTAGAATGGTTGGTACTGCATCCTTCTGTCATGGAGTGAATTTTCCTTTTAACATTTTTTGTATTGCTTTTTGGCCAAGTTGCTCTAATCTGAAACACCAGCCGGGGGTTAAATGTTGTAGGAAAGAAAAGAGACATTCCTGCATGAAATTAAAACATGCAAACAGAAATTCCCAAGGTGTGGTGGCTGGCAATTTGTAAGAAAAGGTCAAGGTAACAATCCACACTCCTAGTAAATAACCTTGACAGAGGGGTGGTGGGAGCCAAAGCCTTTTCAGTGTTTCCAGAAATAACTCACCTGAGAGGAAATAAAAACCAGGCACATTGAAAACAAGGAACAACCCCCCCCCCCGCAGCTTCTCGAATACGGTAAAAGTATTCTTGGTGAACTAAGCCCAGAGACAGTTGACTGACATTTACCCCCGGGTGCTGCCTGTCCTTTCATAGAGAAAGCATATTCATCACTGAGTGACATCATGTGTTACATTCTGCTACTGAAATGTGGGCAAGGTGATCAAGGGATGGTTATTGCAAAATACTGTATGCTGCCCACTGAAGCCAATGATAGGCAATCTCTTTATGTTCCTGGTTATCATGGGATGAGAGTACAAATTGCCATGTAAGTATCCTCCTCTCCTGCATCACTCTGGTCCCACCTGTGAACTGGATGCATTGGCTCCCAGTTTTGGGTGCCCAGGTGTTCTTGGGCTAAAACTCCCAGAAGTCTTCATCACTGGCTGTGCTGGCCAGGATTTCTGGGAGTTGTAGTTCAAGAACTTCTGGAGAACCAAGACTGAGAAACACTGAAGTCAGAGGCCCTTTGTACACGACCCCTAAACTCCACAGCAAATGGCTGCCAGCTCCGGAGCTTACAATTGTTTCCCCACCAGCTCCAGAGTTTGCAGGAAATTAAGTGCGACCACGCCCACCTAAGCGCGTCCCAGTGCACTTTTCTTGTACCTGCTTTAGAAGGGTGAAAATCCCCAGGTCCGGATTTAATCTGGTGAGTGCGGGGCTCTCCTCGCTTCTGTTTTTTTTTTTGCCTCCCGCCCCTTTAAGAGAAGGGGCGGGAGGCAAAAAACAAAAATAAAAAAAAAAAAAAACAGAAGAGGAATCAGGATGGTGGGGCTTCGACCGGCTTCGGAGGTGAGCCTGCATTTCCCCCCCTCTTTCTTCCTCCCTCCCCTCACGCAGACAGGATCAAGGAAGTGTGGAGGGGTGGGGACGCAGGAACAGCAACGAACCCCCAAGATCCCTGGTCCGAATTTAAGTGGCCAGCGGATCTTAGGGGTCGTGTGAAAAGGCCCATAGACAAATTATCTGTTCTCCCAGGAAATTTTCCAAGCTCAACTGTGACTCTACGCCCCTGAGATTCACCTAGTATATCATTTATGGTGCTGTAATTTCTATATCCCACCAATATCTGTGACCAGACTAAATTAAACTGCAAAACAATCTTTAATTTATCTGTAATTTCTTTTGCAGAATTGGACTTGAAAGCCCTGAACAACCGTAACATCAATGCATAACGAGTAGTTTGCATCTTGTGCCATGCTAATCTTCTTTTTTGTTTAGATTCCAGTGGGCTGCTTAAATCAAGCACAGAGGCAGCATGGGTTGAATGCTGGATTTCAACCAGAGAATCTGGGTTTGAAATTTCAGCCACAAAACCCATTGGGTAACATACTTTCAGCTTCATAAACTATTAAACAAGGCAATCCCTAGGCTCGCTTAAGGATGAGTGGGTGGAAATAAGAAATATCCAGAAATAATTAACAGTGGGCAGTCTTATGAAGAACAGTGCAAGCTAGAAACACACTCTCGTATTTAAACAATCATCTATATAAACTATTCCATAGCATTTAGCATGGAATACAGGATTATTTATAATCCTGTTTAATGGATAATCTTTGTGCCAGTCTGCCCTCTGCTGGCAAAATTAATACTCAAACTGAATCAATGCGGATGGGTCTCTCTCTCTCTCTCTCTCTCTCTCTCTCTGGGTGATCATTTGAATGACCCGTTGCAGCTTTATTTCCCACTGACTTCCTAATAATGCCCCAGGATTCTCTTCAATACATACATGTACAAGGAGCTTCAGCTATGGAAACTGCCACCATGCTCTCATTAAGGGCTGGTTGTCTGTGACCAAACACCCGAAAAACATCTTTCAGATAACCAGACTTGCTTTTGTAGTACGGTATTGTATTAATTAATTGTTGTTAACCACCCCGAGTGACTGCACTGCCAGATGGGCAGTATAAAAATCCAATAAGTAAATAATAAATAGTTAGGGTTCTGCGTGTGAAAATATGGAACAGAATGCTGGCCTTACTCACCAGTGATCATGTCAATGATACTGGAGATAGGCTAGTCCAGTGGTTCTCAACCTGTGGGTCCCCAGATGTTCATGGACTGCAACGCCCGGAAACCCCTTCCAGCACAGCGAGTGGTGGAGGCTTCTGGGAGTTGCAGTCCAGGAACATGTGGGGACTAGAGATGGGCACGAATAAAAAAAAATGGTGTTTCGTTTGTTGTTTGTCATTTAGGGGGTCCGTTTCGGTTTGTTTCCATTTTTCGTGAATTTTTGCAAAAAAATCGTTTTCGTTTTCGGTCGTTTTGTTACCATTTCGTTACCATTTATTTCAATTTTTGTGATTTTTTTTAGCATCCAAAGCAGTTCAATGTATTGCCGTAACGAAAACGAAACAGATGACAAAATTTCTGGTGTTTCTGTTTGTTTCGTTTCATTTGCGTAATGAAATGAAAAAACGAAAACGAAAATGAAAAATTGTTCGTTTCGTGCCCATCTCTAGTGGGGACCCACAGGTTGAGAACCACTGGGCAAGTCCCTCCTGCTGTGCTTTAGATTAGCCATTACTCTCTCATTCAGAGTTCATCTTGGATGCCCCAGCAATAAGGAATTAATTCAGTCTTCAAAGACCTTCTGGTTTGTGAATGTGAGATGTTGTTCCTATGGCCATGATGCAAGATGCCAGGAAAATGGCCCAACATTGCCTTGCAATATCCTGCCCAGCAGGAAAAAAGGAGACAGGCTTTACATAGCAAAAGCCAGCTTGTAAATTGGCATCGCCAGTGCCAGCAATCAAGATGGCCTGCAGAAATAAACTCTTGTGCTCCCATGGCCTGCCCAGCGGAGATATAGGAGAGAAACCATGTGCGCAAGAGGAAAAACAGGAATATCCATACACTAGAAAAAGGCTACCAGTTCCAGTGGGTGGGAGAGAGAAATGACACCCTGAAGCTAAAATCAGTGGCCCTGTCTGCCAGACTGCTTTCCTGGCTAGGGGTTTGTAGGAATTGTTTTGTTTGTCACATGTTGTCAAGTTGGCATTGTCTTAAGCTGTTCCTAACAACACTTTCAAGGTAAGTGAGAGATTTCCATGGCTGAGAGGGGATTTCAAATCCAGGTCTCCTGAATTCCAGACTGTTGCTCTAGTCTAGTCCCAGGGTGGGGAACTTTTGGCCCTCCAGAAGTTTTCAGCCACAGCTCCCACAGTCCTTTATCACTGGCAATACAGTTTCAGAATTCTAGGAGCTGCAGTCCAAATCATCTGGAGGGACAAAGGGTCCCCACCACTGCAGGTCATTACACCACACTGACTTACTTTGCTCGCTTGGGGATTGTGAGAACTGTACTAGGCAAAAATCATTAAAATATTTTTTTTTTGGAGAAGGTACTTTTAAAACTGCAGCTCCCAGGAAACTTCCAGTCACGACATCTAAAGGAATGCCTAAGTCCTCATTATTAGACAACTTCTCTGGCTGAGGAAAAAAAAGAGAATTAAAATCAATCGTCTTGTCTCGTTTCAGTTTTCCTGAATTTATTCCAAACATAATGAAATACCAACATCAGAAAATGTATAGCCCCCCCACACACACACACACACTTACACACACTCATAGCATGAATTAGATGTTTTGTGTCCTGTTGTCTTCCGCCTTTCCAAGCAGAGGATCCTGCCTTCTCAGGATGTGCCAAAAGTCGGACAGCCTCCGCTTCAGCATTTTTGCTCCCAGAGCTAGTTAAAGCTTGATTTGACCTAGGACCCACTGGTTTGTCTTTCTGGCTGTCCAGGGTATCTGCAAAGCTCTCCTCCAGCACCGCATGTTGAGTGAATCGTTTTTTAGTTTCTTGACAGCTTCCTTTACTGGCCAGCTTTCACATCCCTACAGGGTGACACAAGAGTGCAGATGATCTTGGTCTTGTCTTCAGTGATACATTCTTAACACTTGATGATCTTTTCCAAGTCTCCTAATGTCTTGGCTGCAGTCTTCATTTGGTCTGATGATTGAACCAAGGTATATAAAACTCCAATTCAATGTATTAATTATCAACACTAAAGTTGTGTAGTCCTTCCATAGTCATGGTTTTTGTTTTATTTATTTATTTATTTATTTATTTATTTATTTATTTATTTATTTATTTATATACAACGTATATGCCGCCCACTACCCAAAGGTCGCTGGGCGGCTTACAATCACAAGAATTAAAATGGTTAAAGCACAGAATATCAATAAATACTTAAAACAACAATAATAAAAACCTTACATCAGTGTTTTTCACACTAGTGTGCCGCGAGATGTTGCTTGGTGTGCCGTTGGAAAAATTGGAAAAATTGAAAAATTGTTGAGAGGTGGGGGATGAACATAACATCATAAAATATGCTTATATACTGCATGTGGAGCAGGTCAGGAGGCGGAGCCACGCATGGTCCTGCCGTCCCTTTTCTGCCCTGACCCTGGGCACGTTCCTTCCAGCAGACCGCACGGCGATGAAGTTGCAAAAAAAGTTGTGCCAAGGGCGTGTGGCGTCGGCGCCTCCTTTTGCAAAGCGCCCCGCACAGCCTCGCCACCGAGGCGCTTGCAACCTGCTCCTTGCGGCTCCAGCAACCCGTAGCAACTGCTTGCAGGCCGATGGCGACGCGGACAGTTTCTTTGGGACCCCTCGCAAGAGGTCCTGAAGAGGAGTTGACTTTCCTGCCTGCCCCCGGCCCACTCTTCGACCACCTACACCTTCCTCCTCCATGCTAACCCAATTCCCTCATTTCCTGGCTAAGGCAGTCGATCCCCCGGGGACGCAATGCCTAACAAGTCCTCTTTCAACAAGCTGTCGGCTCCCTCGGAGCCTAACGGCCAAGGAGGGGGTAAGATGGGCCCTTTTGGAAAGTCCGCCGGCCTGGCCGCTGCTGCAGGGGTGGGAAGTCACACGGCCAGCTTAGCCCAAAGCCCGGCGGCGGCGGCGGCTGCTGGTGCCTCTGGTGCCGCCGCCGCCACGTCGGGGAAGAAGTCCCCGCGGCTCCCCAAATGCGCGCGGTGTCGGAACCACGGCTATTCCTCGCCCCTGAAAGGGCACAAGCGGTTCTGCATGTGGAGGGATTGCCAGTGCAAAAAATGCAGCTTGATCGCCGAGAGGCAGAGGGTGATGGCCGCCCAGGTGAGCCACCAAAAAGTGGAAGCAAACGGGTGCAAAGTAGCGGGTGCGAAACAGCCCTGGGGGGGGGTGGCGGCGAGAGGTAGGGACCCTTCCACCCTCCCCCCCTCTCGATTCTAGATTGCTTTGTGAAGGTCAGTGCCTTTCTTTGTGTTTATTTGATTCCTATTCAAGAGAATTACTTTATATATAGTCAATATAGGCACAGAGTTAAATTTTTTAAAATTTTCTAATGGTGGTGTGCCTCGTGATTTTTTTCATGAAACAAGTGTGCCTTTGCCCAAAAAAGGTTGAAAAACACTGCCTTACATTAAAATCATTACACTAAAATTGCCACGAGGGGACCCACAATCTATATTGTATCAATTAAAGAACTTCTGATACCTGTTTTCTTAAGATACCTGCACGATACTGTTGGGATGAAATCCGTAACAGTATTATTGTAAGCCTCACTGATCAGCCAGAGAATCATGTGGCACTGTGTGTGTGTGTGTGTGTGTGTGTGTGTGTGTGTGTGTGTGTGTGTGTGTGTGTGTAAAACATTATCTTGGAAGCCCTATACAAATGAAAGCTATAGCTGAAATAGTATTATTACTAGAACCACTATGAATTGTAAGAGATCACTAAAATGCACAGGGGAAATAAAGAAGCCCCTGAGGAAGTGGTCCTTGCTTTCTGGGGGTTCTAAGCAATACAAGATACTCTCCTGTGCTCATTACCATTCACACTTATTGAGAAACAGGCATGGCAACTATTTTGTGTTTGGGTGTGAAGAGCTTAATGGAAGAAAAAGGGGAGTTAGGTTCTGGGATGTTCCTTGCGTTGTGTCACTTGGTGCATGGCAGTGATCTCAAAAGGGGATCTAGTAGACTCCCTTTGATGGCAACATTGAGTCTGTCATTTTTGGAGGCATTATTTTTCCTGTTGGCAGCATAAGCTTGATCTAATACAGCAATAATAGGTCCTTTTTAATGTTTTCAGTAGTGGATACAGAAAGACAACACCCCACATTCATAAAAATGGAGGAGTTTCCCCTCCTTAAATTGAATCACAGTATTTTTTTCATGCATAAAACTATTTTTTTGTCTTTAATTGTTAGACTAAAAACTGAGGGTTGTCTTATACATGGAAGAAAGCCGAGGAGACAACCATGGGGTTTCAAAACTGTAATTCTGGCTTGGAAAATTGGGAGTCGTCTCACACATGGGGGCGTCTTATAGATGGAAAAATACGGGTAGTAGCTTACGACTATCTACAGATGGAATATCCCAGGTCTTGGAACTGAAAGACATAGTATGTTAGACTCAGAAAGGATATGGAAAATCATCACCATGAATTTATACAACTGAAACTTGACTTGAGAAAAATAGAAATATAAACAACCCATCTGCATGCTGGTTTAGGGTTGTATAAGACACAGCGCTGTATGAATGTTTTTTGGATTTGGACATTGGTCTAACTACAGTCATTTGGGAAGTAAGCTGCAAAGCACATAGTCTGTAATTTACCTTTGCAACCCCTTTACTTCCAGTAAGCTTCAAATAGCATGCATAACTATTTCCTCCACCACTGGATCCTCACCACAACCCTATGAGGTACATCCGGTTTTGAGAGAGAATCACTAGGGCCTTTTTACACGACCCCTAAGATCCGCTGGCTACTTAAATTCGGACCAGAGATCTTAGGGGTTCGTCGCTCTTCCTCTGTCCCCACCCCCCTCCGCACTTCCTGGTTGCTGGCTGCCTGAGGGGAGGGAGAAAAAGAGAAAGAAAAGAATGCCGGTTTACCTCCGTTTTGTTCCCGGCAGCATTCAGATCTCTTAAAGGGGCGGGGCGCAAAAAAAGAACAAACAGAAGCCAGGAGAGCCCCGCACTCACTATCCTTACACCGGATCAAATATTTGTCACATCCAAAAAGCAGGTACCTGAAAGCTGCGCTGGGACGCGCTAAAGTGGGCGGGGTCGCACTTAATTTCCTCTTAACTCCGGAGCTGGTGGGTAAACATTTTTAATCTCCGGAGCTGGGAGCCATTTGCCCCGGAGTTTAGGGGTTGTGTATAAACACCCTAGGAGAATGAATGGGTTCCTCCTCATACCATATTTCAGAGGGGTAGCTGGTTATCAGCTAGCCACTGCTACTCCCTTGTACCACAAGGGTTAAACTGGGTGTCTGGCTGGCTTTTTAGAAGACATTTCAGTGTTTTTCAAAATGTTCCTGGCCCTTCAAGGGTAAAAAACACCCAGAAGATGAGATATCCTTTATTCTCCTTGTTCAGTCAGCAATGAACTGGGAAAAGAAAGGGACAAGGAAAATTTAATGGCCATCCTCTCTCATTCTCTCTCTCTCAGTAGTCCTTCCTCACCCCCATCCCACACACTCATTGGCAACTCTCTCTTTCTATGTTTCTCTCTCTGTGTGTGTGTCTCCTCTCTTGTCTTCCATCTTTCTTCTCTTGCTCTCTCCACCCTGTGACTTCTCTCTCTCTCTCTTTCTTCAGAGACGTTCCTGTGTATCTTGCCCCAAATTAAGCCCCATTCATCTAATTCATTTCCTGACACAAAGTCAAGATGTTTGGGTGTGGCCTTCACTAAGCACGCAGAGCCACGCTTTATGAAAGATTTCCTATGTAAAATAAGCACCTTCAAGGCCCTGAATCTTCTAAATCAGTGTTTTTCAACCGGTGTGCCGCGGCACATTACTGTGCCGCGAGATGTTGGCTGGTGTGCCGCGGCGCCGGAGAGCCGGAGGAAGGCGGGGCATCCAGAAAGAAGCCGCCGCCGCCGCCGCTGCCTCCCAGGCTGCTCCTGACGCCGCGGCCGAAGCCGCTGCCGCTGCCGGAGCCCTTATCAGGGCTCCGATCAGAGAGCCCAGCTGGTAGGCGCCCTGTCAAAGAGAGACCGGCCAGAGCGCGGCAAGGCCGCAAGCCTCGCCACTGCTGCTGCCGGTCACGGGCGGTCCGCCGCCGCCGCCGCCGCCGCCGCTCGCCTCGCTGGGCAAGGCCCCGATCTTCGGCTGCGCGGACGGAGCCGGGAGCCCTCCCCGGTAAGGCAAAGGAGCCTCAAAAGGGGTGGGGGGCGCCGGCTGGAGCAGACAAACAGCACGTCTGGAGCAGCCAAAAATCTCGCCGCCGACCACCCAGAGACTACTTGAAGTGGTATGGGGCGGTATATAAGCAGAACACACACACACACACACACACACACACACACACACACACATATGCACCCCCTTGGCGCGGGTGAAGTGAAGGGGACCCAGGCGGTGGGAAACGACGGATTGGGGGTGGGGAGGGGGGGAGAAGATGCTTGGACAGCCGGATGTGCCATGAATGGTTGGAGGAGGGGCCGGCGACTGGGGTGGGGGTGGGGTGGGGGAAGGCGCGCCAGCATTCGGAACGACGGAATGAATGAATGAAGCTGCAAAGCTATGGCTGGTTTGCCTTTTGCATCAGTGGAGAAAGCAGCTTCCAGTGGAGACTCGTGTGGTATGTGACAGAATCAGGCAGAAGTCTTTCACCCCAGTTCGAAGGATACCAAGGGATCTTTGTTATGAACTGGAAGAGAAATACCCAACCATCAAAGTAAATAAGCCAGAAATTCTAGTGCTATATCAATGTAAGTCACCATGATGGTCATGCTTTCAAGAAAACATTGTATGTGTATTCTTATTTAAAATGGGGTGAGCATTTTGGGTGGGTCTAGGGGGGTCTGTTTTCTCCCCCCCCCCCGCAATGCCATCCCTCCCCACCACAAATTTATTTATTTATTTATTTATTTTAGAGTATTTTTACCCCACCTTTCTCCTTGGAAAGGGACCCAAGGCAGCTTCCGCCCCAGGCCAAGCAGCGCACCCCACTCCCTCCCCCCACCCCCGCGGCCACCTCCGCCCGACCACCTGCGGCCGCCCAGGGAAAGAGGGAAGGAGGGAGGGGAGAGGAGGGGCGGCAGACACGGAGGGGGGGGTGAGCCCAAAAAAACCTAACGCTGCATTGGAACGGATTAAATCCAGTTTCAATGCATTCCTATGCATTTTTAAACATTTTCTAATGGTGGTGTGCCTCGTGATTTTTTTTCATGAAACAAGTGTGCCTTGGCCCAAAAAAGGTTGAAAAACACTGTTCTAAATGACAGGATGGCTCAAGTTCATATCAAGAGAAGCTGATAGCAGGAATCATTTCCTTTTGAGAAAGCAGCAGTTGACATTTGAAAGGCAGCCACCAAACTCAGTACAGGCTGTCAAACAAATGTATTATATTTCTTGATGTGGGGTAGGGATAGGTTTTAGAATAAAATAAAATAAATCAGAGTTTCAAATGTACTTGTCCAACTTTCTCCAATAATTCTTTAGTCCTGCATCTAGAGAATAGCAATCTTCAAAGTCTTGGGATGCCATTTTGGAAATTAACCAAGTTCTTCCTGTCACCAATTGCTTTGCCAAAGATGGTCCTGATTCAAGAACTTGCTCAAGAGTTCCAATGTTTTGTTCCCCTCCAATCAGAAATGACTTACAGTATGTTGGTGGGACTGGTCCTCAAATACCAGAGGTGTATTCCCACCTACCTCTTATCCATGGCCTTCCTTCAGAATAGGAAACGCTGAGTTTTAGAACCACAGTGGAGGGAATGGATTCACAATGAGTCAAGACAATAGCAAATCGATTCTGAAGAACTATCATGCCTTGCTGAGAGAGGCAATGATCTTCTTTATATCATTCATTTGTTTGAAAATCATGCTTTACTTTTCCAATTCCTTGCTAGTGCTACCAATAATCTTGCCGCTATTAATCAATGTGAAGTTCATCATTTCATTGTCTACTGCTTCTTGTCAAATATTGATAAAAGGGCTATTTTAGGTTATACCTCCATATTTAATTTAATTCCATGAAAACCAACTGTCAAAATATGAATATACTCTCACATTCCCACCACATGTGAACATACAGTAAATGCCTATTTTCTGACATGCTCTCCAGCCCAACTTAGAATAATTAGTATCTGTTTGATTTAATTTCACTGGAGTTAAATACTGTCTCCAAACTAATTTATAAAAATTTTCTTTTATTTTTATAGACATAAACTTTAATATTCTTTTATCCCATATACTAATTCTACAGCTCGGGACTTATTCCTCTCTCAAATCATGTTCCCATCTTGCTTTGATAAAATCTTACTGTTCCCCTGCTTCTACTAATATTTTGCAAACTCTACTTCTCTCTTTCAAAACCATCTCTCTTTTTGCACGTGGTCTCTCTCTTGTGTTTTGATTCTCCAACAAATGATTGGCATTTGCATGGGACACTGTAGATAGAATCCTATTGGAGAACATAGAGGTGCACACCTCTATGGATGGTACGCTAGGCCAGGCTTGCAGTAATGAAAGCTGGAGATCACAGTTCTTAAAAGAAACAGAGCTACTATGTGCACATAGGAAGGAAAGAATATACCCCTTGAACAAATATATAATAAAACTGTATCTACAATAGCCTCGTGTGTGCATGAATAAAATGAAAAGGATTTTGGCTGGCATTTCCAACATCAACTACATCAAAAACAGACAGCCTGGAGAGGTAGGACCACACAGGTCCATTTGCATATTTGCCAGCTCTAAAAGTCCTCTGGAGAGCATCTACTTGGGCCTTGGCAAGAGCGGGTGTCCCTTTCCTAAGTGTTTCTTATGGCTACATGCCATCTAGTCACCTCCAACTTATGTCCTCAACAGCCTTGCTGAGCTCTTGTCAATTCAAGGCTGTAGCAGTTTACCAATAGTCAAATCAGACTTGACAGTGCCTGGAAATGGAGCTCAACGAAGGAGTTGCACCCTTTCATTCCTCAAGCAAGGCTTCTCCGACTCTGCTTGATGCAGGGCCACTGGAAGGCAACCAGGGGATTCCCTTGCAACTTTCTGGTCCTAGCCCCCTCCCATTGCTAGCGTCAGCCTGGCCTATTGCCACTATGCAGTCCTCACCCACCTGCAATGCCATGTTGCCTACCATGGCCAGGAGGAGGCACTCCTGAGTTGTGGAGGGTCTTTTCTTGGAATCAGGGAAGCTCTTGATGGTGATCGTTCTAAACAAAAAAAAAAATTGCCACTCAGATCTTTGCAGCCTTCATGACCTGGGGTTCAATCCCAGGTAGCAGGCTCATGGTTGACTCGGCCTTCCATCTTTCCGAAGTCGGTAAAATGAGTACCCAGCTTGTTGGGGGAGGGGGGCAATGTGTAGCCTGTATACTGTAATTAAAAGTGTAAACCTCCCAGAGACTACTTGAAGTGGTATGGGGCGGTATATTAACAGAACACTTTGCTTTGCTTTGCTTCTTTTGGTTCTTCTGGGGCACTGGTGAAGATTAGTCAAGTGGTTCCCAGGCAACTGTCAGGATGTCTTCAGCGTACATCTCTTGTCAAACACAGTTAGCATAGCCAGTGGTAAGAGCTGATGGAATTGGCAGACCAATGAAATGAAGTCTACAGGGACTGGCTTGCAATGTCCTCTCCTGTTAGTGGAAACTGCAGGTGCTCATCTCTGGGGTAAAGGAAAGCCGCTTACTGAATCCCACTAATTCCAAAACCACTGGTTTTCCTCTTCTTTTGGCAAAAGGAACATTTGCTGTTCAGTGCTGTTTCCTTATGTTCATGGGATAGGAAGGGAGCATTTCGGCCCGTGAGCTTGTCTTGGTCCTCCAATGTTGGAGGCCCAGAACCGCAACCAATGTCTACAGCAGTGGTTCCCCACTTTGGTTCCTCAAGTGTTCCTAGATTGCTACTCCTACAAATTCCAGGCAGCACAGCTAGTGCCAAAAGCTCCTGGGAATTGCAATCCAAGAATGTTTGGGGACCTACAGTAAGTTAGGGAGAACCACTGGTCTACAATGATTCAGAGAAGGCTTGACCCTTCTGCTTTTCTTAAGGCACTGCTTTCTGTTGCATTTTTTTGCCACATGCCCAGCTATCCACACTGAAAATGTAGAACAGCTAATTATACTTTCAGGATCCCATCAAATGCCAAACTTCTCATTTTGCCAGCTTGCCTGAAGGACATGGGAGAAGAAGCCAATCTTTGGGGATGGGAATCAAGCCCAAACCAGTGGGTGCCTGAAATTGATCATGAATGGCACTAAGACTGGCAGTAAAACTGCTATTTGTTTCCTTCACTGTGTTGCCTGATTTCAGATAAAATGCAGAATGAGTCCAAAGTGTCTTTTTGTCCATAGAATGCTGAAGAGAGTCCACATTCATAGTAATGATAATGTAAACACTCGGCACACCTAGATTACTTTTGAGACTGCCAATCTAAATCTTGTTTGTCTTCCTACAGATGTAGAGAGACGTGCAGATGCCATTTCTTTCCAAAAGAAAAAATGTTGCAGAGTTTTGAATTTTCACTAAGAACCTCTAGCTGTACAGAGACCTGCAGAGCGGAATTAGCTTCAAGTCTTCCCAGAGAAGGCCACCCTTTATTGTTTCTTATCAATCCGACACTTATAGGGCGTTTATACACGACCCCTAAACTCCGGGGCAAATGGCTCCCAGCTCCGGAGATTAAAAATGTTTACCCACCAGCTCCGGAGTTAAGAGGAAATTAAGTGCGACCCCGCCCACTTTAGCGCGTCCCAGTGCAGCTTTCAGGTACCTGCTTTTTGGATGTGACAAATATTTGATCCGGTGTAAGGATAGTGAGTGCGGGGCTCTCCTGGCTTCTGTTTGTTCTTTTTTTGCGCCCCGCCCCTTTAAGAGATCTGAATGCTGCCAGGAACAAAACGGAGGTAAACCAGCATTCTTTTCTTTCTCTTTTTCTCCCTCCCTCACGCAGCCAGCAACCAGGAAGTGCAGAGGGGGTGGGGACAGAGGAAGAGCGACGAACCCCTAAGATCTCTGGTCCGAATTTAAGTGGCCAGCGGATCTTAGGGGTCGTGTAAAAAGGCCCATAGTCTCAGTTTCTCACCTCGAATCACTGATAAGAGAGAAAAAATTGAAAAGTCTTGATTTACTCACAGTTAAATAGATCAATACACCACAATGTAAAAAAAAAGTCATCCCATGTGTTTTCTCACTCTTTGTTCCCACTGTTGCATCATCTGCTACTCTCTGGATGACCACAAGGGTCCCTATTGGGTTGTGATGGTCAGGACTCCAGCCTTAGCTACACCACTGACTCCCCTTGCACCTGTCTCTGTGTTTGTTCACATAATTTACCAGATCCTTTTGAAAATGTAATTTTAAATATTTAAAGGCTGAACACAATCTTTCCAACTCTCCATTGCAGATGTATGTTATACATTCTCTTGACTAAAAGAAGCCAAGCTGCCCTGCCAACAAGAGCCAAGCCACAGCAATCTTCTTGTCATTCTAGGATGGTGATGGATGCCTCCTTCCCTCTCTGTCTTTGTTTGTAAAGTTTCCCAGCTCTCTCCTTCCCAGGGAGAATGTCTCAAGTAAGCCCCAAGGGGCTGTTGTTCGACCTCAATGTAAATGTGTGACATCCCACAAAGTCTTCAGAACACCGTGGGGTCCTGCTAAGAATGGCAGAAGGGGAGCAGGTGCCAAGCTCAAGACATCTCAAGGGCAAGCTGTGGCACCGGCTTACCAAGCAAGGCCTTCAACTTTATTCCTTCCTCCACTTGTTTTTCCTGCCAACTTTCTCCATCACATAGAAATTGTTGCCCAGAGTTTCGTTATGACATCCCCCTGCTTTTTCTTGTGGCAAGAGAATGTAAAAAAATGCAAGGAAAAATATCGTTCCTCTTTTTGTCATCATTCTTCTTCATGAATGACCATATGCCTTCCTGGACCTGGGCTGTCTGAACCTTGACCATTTACAGTACATTTATTTATTTGTTGCGTTACGAATCACACGGGACACAGAGTTTCGGGGTGCAATCTCTGGTGCTCAGGGCAGCATTCCTGTTCGTCTGTCTGTCAGGGTTCCATGGATGTCTGTGTGTGTCTGGATGTGTGTAGGCATGCGTGTATGTGAGATTGTGTGGTGATGATTGTGTGATGATGATTGTGATTGTGTTTGCCTGCTGCCTGAGCCCAGCCTTTTATTAGAGGGTAAGCACAATAGATACAGTGAGACGTTCCTCGTTGGGGGGAAAGAATGCAAGCCTTATCTGTTCAGTAAACAGGTACACAAAGCAGGGGAAATAGGTTTCACAGGTGGGGGGGGGAAATGCTCCCTAGCTAGTGAGGCATTACTGATAAGAGGCTTCCTTGGGCCTGAGCAGATGTATCCTGATATCCTGGTTTCCTGGCCTCCTGACCTATGCTTAGATCAGCATCAGCTTAGCTGCACCTGGGTGCCTGCTCAGCCCTGGGGATTTCTGGGAAATCCAGGTCCTCAGCTTCCTCTAGGTGCGCTTTGTGCTCTGCCCATTTCTTGGGGTACAAAGCTATTGGGGTATGAAATCCCTACATCTCTCCCTTTCCTTTTAATTAAGAGAGTGTGGGCAAGAACTGTAACCCTTTTTGCATACCAGACAGGAGGCACAGGTATAAACCTAAACAGACCAGAAATCAGGCACTCATCTGGTGCTCAAACCATGCAGGCCCTGAAAGCCTGGCAACCTGAGGTCATTTGCCCCAGGGGCCTCATTGCTTGGCCCAAGAGGAAACTCAACTCCTTATGTAGGAGGGAGTGACATGTCTCTGGCAAGACAAGCTTCATATATCTGGGCTGAGATGTGAGAATTGCGCCCTAAAATGTGAGGTGTGTTATGGCTGTGCATGAGAGTTGCTGTGCTGACATTCCTCCCACCCCCATGTTCATTGTGAGAGCACTAAGCTCGGGCATGGCGGAAATCATTGGCTGTGATGTGTTATCTAATGTGGGGACCCCTCTGGAATGTTGGCTGCATTCTTTCTCCCACCGAGTTACACAGCACCCAATATTTATATAACTTTCAGAGATATAAACTTTCGCTCATCATAACTTGCAATAATAAATGAACTGACATAATAAGCAAGATTGTCTCCCAAGACTTAAAAGTACATAGACATAATCTAGCATACAGATATACATGCATTAACAATAATCAAGCAATAAGCTATAGCATAAGTAATACAGGAATAGATGATTTTGTGGCTAAGAGGTAACTTATAGCAAGAAGTTCCAGGTATAGACAGTGAATAGTATAGACAGTGAATATTTTCCAAATACATGAATACATGAGAATACATAAGTAAGCAGGATCTCTCTGTGCTGGGGCTTACATTTTTGTGGGGGAAGGTGAAAGACTACCTAACTATATTTCTTTCTGCTTCAATGGATGGCTGTTTGCTGAAAAGTCTTTTTAAGAGTTCTTTTGCTAAAAGTTCATGGATCTGGGAAATGTCTTCTTCTTCTGGTGGTGAGACAATTCTGCTTGGCATGAATGGTAACAACAGCTCCCAGATTACCCATAGTCCATAAGCCTTTGCAGTTGAGAAAATGAGGAATGTATGAGGAATGAGAATATTCCTTAAATGTCCTTCTGGGATCATTCTGCTGGTAAAGCTTCAAACTGCCATGGAAGGTAGGTGCCTCTGTTTGGCATGTGTCCATAACTGTGAGAATATTTCTCTTTCTCTCAGGGTACATACTGTATAGTTAAAATCAAGCCTTGCTTGAAAAGCCTGGAGAGGGGGGAGATTCCTCCCCCTTCTTTTTTTCTAATTGTTTTGGCTTTCTGTTTTAAATTTGAAATTCATACCCTGAGAGGAAGGTTTTTTTCCTTCCTGCTTGATTTTTGGAGGCAAAAGGAACACGCATTAGTGATTTTTTATACATTTTTAAACCCTGTTGATTGCTTGTGCCCAAAAATGTAAGGCATATGGGATTTGTAGTCAGTTTGCTTCCAACTCTGAAAGATGCCTCTGCTTGTTGACTTGTAATTAATTACAACCAGCAGGAAGGTGATAAGCTTGCTTTGTGTATACAATGACTCTAAAGATAACAGTCTACTCTTCTTAGCAAACTGATAACCATTCCATGCTTCCTGCTACCTTGCATGCTTGTGCAAGTGAGATGGATCAAACCCATATAATTCCTTTTTACCCCATGAGAATAGTGGAAAGATTAGATCTTTGGGACATTTTCTTTCTAAAGGAACTTGAAATCTCCAGGAATCTTTCTCACAATTCCTGACAGACAACTGATGCCTGCTTGCTTTCCAGCAAACTTCGTTCTCCAGCAAACTCTTTCTTATCCAAAAACCTTTTTTCCTCCCCTGCCTGCTTGCTTTCCAGCCCCCTCCCCCCCCCCGCTCCCCCTGAGCTGCTTCCAGTCGATAGACAGAGAGGGGCGGGGGGAGAGAGAGAGAGAGAGAGAGAGAAAAGCATTTTTGATTCCTAAATTTTCCTGTAGCTTGCTAAAGAGAGTATGAGGGGAATTCTGGCTGCCTAAGCTTTCTGAGAGAGAAAATCTACATTCTCCATGGCTTTGGAGAAAGAGGAAAATCTCTTAGGGAAAAATAAGGTACAGAATCTTTTGGAAAAATTACCTTTCTCCTATACTTATACTGAGGGTGCCTGGCATCTGCCACAGCACACAAAAGGCTGGCCTTTGCCTTAATGGTGAACTTTGTCCTTTTGGAAAAGGGGTCTATCTTTGGAATTCCCTCTCTGGGCAAATCTGCTTTGGTCCAGCCCAAGGCTGAACTCTGCATATGCTCTAAAGCTGGCTGCTTCTGATTCCTGAGGTGCCTTCTCTGGGAAATGGAATCCTGAGTGTTAAACAATTCCAGGGCTTGAGTTACTGAGCCATGGACAAAATTTTGGCCTCTCTGCATTTCTTTGGGAAATCCTGCCCCATGGCTTGGCTCTTTGCTGCAAGAAAGTGACTGCCTTTGGGGCATCTCCTTGCCTTTTGGAGATACATTTCCTGGCAGGACAAAATGTTTACCCTCCTGCTTCTGGGGTTTGATGAGATCTTCCTGAGTGTCATTTTGCCCTGTGCTGAGACCATTCTTGATGGAAATTTTTGATCTTAGAACAACGGTCTCAGCACGGGGTTCCCTTTTTTCCTCCACCAATTCCTGATTGTGGGACACTGTTCCTAACTGCAGGTCACTAGGTGGAAAAATTATTGGTAGGGACATCTGAAAATCTGTGGGGAGAAGTGAAATGGACATTTCCATGCGTCCCCATGGTTGCTCTGCTGTATCACCTGCATTCTGGTTGCCAACCCTGGAAATTTCTGCCTGTAGATTTCTTCCTACTGCTGGTTCCCCACCCAAAGGCTGTTGTGACTCCCAAAACTCTATCTGGGACTCTTGGCTTTCCCAAGGCATTCTTTTGCTCCGAAAATTAACTGACCCACTGAATTCCTTTCGCTCTTCAACCGAGAAGAACGCTCCCATCTCACCTATTGGGATCCCCTGGAGGATGTCTGGACGCGTCTCGAAGCATTTTACAGGCGTAGGGAGATGAGGGTGGGCCGCATTCCGTGCCTTTTGGCCTGGAGCCTGGTCCTTGTGCCTAGTGGTTCCTCTGCATCTGCCTTGCTGCAGGAGATTGCATCTGCGTTGCCTTCTGGGAATCACGTCTGCCGTTGCCTTGGGGGAATCACGTCTGCCGTTGCCTTAGGGGAATCACGTCGAGCGGATCACGTCGAGCAGATCACGTCGGGGTCACCATCTGTTGCGTTACGAATCACACGGGACACAGAGTTTCGGGGTGCAATCTCTGGTGCTCAGGGCAGCATTCCTGTTCGTCTGTCTGTCAGGGTTCCATGGATGTCTGTGTGTGTCTGGATGTGTGTAGGCATGCGTGTATGTGAGATTGTGTGGTGATGATTGTGTGATGATGATTGTGATTGTGTTTGCCTGCTGCCTGAGCCCAGCCTTTTATTAGAGGGTAAGCACAATAGATACAGTGAGACGTTCCTCGGTGGGGGGAAAGAACGCAAGCGTTATCTGTTCAGTAAACAGGTACACAAAGCAGGGGAAATAGGTTTCACAGGTGGGGGGGGGAAATGCTCCCTAGCTAGTGAGGCATTACTGATAAGAGGCTTCCTTGGGCCTGAGCAGATGTATCCTGATATCCTGGTTTCCTGGCCTCCTGACCTATGCTTAGATCAGCATCAGCTTAGCTGCACCTGGGTGCCTGCTCAGCCCTGGGGATTTCTGGGAAATCCAGGTCCTCAGCTTCCTCTAGGTGCGCTTTGTGCTCTGCCCATTTCTTGGGGTACAAAGCTATTGGGGTATGAAATCCCTACATTTATTTTATTTATGATACTTCTGTCTCACCCATCTGGCCAAATTACATGGTCAGAGAATTGGATAAGGCAGCACTGAAGCTGGCTTGTGGTCTTGCAAGCCATCTGGACCAACATCCTGCTTGATGCAGGAAATCCAGAACTGGAGCATCCTCAACAGATGGCTGATCAGCCTATATTTAAACATCTCCAATGGCCAGAGAGTGCTATCTCCACAGGTAGTTAATTCCATCCCTGCACTGCTTTTACTCCTACAATCCATCTCCTTGGAGCATATAAATAACTCAGGACTCATCCCGGTGGTGCATTCCTTCCACAAAATGTACCTGATGGTCCCCAAATTCCTTATTTTTCCCCTGCCATTCACATGGAGTCAGCCCTTATAAACTTGTCTATACTCATTGGGCTTTGGGTTACTTTTCCTAACTTATTTGTCTTTTCTTTACCCTTTGGGGTTTGTTTGCTTGTTTGGAGGGGTTCCACATTGCTTCCCTTTCCAGTCTGAAACTTGCCTTCTAAAAAAATGTTTCCTTTTAGAAATGACCCAGTGACAGGCTGCCGCAAGGGGCGGGTGATTTCTATTCTGGTATTTCCCATTTTTAAGTAAAAAAGGAGGGGGTCAGCAGAGGCAGAGAGAGCACAAACAGGTGTCAGGAGGTGTCAGCAAGCCAGAGGGCTGAGAAACCAAAGATCAATGTGGTACTGTATGTGGTATGTGTGTGCTAGCAGCAGCCTTGAAGGACATGGGAACGAAAGTGCTAAAAAGCTCCAGCGCTAGTTGCCCTCTTCACAGGAGGTGTCAGAAGTGGCACCAGCAGCACAGACAGAGGTGACAAGAGGTGGCTGTCCGGGGACAACAGACCAAGGAGACAAAAGATGCCTCAGATCACCAGCCCTAGAAATTACCGAAAAGACTGTTAATTACTGGAACAAATGCCTTCTCCGAATGAACCTTTTGTTATGACAACGGTTAATTTGTTCAGTTGCTCCCACTTGTCTCCTACAATTATGCATTCAGTGATAAGCAGTCTCATCTTTAAGAGATAGCCAAAACAACATTCTTGGCAGAGTTGTGGAGTAACATCCACTGCTAATTAAGTGCAATCTTGCGTAACCCAAGAGATCCAGTATTTTTTAAATTGCCCCCAGGAGGAGAAGGTAGCAAGCACTGCAGACGGGATGGATGCAAATGGACGGCATTATAGGAAAAGGCCCCAGAAGTGTGGACAAGTCTCATTTTTGGACTGTAATCTCTAGAGTCTCTGGGAAGCATGGGCACATTGATGGGTGGGTGGGGGAATTCTGGGAGTTATAGTTCAATCCATAACTTTTCCAAGTTCTGCAGTACGCTCCAGAAATAAAAATCAGGTTATCACAAAGCAAAGGGGGGGGGCATCAGCCCAACAAGAACGGTGGTGTTAACACTTTGGATAAAGGTCTTGCAAACCCCACAATGGTGCAAAAGCAGAGGTAGACCAATGCCAGTCGACAGACTGAAAGGATGTAGAAAAATCTCACGAGTTTGGCTTCTGAGCAAAAATCTTAAAAACAAACCAACCAAAAACTGTATTGCACTTGAAAAGATCGAGTTTTCGACATGTATACCCGTCATGCCATCTTCAGGATTACAGAAACAGCAAATGCTGACTACACTGCGTGTTGAATATATCAGAACATACAGATGGTCCCTTTTGTTCACTCTCTTTATTGCTGACCTCATGAGATTAAGCCATGCATCACTAAGTTTTTGCCCATCCTCCCGGTTCACCATATTCTTCTTCAAAGGTATCTCTAAAGACTCCCTGATCAGCCTTAAATTCCAAGAGTGAGAGTGGAACGGCTTTTTTGTTTTGTTTTATTAAAGCATATGTTGCATCTAGTCTCCCAGTCATGTTTAGCTAGACTTTTCTTCTTGGCCTGGCCTATGGTAGCACCAATGTTCCTTGCACTGAATCTCAATAAAAAGCAGAAACATGGGATCTCATAAACACCCGATACTTTTAAACCCAAACAATCCTTTGCAGGCTACATACACTGAATGATCTTTTTAAAAGGTCTGAAAACAGTTTTAATTCATACCTTCCTTACCCCGTCCTCCAGTCACGTTCAGACAATATTTTAAGATGATTAAGTACTATGCTGCAATAAGGCAAAATTGTAACACCTATTACCGAATCTTCCTCCTTGTCTTTCAGTTTCTCCCCCCCACCACCACCTTGGAACACTTTGAACAAAACTTTATGATCATCCCCCTTCATCTGAAATACTTTCCTCAAGAAACCCAGTTCTTTTGCTTGATCTGCTATGGTTCTTGCTCTGTGTGTCAATGTGTGCATCACTCTGTGTGTCAATGTGTGCATCACCGATGGTGATGACTGCTGTTGTGGTTTAGTCGCTCAGTCGTGTCCGACTCTTTGTGACCCCATGGACCACAGCACGCCAGGCCTTCCTGTCTTCCACTGCCTCCTGGAGTTTGGTTAAATCCATGTTGGTTGCATCAATGGCACCGTCCAACCATCTCATTCTCTGCCATCCCCTTTTCCTTTTGCCTTCAATCTTTCCCAACATCAGGGACTTTTCCAAGGAGTCCTCTCTCCTCATGAGGTGGTCAAAGTACTGGAGCCTCAGCTTCAAAATATGTCCTTCCAGTCAACATTCGGGGTTGATTTCTTTCAGGATGGATAGGTTTGATCTCCTTTCAGTCCAGGGCTCTCTCAAGGTGACTAGCATTGATGACTACCAGTGTTCAAATAGAGATTTGTGTGAATTAGTTTCCTATGGACGCTTATATCAATTGAACCATATATTTCTAATATACCAGCACATACATAAAAGGTCATTTTCTGTCTCTTTCTAATTCTACAGTGAATTGTATATTATTATGGATCTTTTTAAAATGTGCTACAACTCATATAATTTTTCTTCTCCATGTGGCCATGGAGAAGGTATCATCCACATACCTCTTATAAAAACATAAGAACAGCCTTGCTAGAACAGGCCACAGCCCATCCAGTCTATCATTCTGTCTCACACAGTGGCTCACCATTTGCTTCAGGGTATTCTCAAACATATGTCTTCACCTGCTTAAGATTCCCTGAAAATGGCATTGAGAGATATCTTGCCTATCTGTCCAACCCGGAGGTTGTCCTTAGGCATCCATAATGATAGTCAGGGCATTTATAAACGACCCCTAAACTCCGCCGCAAATGGCTCCCAGCTCCGGAGCTTAAAAATGTTTCCCCACCAGCTCCGGAGTTTACAGGCAATTAAGTGTGACCCCGCCGACTTTAGCGTGACCCAGCGCACTTTTCTTGTACCTTCTCTCTGGAGGTGAAAATTCTTTGATGCGGTGCAACGATAGTGAGTGCGGGGCTCTCCTCGCTTCTGTTTGCTGTTTTTTGGCTCCCGCCCCTTTAAGAGCTACTTAAGAGTTACTTAAGAGCTACTGGAATGTTGCGGGGGGGGGGGGGGAAGAGCCAGCAAGAGCGAAAGGCAGAACGGGAGGTGAGCCACGGTCTTTCTTCCTTTTTTTTCTCTCCCTCCCCTAACACAGCCAGCAGCCAGGGTGGGAACACAGGAAGAGCGACAAGCCCCTAAGATCTCTGGTCCGAATTTAAGGGACCAGTGGATCTTAGGGGTCGTGTAAAAGCGCCCAACCTGATATCCCTGTTCTCCATGAACTTTTCTAATCCTTTCTTAAAGCTGTCAAGACTGACAGCTGTCACCACTTTCTGGCAGAGAGTGATCCTATGGGTGAAAAAGTAGGGAGTGATCCTCTGGGTGAAAAAGTACTGTCACCAGTGATCCTATGGGTGAAAAAGTACTTTCTCTTATTTGTTTGAGATCTAGCACCCAAAAGTTTCATGGAGTGCCCCCTAGTTCTAGTGTTGTGTGATAGGGAAAACAGTTTTTCCTTATCTTCTTTGACCACACCACGTATGATTTTATAAACTTCAATCAGGTCACCTCTTAGATGCTGTTGTTCAAGAGTGAAGAGGCCCAGCCGTTGCAACCTCAGATGGTAAGGAAGGTGTTCCAGTACCCTAATCATTCTAGTTGTCCTCCTCTGCACTTTTTCCATTTCCATAATATCTTTCAGGAGGTATGGTGACCAGAATTGTACACAATACTCCAGATGGGGCCTCACCATAGATTTATAAAGAGGCAAAATGACACTTGCTGATTTTTATTTTCTATACTCTTCCTATTGATCCATAGTATTGAGTTTGCTTTTTTCACTGCTGGGGGACACTGGGTTGACACCTTCATTGAGCTGTCCACCAGGACACCAAGGTCCTTTTCCTGGTTTGTTGCAGAGGTTTCAGACCCCATCAGTTTATAAATGTAACTGGGTTTTTTTTTTTGCCCCAACATGCATCACTCTGCACTTACTAATGTTGAAGTTCATTTGACACGTTTGCTTACTCCCCCAGTGTCAAGAGATGCCTCTGGAGCTCCTCACAATCACTCTCAGTTTTTACTACCCTGTATAATTTAGTGTTGTCAGCAAATTTGGCTACCTTGCTACTTGCTCCTACTTCTATATCATTTATGAAGAGGTTGAAAAGCAGGGGTCCCAGTACTGAACCTTGGGGGACCCCATTCTTTACCTCCCTCCACTTGGAGAAGTGTCCATTTAGTGCTACCTTCTGTTTCCTGTCACTTAGCCAATTGCTCTTGCATCATGATGGTTTCCAACGCTGCAGATGCTAAAGCCCATTTTTCAAATTTCACTTTGATGAATGGCATTGGTCTACCTCTGCTCTGGCATGCTCCAAGAAAGTAGGGAAGTTTTTACTCCAAGACAACACTTATTTATTTATTTGTTGTATTTGTACCCCACCCATCTTCCTGATGGAACTCTTGCCACAAAGCTCTTTCAGGTGTTGTGATGGAGGTTTTCTTGCAATTTGTGGCAATAGGGTCCCCTGCTTATGTTTGAAATTCTATACACATTGATGGAGAGTAAGTCCCATTGAACTCAATGGCCAGAAAGAATCCCATTGAGAAAAAAGCTGCACATGCAACAGTAGTTGCTCTGCTGGGGGATGCATCTGGTTGCACAACGATCATGAAGTCAGTTATTGGAGCCTTGTGGTGCAGTGGTTTTAACAGCTGTACTGCAGCTGTAACTGTACTCATGACCTGGGGTCCAGTCCCAGGTAGCTGGGCTCATTGTTGACTCAGCCTTCTATTCTTCTGAGGTTGATAACATAATTAAATTGTAAACTGCCCAGAGAGTGCTTTAAGTGCTATGGGGTGGCATATAATCTTATCTTTTTGCTTTTGCTTTATACAACACCCACCTTCCCAAGGTACAAACCACCTGAGGAATTGCTACCATACCCACCTTTTTCTTTTGCCAACAAAATTCTGGCCAGTGGGATACACTTCTGAATCATGAAGAACACAACTGTCCAGTGTGCCTCCCGTTTTTATCCATCAAGCTTTGAACAATCTGGCTGACTGTCATGGGAAGAAACTGCTTCACAGAGGCACCCTTATTACTTACTTTGACCTACTGGTGTGAATGGGCCCTCTCTTTTACACAGCCTCTAAAATCCGCTGGCAACTTAAATTTGGACCAGAGATTGTGTGGTTTTGTTCTGCTTCCTGTGTTCCCACCCTTCCGCACTCCATTGCTCCTGTCTGTGGTGAGGGGAGGGAGAAAAAAAGGGAGAAACGAATGCAGGCTCACCTTGGAGCAGCCCCGTAGGAATTCCTGTCTGTTAAAGGGGCGGTGGGGTCAGCAAAAACAAACAGAAGGTGAGGAGAGCCCAGCATCCACAGCTTTACAATCCACATCAGAAATTTTTTTTACCTCCAAGACCAGGTACTTGTAAAATGCGCTGCGGCACACTTAGGTAGGCATGATTGTACTTATTTTTTTTAAGTCCGCAGCTGGTGGGTAAATAATTTTAAGCTCCACATCTGGGAGCCCTTTGCATCGGATTTTAGGGGTCGTGTAAAATCTGGTACATAAGTGCTTGTCAAAATGCCTTGATAATTAAAGTGCATTAGATGACCTGCAGCTGAAGTGGTCCCACTGAATGGCCTGTTGTAACAGATAACCTTTGGAGCAGTGTTGAGGTTTTGTCTGTGCTATTTTATTTGGCAAACACAGTTTCAAGGGCAAGGCGTCATTTGATGTAACCCTGGCCACCTGTGAGAAAGGCACACAGGTGTGAGACCACCTCTAATTAACTGTAATGGACTGAAATTTAAATGCTGTTTGAGCCAGGTTACAGAGTCAAAGTGAAAGAAATAATAAAGCTCCTGGGATATTTGTTCATTATTTGAGGATTCGTAATCTGTGTTTTTTTTCATAACTACTACATATAAGTTGTTTAGATGGGAACTGTGGTAGTTTTAGAAACATTCCCACATGCTCAATAAAAATAACACAAACATCCAATAGCATAAATAATTGTTCATGTATGTATAAAAAAATCCAAACACCATCCATGTTGTCAGTTCTCCATCTATGTTGCCAATTCACTTTGGAGCAAAAAGTGGTGGTAGTGGTGGTGGTGGTGGTGAAGTTCTGATGTTCCCTCCATCCTTCTGCACAACAGAGTATTTTCCAGCATGCTTCATGAGGACCACAGGTGTGGATGGTGTCCTGAAAGACCTTCAGGTGATCTCTGAACTGAGCCAGGCTGTGGATACAGATAATGTTACACAAAGAGCCTTGCTGGGTCAGAAAGCACCCAGCTTTCCACAGAGGTCAATCAAGATGTTTATGAAAGACTCACAACCAGGACATGAAGACAATGGCAACCCGCCTCCCCACATCTGTATCAGTTGGTTTGGAGGCAACTGAGACCTGTGAGGTAGCAACTAACCACAATATAAACATGCTACAGCTGGAAGAGACCCCCATAGCCATGAAGTACAACCACCTGTCAAAGCAGGAAATCAGTGTATCCCTGCCAGATAATTTATCCAAATCACTATTAGATCTCAAATGTTAGGAATCTCCAGTATTCCTAAATCTTCGTGCCCAGAACTGGATCCAGGATTCCAAGTGAAGTCTAACCACAACAGAATGGGGTGATAATCTTAAGTTCCTTTGATCTGAACAGTATGCATGTGCCGATACTATATCTTTATTAGTAGCAACCACTGATGGCTTTATGTTCCAAGAACTTACTTAATTCCCCTTTAAATGCCTTGATATGATTCACCCAATGTCAAATTCTATGGTTACATTGAAAAAACAACAACAGATGAAAACAGGGAACAGACCTGAAATTATGTCCTAAGAGAGGACCTGTTTTGCCAATTCAACACTTTTTGGTGCAGTCTCCAGCTAAAAGGGTTTTGACTAGCGTGGCTGAGAGAGAGAGAGAGATCTCCTTCTTACTCACTGCCTGACCAGCAAGAGTATGGAGATGTTATGGGTTTGGACTTCCATTCTCCATTGCTTGGAAGAAAAATGCCGAGGCCCAAAGGCAGGGACAGGGGCAGATTCTTGGCTGTTCTTCTTAAACCTGAGTGTGTTTACTTCTGTGCCAGGCAGACTGCTGTGGAATCCAACACCAGTATTCAAATAAGAGTCCACTGGACATCTGGTGAGCTTCTGTCGATGGAATGGAGGAGAACCAACTTGCTTAGCCATGCCTTGGGCAGCAAAAAGTCTTGGTTTAGACCTGCTCAGTCTGAAATGACAACCATTTGCACACTGTCTTGGCTAGAACCAACAGGGTCCTCAGAACTCCCCTGCAGGAAAGAAATACTTGTGGACTTTCAGTCTCTTATTACAAAGCTTTCCAACAGGCCCCCAAACATGAGGTGGATATTACAAGGCTGCCTCGCTCTGGAATTCCTTCCATCCAAGTGCCCTTCCCCAAGCCTCACCCCACCCCAGCGTCTGGAGGCCCGGTCCTCCAATCATGTTCAGACCTAATGTATAGACAGCTGCCTCGCTTGGACTGCGGAGGGGAATGCCCTCCCCAAAAGCAAAAATTGCCCGTGTAATACGACGCCAAGCAAGCCAAAAGGGGGCAGAAACTCGATCTCCAAGAACGAGGAAAACTCCAATTAATGTTTAACAAGATAGGATGGTCCGATGGGATAACAGTGGCGTGATCTGGCAACATCCACGCCCTGTAAATTTAGAGGAGCACATGGAAATGTAAAGAGAGGGGGCGGAGGGAAAGTGGAAGCCGCCTGCGGGTGCGTTCGTGTGTGTGTGTGTGTGTGTCTGAGAATGTGTGTGAATGTGGGTGTGGGTGCGCCCGCGTGCGCGCGCCCCAGCGCTGGGATGTGCGATTAGCATTCGCTAATCCTCAGCAACTGTGGCGCCGCGGGAGCGCGGCTTTTCCCCATTCGGTCCGCTCCGACCCGCGCTCGCTCGCCAAGGGGGAAAAAAAGAAGTCACCCCGACGGGTTCTAGGCTTCGCTCTCTCGCGGGGGCCACCAGGCTGCGCCGGGTTCGAGGCTGCGCGCCGCGCTCCGTCCGGAGCTTGCTAGCAGACCGCGGGATCTCTCGGGCGGCATCATCCCCTTCTTGCCCCCCACCCCACCCCACCCCCCGGCCGGGTTCTAGGCTGACCGCTGCCAAGCCAACCTTTTCGGCGCGACGATGCGCAGCCGCTGCTGCCGCGGCTCGCCCGCTTGGCCGCCCGCCTTGCTCGCCCTTCTCCTGGGCGCGCTCGTCTGGCTCTCGCCGGCCGCCAGCGGTTCCTCCGAGCCGGACGAAGACGACGACGACGAACCGATCCTGTCCTTCGCTTTCGAGGAGGAGAACCAGACGGAGATCGCACGACCCCGAAGCGGACCTGCCGCTTTCTATCGGAGCAAGAAGGTGAGCGGCGGAGGGAGGGAGGGAGAGCAGCGGGGGCACCGGAGCAGCCCCGCCGTGGGCGTCGAGCAGGCGGGAAAGGCGACCGGGGCTGGCGGGGGGGGGGGGGGGAAACACGGCGACGACAACCCCAAACCCGTCCCCCCTTTCCTTCTTTCGACCCGCATGCGAGGATGCTGCTGCCTGCGTCCTTCCTCCCTGGCGAGACGAGTTGGCATCGCGCGCTAACGGTGCACGTGTGAACGCAACCTGGGGGTCTCGGAAAGCGGCGCCTCTTCTTCCTTGCTGCCCAGGGGCTGAGTTAAGGCTCGTAGGAGGGTTGCCCAGAGGCAGGCGGAGTGAGGCGCAGCGGCAGCGACCGAGAGGGTTCTGAAGAAGGGGGGGGGGCGCCGGCCCTTCCAGCGTGACCTTCGGCTGTGCTGGGGAACCGAAGCCGCCAGGAATGCGCCCCCCCCCGGACGCCAGGCGCGCGCGGCAGAGAGGCCGGCCGTGGTGTGGGAGGCTGGGTGAAAAAGCCCGAACAAAAGACCCCATCGACAAAAAGACTTGGCCAAGCATTCCTCCTTCCCTCCCTCCCTCTGTGTGTGGCAAGCTGCCCTCCTTGTGTGGATGTACCCCCCTGCCGAGGTAGGAGATGCCAGGCTCCCGCTGGCCCTCCGCCTCGGGGGCAGGCTAATAAATTGGGAGCTCGTGTGTGAAATGCAGGCTGCTTCTTGCTGAATCGCGAAGCAGATAATCTCTCTCTGCACATGCCTGAGGGCACTCTCTTCCTGGCAGTCGGCTTGCCTGGGTCCGGGGCAGCGCTCCCTGGCATTCCAGGCAATCACGTGGGAGGAGCCACTGAACCCCCTGAAGCCGCCTTCCCGTCGCCTGGGCATGTTTCCTTTCCCCTTGCTGTTTGGACGATGCTCTCCTCCCATCTGAGCAGGGGAGGTCCATTGCTTTCCAGACACCTGGGAAAAGCAACTGCCTTCTGTCAGGAGTCTCCTTGCCCATCTGTCCTTCTAAGGCTGCTTTTGGACATCTGCATGGACCGCAAAGCCTTTCTCTCTGGCTTAAATCATTCTGTTGCCCTCAGCTTTAGTGCACAAGGGGAATGGCTGTCTCACCTCTGTTACTTCTCTACAGGCTGTCTTGTACTTCCCCTCTGGCAGCCAAATGCTTCAAGAAAGTGGTTCTGAAGAGAGTCATGGTTGTGTGAGTGTTGATTGGTATTTGGGGGGGGTCTTCTCATTCTAGTAGCTGTGAGATGCTGATGCCAAATCTCGCACTTTTCCCTTCATTTGGATGTCTTGCATCTGCTTATATGAATTCTCCTGCTTATCTGAATTCTCATTCTTCTGCTCTACGGAACAGGTCTTCTGGATTTTTAAAAAACTTTCATATTGGGGATTTTGGAGAGAGAGATTAGTCATATGTAACTGACAGGCAAACTTCAAGTCTACACCTGTAGCACTTTGCCTTTGCTCCTCTTCTCTGTTGAAAGGCACAGAAAAAAGATGGTGCTCCTGCGTTCGGTGATGCGATAGTTCTGCTGAAACCTTTCACTGAGAAACTGCTTTTTTTGTCTTGCGTAAAAAGCTTGAGACTTGGCATCCAGGAAGCGTGGAGGTTTGGGAAGGGAGAGTTGATACACCATGGCATTTTGCATTACTTTTTTGGGGGGCGAGGGGCATTCTCACTAGGACATTCCTGAGCTTTTATGTTGATCTGAGTTTATTTGTAGAGAGGACCCCATGTCCACAGACCACATGCACTTGATTTATTTATTTTTCATTTAATTTGTATACCACCCATGTGGCTGCAAAGGCCGCTGTGGGTGGGTTTACAACAAAAGATGACAATAATGCCAACTTTAATTGTGTCTCGGCCATAATTATAGGGGTACTGGAGTCCTGCCCTGCGAGTCATAGGTTGCTGCAAGCCAGTAGAGCTCAATTGGTGCCCCTGCCCACACTCTGCTTCTCTTTAAACACCCATAGGATGCTTGGCGCTTGCCTGGACATTACATTGTCGTGCTCAAAGAGGAAACCCTGAAATCGCAGACATCACGTACTGCCAAACGTCTGCAGGCCAGAGCAGCCAAACATGGCTACCTGACGAAAATCCTACATATCTTTGAGGACTTATTCCAGGGCTTTTTGGTGAAGATGAGCAGTGATGTGCTGCATATGGTAAGTGTCCTTTTCTGTAGGTACTAACATTGCCCATTCCTCCACCCACCGCAAATGTTAGCCTGTCTCTCAGCCAAGTCTTTTAAGAGGTTGTGTTCAAAAACAGCATGCCATGCAACAAACCAGGAATAAATACAGTATCTTTTTAAGAGGAGGAAGATGGCCTAGTATAGCTAGTTAAATAGCTCGGTGGGCTAGGTATCTGGTTGTAGAGCCAGAGACTGGGAGTTCAACTCTCCACTGTGCCTCCTGGGAGATGAACCAGCCTGTGCAGCCTTGGGCAAGCTACACATTCCCAGGACCCCCCCCCCCTAAAAGAAGGGAATGGTAAACTATTTCTAAATATTATCTACCTGGAAAACCTTGAAAAGGGCTGGTACCTGTCAGAACTGACTTAATAATGTGTTGTGTCATTAGTCGTGACTCGTGACTGACTCTTCGTGACTCCATGTCCATGGAGTTTTCTTGGCAGGAATACTGGAGTGGTTTGCCAGTTCCTACTCCAGGCGCCTACAGCACCTGGTATTCCCTGGTGGTCTCCCATCCAAGTACTAACCAGGGCCGACCCGGCTTAGCTTCCGAAATCAGGAGAGATCGGATGTGCTTAGGGCATCTAGGCAACTGACTTAATAATAGCACTCAGCTATTATTCAGAAGTAGCCTAATATAATGTGAAGTGCTTGAGCAAACCTTAAAGGGATTTTGGTTGAGGGAAAATGCTGTTCTAGGGATCTCCCACCCAGCATAGCTCATGTTCATAGGGGGAGTCCAAAAGCTGTAGCTGCAAAAAAAGAACTTTTTCCAGAGCCAGGGCAGAGCCATTTCTCTATATGTTAACATCTCAGAGACTAAGTTTCAGAATTTGGACCTTGGCTTTCATTGACTGAAATCCAGTAGTGCGTTGCAACTAGTTAGGCCCATTGGATCAGTGGGGATTTGGTGGATCAGCTCCTGTGTTGGTTCCATTCATTCAGTGGGGCTGCTCTAGTTGCATCGTGCTATCGAATCTCAACCATTGAATACAGTACTCTACAGGGATCTTTTGCTAAGTGCCCAGTAGAGTAAGTGGGACTGTTGTGGGCTTTCAGACCAGGGTGACAAGAGGTCAAAGCTGACTATAAGCTGGAAGACTTACACTAGCTGTATTCAGACTGATGAAGCTGTTTGGATGAGCAGTGAAACATTTCTATCTCTCAAGAAAAAGAAGTCCAGTTGCCATGACTCAACTTCCAGATTCCATTCTTAATCTGATTTACCTTCTTCTTCACCTTTGTCCTCTTCTTTCATGTTTGTTTGCTCCTTCACAGCTTTCGGCATTACCAAAAGAGAGGTTCTATATTGCTTCAGTTGTAATCAGTTTGGAAGGGAAAGTGTTCATGGTAGAACATGCGTATCCCTATGCATTAGACACTTGGTTCATGTACAGGCATTCTAATGCTTGCTGGGAAATTGGTACTCCATCTGATGCTTAAATTTTTTGCCAATGACAACTAAGGGCAACGTTTCTCCTTCCCTGAAGGAAGTGCTGCCAGAAATGATGCAAGATGTGTTCCTTCTTATACCCACCCACCCACACGCAGGTGAATAGTGAAATCAAATTCTGAAACTGATGTACCAAATAAGAACATAATTACTTGATTTGCTGAATCAGCAGTGTTTTCTAGTTAGATTTTAAACTCTCAATTTAAAGAAGAACACTGCTTATGGTAAGAAAGTAATAACAACACAGTGAGATACTGCTTAAAAACACTGCAACAGGTAACAACAATGAATTTCTCCCTTTAAAAGAGTAGCAGGGACAAGGAACTTTTTCAGAAGGAGTTAGCAGTTTAAGGTGGGGCTTTTTTCACCAGAGTAGAAGAATGTAACCATAGACAACTTTGGTGGGTGTGTAGATTATGGGCACCATCCGTTCACTGCTACAGTTATGAAGCCTGTGGGTGTTTTGTGGAGATTCCTAACCATGCCATGTGGCTCATACCACAAAAACAGCTGTATCAGAAGTACTGAGACCAAAGAAGACAACCAAAACAAGGTATGTTTTCTCACAGTTGTCAGTTGGATTAAGCCTGTGTTTTTGGGTCTGGTTTTTGGATTTCTCCCAGGTTCGTACCCTTGTACTGGCTTATTATGATTGTACTTCTATGATTTTATTTTATATGCACTCCCTCACATTTCTGTGACTTGAAGCAATTATGTCCTGCTTGTACTTGGGTTGCTCTAGGGCCAGCCCAAATTTCATGCCTACAAGTTTCCAGGTCCAGATCTATAAGCCAAGGTGAAAAAGGGTCATCTTCCATCAGTCTATCATGCCTGGGACCTGGTTTAGAACAAACATCACTTTGGGGGCCTGTTTTTCTATGCTATGTTGTGACAGCAGTAGTACTGTTCCAACAGTTTCTAGGTCAGATTGTAGCCCAGTTGCACATCTTGATCTATTTGTTGAAGACCAGCGGCATAAACTCTCCTTCCTATATCTGGCACCCTTCATGCATGCTGGTGCTCGGTAATCCCTGACTAATATGGTATCTTGTAGAGATGGGCACGACTTAGCGGTATTCCCGTTTCCGGTTCCGTTACTCGGTTCCGTTACTCTACGGAAACGGTAACGGGAATTACTCCGCCAGACTTCGAGCTCGAACCGACGAACGAACAATTTTGGTCTGATTTGTCGTGCTCGTTCCTTGCATCGCGCGATTGCGCGATGCCACACGCGGCACAGAAAAAAAGTTTTTAAAAGTTAAAAAAAAACCGGTTCCCGGCCAAAAAGCAGGCGGAAAAATGCCTGCCGTGCCTCAGGGCACCTACCAGAGGGGTTGTTTCTGGAGGTCCCCGGCCTCCCCCCTCATCCCCCGTCCTGGGCTGCTCTGGTGGGACTCGCCGCAGGCTCGCAGCCAGCAAAAAGCCCAGTCTCGCCGCCGGCCGCCCGCAATTAAAGCGCAAGCAAGCGGCACGGACGGCACAGGAAAAAACTTTTAAACTCTCCCCCCACCCATTCCCGGGCCAAAAAAGCAGGCGGAAAAATGCCTGCTTGACTAAGGGCGCAGGGCACCTACCGGAGGGGTGGTTTCTGGAGGGGGGGGTCCCGCCTCCCCCCCGTCCTGGGCAGCCGGACTCGAGTTGCCATTTCGCCATGCCATGCGGTGCGGGCGGGGGATCCAAAATGGGGCGGCAAACGCAATATTGTTTTTGAAATCGTGGTCCAAAAACACACAAGCACAACAGAAACACGCGAAAATTTATAAACTGCCAGATTTTTCACGGTAGCAGTGGGTTTTTTCTTGCAACAAAATGTCTCTCCTCTCCTCCTCTGTCCTCCATTTATTTTATTTTATTTTATTTCATTTTACACCTGCGCAGTGCGCAATGATGGGCTGGCCGAGTGGCCAGCCATGTGGGAGTGGACAACCATGCAAATTTTTGGAGCCATCCCACCAGTCGCATGGCCACTTGGCCATGGAGACTTCTGGGATGTGCCAAAAAGCCCCCTAAAACCTGCCCTAGCCCTAACCCTAACCCTTGACTCCGTACCCATACGTCACAGACTGTCTTCTTAGTGGGTCAGAGAGGCACCCAGAGGTGCAACCCACTAGCCCACCGTAACCTTACCCGTCACTAGCCTAACCCTAGCCATTGCACTAAGCCACCTTAAAGCCAGAGCTACTTGCTTGCATTGCACTACACGCAGCAAGTACAATTCCCTTCTGTGTGAGACATGGTGGTGCGGGAGCCTTGTGAAGGGCGGGCATGACGCTATCACTCTCACTGGTCTCACTGTCTGCACATTCTGTTATGCAATATCCATATGGCTATTGCATAGCATTTTGCAGCAGCAGCAGGTGAGGAGGGGAGACCCCCATATAGAGGGGTCTCTCTTGGAGCCTGCTTCCCCTTCATAGTGGCAGGAGGCACCCACGGGTGCCTCCAGGAGCCCACTTTCCCTTTATAGCGGGCCAGAGGAGGCACCCACCCCACAGAGGTGCCTCCAGGAGCCCGCTCCCCCCCCAAAACCAGTACTAACGACAACGAAAAAACGAAAAAACAAACCGACTAATTTTTGCAAATTTTCGCGAAAACTGGAAACGAGCCGAAACGGGACCGGCCCGACTAACGACAACTCGAAAAAAATTTTTTTCAAGTCGTGCCCATCTCTAGTATCTTGGTATTATGGTTGTTGTAGTCCTGCACATCTGGAGTGCACAAGGTAAACAACTAGCCAGGACAACATTCTGATACTCCTTGTGTTACATTTTGTATGTTTCTTCCATTGCACATGCTAAACGCATTGTGCTTATCTTTCAGAACAGGTAATTAATAATAATAATAATAATAATAATAATAATAATAATAATAATAATAATAATAATAATAATAATAATAATAATAATAATAATATAGACCAGGCATGCCCAAACTTTATTTTTATGCCGCTTTTCTCCCTGAGGGGGCCCAAAATCATACAAAGTGTGTGTGATAATTATTACAAGGGGTGCTTGCTGTTGGTCTGTCGTTCTATGAGGCCTGCACCCTTTTGCGCAAAGGAGTATTTTTTTCTAGCTTAATGTACGCATTGGGCTCCATTATAATATACTCCTGTGTGTGTGTATCCTATTCGCGTCGTTGTTATGGTCTATCAAGTTAGAACCAACTTATAGTGACCCTAATAGTTTTCAAGGTGAATGAAGTCTTTAAGGAGTGCTTTACTTCCAGTTTCTCCTCCCAGTGAGTTTCCATGGCACAGCTGGGGAATTGAACTCAGGTATTCTGAGTCCTGGTGCACTGCTTTATGCAATGCACTATACTGGGTATCCCACCTGGATGGGAAGGTCCATGCTTGAGGTACCTGGCTGCGCAGTCAGAAGCTGGGAGTCTGATTCTCCAAGGTGTCTGTTGCGACTAGAGCCTGCCTGTGTGGCCCTGGGCAAGCTTTCCAGTCCTAGAACACCCTAAAAGAAATTCTTCTGACCATTCTCTTGGAACACCTTGGGGAAGGGTGTCCATAAGTCAGAATGAACTTCATGTCATGCAGGTATGAATTATTCATATTGTAATTGCGGTAAGACCTTGCATTGGTTAAACGTTTCTCTGGTCTCCTCCCCCTCAGGCTTTGAGGCTCCCACATGTGGATTACATAGAAGAAGACGCTTATGTGTTTGCTCAGAGCATTCCCTGGAACCTTGGCCGGATCGTCCCAGAGCAGGCCAAATCTAATGAATACACGCCTCCCAGTAAGCGTTCCTTCCTGCTGCTCTTTGTATGTTGGCTCCCACGTTCCAAAAGGCTTAGAGAGGGTCAGCACCAAAACCCAATGCATAGAATAAGACTGCCCTAAAAGCTATAGGAAGGTGCACCAACAACAGATAGATGAAGGACATTATATATGAATTATATGCAGATACAAGCTTACTTAGAACAGATCTCCTGAAATCAATAGGAAGTAAGTTTGTCAATACTCAGATGTCCCATTATTTGTCATTGGCTCTTGCTTGCTGACTGCATCTGGATTTTTTGCCACTCGAGCTTCCAATGTACTGTAGTTAAGTAAACAAGAACATTGTGTGATTTGCCTCTCAGAAGCAAATAATTTTCCCCTGCAAGGTATTCTCACCATAACCACCAACCAGTTGTTGTTCCGGTGTTGGGAATGGTACCAATCTGAAAGGTGTGTGTGTGTTTTGTGCTTCTGTTGCCGTGTGGTCCCAGCCATAAAAGTCACCATTCCCTCACTGCAACATTAGGTTCATAATGGAAGGAAAACTGCCCTTTGGTGTCCATGGGAGCTGTCATACTCTTGTGAGGAGCAGGTATGGGTATGCCTGGTGGAACTGAATCTTCACCTTATGCCAAGATTCTGATCCAGCTTCCCTTGGTTTAAATACACATAAACATAAATAAAAAGAATACAATTATACAAGGGCAAGTAGAATATCTGATTTGATCCTAATATGTTGGCCTCCCGTGTTTCTGATCATAAGGTTGTCCCCCAAATGGGAAGAATGTGTTTGTGGTGTGTGTGTGTGTGTGTGTGTGTGTGTGTGTGTGTGTGTGTGTGTGTGTGTGTGTGTGTGTGTGTGTGTGTGTGTGTGTGTGTGTGTGTGTGTGTGTGTGTGTGTGTGTGTGTTCTACAGTAGCCAGAATCCCACACTCAGGATGGCCAAACCTCAAAAGTTTTCCATTACAAGACTGCTTTGAGGACAGGTTAATGTTTAATCTTAGGATGCATTCAAATTTCGAAAATGTCTTTGTGCTGAGAATGTACACTCCACCTTGGATACTGGAAGATGTTTGCATCATCCTTTGGACATGGGAGCACATAGGATAACCCTCCAGGCACTGCCTTCCCTCACCAGGGTAGAAGAGAAATACATCCTGTGTCCAGTCTTTCTTTATTTCACAGTCTGTTACTCGCTGGGCAATTTGCCCATAAAAGTATGGCCTGTTTCCTATTTTCAGTTGCTCGGGCAAGATAAACATCCTTTGGATATTGGCAAGCATGCCGGGAGGGCGAAAGCTTTTAATGTTGCCGTAGAAACGTTGTGTACCCTTGCTCTTGGCATCACTGACTGACTGCCTCTCTGTAGATAACGGTAACTTGGTGGAAGTTTATCTGCTAGATACGGGCCTCCAGAGCAACCACCGGGAGATAGAGGGCAGAGTGTTTGTGACCGATTTTGAGAACATCCCAGAGGAAGATGGCACCCGCTTTCACAGACAGGTACATCAGCTTGGAAGATCTGTTTGTTATATTCTTCTTGTATAAATCAATGCATGCACGCACCCAGAGAGAGCTGGTGCTGGACTCTAGGAGGAAAAAAACACAAAAAACCACAGTGGGACAGCATATTTGTTAGGCTTAGCAAAGATGCCACAAAACTCTGCACGCTTCTGAGTGCTTTAGAACTCTTCATCACGTGAGGCCATACAGGAAAGCAGAGGGTGAAAATAGAAGCAGAAATGTCCCCAAATCTGGACAGTTTTTATTTATTTATTTATTTATTTATTTATTTATTTATTTATTTATTTGTTTGTTTGTTTGTTTTTTGTTGAAAGTAAAGAATGCCTCAGGTCCTCTCTGGGAAAAAGGCAGGACAGAAATATTTTAAACAAGCAAATAATGTATCTTCACAAAACATAATTAAATATACTGCATGGTAGAATGTACTTTCTCAGAAATACTTTTAAAACATGAAGGGTGGCTATATGGGGATTTGTCCTTCTGATTGGTCCACTGCGGGGATTGGCTGGTTTGCTTCTTTTGCTAGCAATCAGACAAATGGAATTGCTAGAGGTAACCAGTCTTCCCCCAGAGTGTTCTTGCTTGCATGTTCCCGAGTCCTTGTTAAAGACCACTATTTTTGAGTGCAGGTAGAACTTCCTGGTTTTGGTTTTGGTTCCATTCGGTTCCATACCAGCACATGTGATGACTGGGATTGAACTCAAGCAGCCGGCTGGCTGTTCCTACCCTTACCTTTCAAAGTGAAAAAAGGTCTTGAGTGTGCTAAATGGAGTCACTTGAAATGCAATGTGTTTCTTTGGACATAAGGATCACACCACATGTGTTTCTTTGATCTGAACCTGCCTTAAACCATCCTATTTATCTCAATCTTGCCCACTCCAATTGGGACATGGGGCCAAGCCCTTAGTTCATATTTACTTGACACACATTTTGCAAATCCTGTTGAAAATTAATCCGTCTCTCAGATTCTCCCCCAGAGACTCACTTGGAGATGGACATAGTGATACCATGGGTGGTGGTGATCTGTGTAGTGTGTCTGTAGGAGGGGAGTGATGTGTTTATGCTTTCCGGCAGGCCAGCAAGTGTGACAGCCATGGGACGCACATGGCTGGAGTTGTGAGCGGGAGGGATGCTGGTGTAGCGAAAGGAGCCAGCGTTCACAGCCTCCGCGTGCTTAACTGCCAGGGGAAGGGTACTGTGAGCGGCACTCTGATTGGTGAGTAGCAGCAGCGGTTGCCATGGCAAAGCTCAACCCTGGAGCACCATGCTGTAGTAGAAGAACCTAGAGAGACTCTTGCTGTTGTTGGTCTGCCAGCAAGGTGGTGGCTGTGGGGAACATTAAAGCAGGACAGGAAGAAAGAGGCGCACACACACACACACACACACACACACACACACACACACACACACACACACACACACACCCCTGGTGCTGAACAATTTAATAACTGTTTACATATATTTGAAGTGTATCTGGAATATTTCCTTCACAAGTCAGGATAGCAAGGAGTTGGGAACCTACCAAATATCAGACAGTGGGTCCTAGCGATCTGGATATATAATCCTTATATTGGAATTCTCTCCTGATTCTGCCTGCAGAAGGCCTTAGAATCTGTTTTGGAGCGCAGCTTCTCAAGTTACTCATTAAAACAGTCTGATCCAAGGAGCCAGTGGACTTTCAAATAATGATTTAGGGTACAGTGGCCGTTGCCATGACAACACCCTGTTTTGGGTGTCATATGAAACTGTTGGCCAAAATACTGAAAGTGCAACTGCATCATGTTTCACAATTTACCTTGTGGATGTTGCATTTTTGTTGCACAACTAGAGGAGTACGGGTCATGTTTAATCTTAGTACGATGGTGTAGTGTTTTTTTTGCACTGCATTTGAGGAAAGCAGGTGGCCAGGAAAACACAGAAGAAGGGAATGGTTGAGTTTGCACTTTTGCCTGCCTCCTTCACACTGTGTAGCATCTTGCCTGCGGACCCCTCCTCACTCTACCGACTGGTCCTGTTGGTGATTGTTGTCTCTGTCTCTTTCTTTCTGTCACTAAGATCAGTTTGCTTGGAACTTTCCCAGCAATCTCCCACAGTAACCTACCCTCTTGTCTGCTTGCCTTGACATAACAGGATTGGAGTTTATCAAAAAGACCTTGGCTGTCCAGCCCTACAGTCCTCTGGTTGTTTTGCTCCCATTGGCTGGAGGCTATAGCCGCATTCTCAATGCAGCCTGTCGCCTGATGGTGCAGATGGGAGTGGTGATGATTGCTGCCGCCGGCAATTACAAGGATGATGCTTGCCTTTATTCTCCAGCATCAGAACCAGAGGTATGCAGCAGCTAAGATGTCCTGCAGCTTGATTCAGGCACAGGAAAAGAGTAGAGAAATGACTGGTTATACCCCAGAGTCTGCTCCAGCTTTTTTGCTGTGCCTTCCAGACGACAGATGGGCATGGATTGATTCAGTCCAGTTCAGTGGAATTTGTTGGCATGGCACCTGCATTGATTCATGCCCATCTCTATTCCAGATATGTTCAGATTGCTTCAGAAGTAGTGCTTGTTTGTTGGTGGAGCTCACTCTCGTTTTTTCCTCTGCCAGTCATCTGAGAGTTGTTCATTTATCCTCAGTTGAATTAAGGGAGTTGTGGTTGTCTGCAGAGGTGGTGCTAAGCTGATCAGAATGGCTCTTGAGCCCTTACTGCCATTGCTCATGGAAGTATTGCTTCCATCTTTGGGTGATAAGGGGGCAGGGCTGTCTGCAGTGAGGAGCTCCATGTATGGGAGAACTCTGGCCTGCTTAAGAACTCTGTAAATACACACCTTCTTATGATGTGTTGGGCCCCTTTTCACATCATCAGAAAAGCAGTGGTTCGGCAGCCATCTCTTGGGGATCCTATTGTTTTGATTTTGTATGTGGACAACAGGCACACCCCCAAGGCTCTGATTCTATGTTACCCCACCCCCCCCAATCGCTGACATACAAGTTTGGTGTTCTTGCAGGTTATCACAGTGGGAGCCACCAATGTCCAGGACCAACCAGCTTCCATGGGGACCTTGGGGACCAACTTTGGTCGTTGTGTCGATGTGTTTGCTCCCGGAGAGGATATCATTGGTGCTTCTAGTGACTGCAGCACCTGCTTCACATCGCAGAGTGGGACATCACAAGCAGCGGCACATGTAGCAGGTAAAAGGATATAGTAGATCCTACAAATGAATGAAGAAAATTGCTCAGCTACCCCCTAATTACTGAGGAACTTGCATGCAGCGTGTGTTACTCCTCTGCATGTCACTGAGTTACTTGTTTTAAGCCTTAGGTTCTTATGTGTAGCCTGCATACTGTAATTAAACTGTAAACCGCCCAGAGACTACTTGAAGTGGTATGGGGTGGTATATACCGGTAAGCAGAACACTTTGCTTTGCTTTGCTTTATGGGTGAAAGAGGATTGTTCTCTTCATCTTATGAAGAGTAGTTTCTCAGACTGAACAAAACAGGCCTATCAGTTAGACTGTTCTGTTGCTAATGCTTGCACAGACTAACAGGGCTATCCCTGCTACAATGAAAACAGAAACATGTGGCCTCTGCCATCTCTGAGCAGAAGCTGGAGTAAGCCCATGCATGGGGTAGCACCTTCTATAAAGATTAGAATGGATTTTCCCTTAATGCTCCAGCCTCCTTTAGTGAGTTCATTCATGTGTACAGCATCTTGATGAAGCAGCTGGGAATGACAGAGTCTTGCTATGGTCTGCTAACTATGTGCTTGCAGGCGGCAAGACCTTAGGCTGGAAGCATCTTAGAGTTAACAGCTGCTGACACATTTACTGTACACTCTGAAGGGTGCTTGTTGTAAATGTAGAATATAGATCCCTTTAAAAACGCAGCATTCAGCTTGAAGAGGTTGGGAAAGATTACTTACTTATGCAGAAGTAGTTTCCCCAAATTAGGCAACTGGATATGCTGTAGGGTGAGAGTTCCATGTAGCTGAATCATTCATATTCTGAATTATTAGCAGAAACAAAATATTTGGTTAAGAGGAAAGCAGGCTCTCTTCTCTACAGAAGAGAAAGGGATTATTCCTGGTTGTCTGATTGAGTAGGAGCAGCTCAGTTGTGTCCTGGAAGAAATTAGCCCGTTCTCTCTACTGAACTGAGTGTGGCAACTGTTTAGGCTGAGGCAGCTCTGTGGAGGAGCATATCAAGAGGCCTTGTATCTGCTGCAAATTGCTGATGGGTTGAACTTGAGACTACAGTCCTGTACCCACTTACCTGTACATTCGGATGTCTAAAATGTTAGACATTTCCATGAGTTTTGCTAAAGTATCAGAAGCCACTATGCTAATTTAGCCTAGATAGGTAACATGCTACAGGTAATCCAACCCAAGTTGAAACTCATATCAGTGGGAGAAAATTCCAACATATGCTACAAATCTCTCTCAGATGAAACTGACAGAATTGTTTTTAATGATACTTATTTACAGCGTCACTAATTTATTATACTTGCATGCCACCTTTCTTGTATACAGTACGACTCAAGTGGCTTACAGGTGATCCTGAGTTTGTAGAATTAAGTTTGTCCTGGATGAGGAGGCTGGAATTGATATATTAAATGACTCCACTATTTTTTCACATCTTTGGAAAAGCTCTTATAGCAGGCTATTGCTGATGCCAGATAAAAGGAGGACTGTGAAAAGCTGACAATGGCATTTTCTCTCTTTCCCTTGATGGGGAATCTTTGCTTAGACCGTAGTGTCCACTGTGAATAGCAGAATACCTTGTATTCACAGAGTAACCAATCTGGATTCAACCCTTTATTGGATGGCTTGCTACTGTTCCATAATCCTCTGTACATTGATGTTAGGCAAACCTGCTGCTTTTTAGAAAGCTGGCAACAATTTAAGCCAATAATCCTTTTCTAAGTATTGTGAATACCAGGCATCATAAAGCCAAGGTGGAACAGTGAGAGAGGTGGAGTGTGTGAGCAAATGGAGAAAAGGTGCTTATGGGTTTGGTCCTTTGGTTTCTGAACCAAATCTTAGGGACAATTTGGGTGGATACCTTATAACTCTACAGAACCTTCCTGCTGAGGGTGAACAGAGCCATTTGAGTTCTGCCTGTTGATTTCCTAGGTACATTCACTACAGTGTTACAGTTCAATTTAATTCTTGATCAAAAGTTCCACATTGTTTTTTGACCCAACAGAGGAAGTTGGGAGCATGACATCTTTAAAGCAGCAGTGATTAACCTGTTACAATTCCAGGTTGCATCAACAGAACCATAGTGTCTAGATGAGGGGAAGTGATAGTACCACTCTATTCTGCTCTGGTCAGACCACACCTGGAGTACTGTGTCCCGTTCTGTGCGCCTCAATTTAAAAGGGATGGTTTAAGGTTTGGAAGAAATGTCTTATGAGGAACAGCTTAGGGAACTGGGAATGATTAGCCTTTCAAAAAGAAGGCTGAGTGGGGATATGATAGCTATGTTTAAATATTTGAAAGGATGTCATATTGAAAAGGGAACAAGTTTGTTTTCCATGGATTCAGAGACTAGGACTCGGGGCAATGGTTTCAAACCACAGGAAAAGAGATTCCATTTGAACATAAGGAAGAACAGAGGGTGGTGGAGTCTCCTTCTTTGGAGGTTTTTAAGCAGAGGCTGGGTGACCATCTGTCGGAAATATTGTGAAGGGGTTCCTGCATGGCAGGGGGTTGGACTGGATGGCCTTTGAGGTCTCTTCCAACTCTATGATTCTATTCTAGGTGTTGAACTCTTGCTGCTATGGCTCATAGTGATGGATTGTGGGAATTGAAGTCTAACATCTGGAGGGCTCCCAGGTTGCTGACCTCTGTTTTAACAGAAGCTAGAAAAACCAGCTGAGTAGGTATTTGGAAAGAAAAGGAAGGCATAGGGTTCTGGTGGGGCCTGGCCTTCATCTGGGACTATCAGTAACACTGAAGATATAGTCTAAGACCGCATGGACCACTATGCATGCACATGTGTGGAACAGGCAGCCATACATCACAGCATAGCTGATGAATTTTTCTTGCAATGACCTGCAATTGCAAAAGATGAAAAGGACAGTCATTTCCCCCCTCCAGTTGGCTCCAAGCTCTTGCAGATAATACAGCACAGGCACATGTGTTGCCCTTAGGTATTGCAGCCATGATTCTCAACACCAACTCTGCATTGTCAATCTCGGAGCTGAGGCAGAGGCTGATCCACTTCTCAGTCAAAAACCTTATGAATGAGGTTTGGTTTCCCGAAGAACAGAGGCTACTAACCCCCAACAGAGTGGCTGGGCTTCCCTCCAGACTTGAAACAGGTGAGTGTCTCTGGTTCTCTAGTAGCTGTTGGCTTGATGCTTCGAGAAAAGAATTGGTGTACTGTTAGAAATTGGATTTCTTGAATTATAAACTCCAAAATTTTCAATCCTGGGAGTTCTCCCTGAACGACACACATCTTGCAGGCACCGAAACATAGCTCGCGTGGGAGAAAAAGGCCTAAATTCTGCCAACTGTTCCTCTCAAGAAAGAAATCCCCCCCCCGCACACCAGGAACAGGGAGCTTTGATGGAGCGACGCCTAGCTAGGCCACAGCACCTTCTAGTTTAGGCTTTGTGTTCCAGGTGAGTCACATTTAGAAGTTAAGCCGAAATCCCAGGATGAGGATTTATAAGATACAGTAGGACCCCTGTATCCACTGATTCATTATCCACTCATTCAGTTATCCACGGTTGGCAAAGGAAAAAAATAAATAAATAATCCAGCAGCTGCAAAGCAAGCTACTGTCATAAACCAGCAGCTGTAAAGCAAGCTACTGTCATAAAACAGCAGTTTTGGGGACTTTTTGGTGTTCTCTCTTATCCACGATTTTCATTATCGACGGGAAGGCGATAATGAACCAATCCCCAGTGGATACTGGGGTCCTACTGTATGTAGTCCAAGAAAGCCCAAAGTCCCAAACCTCCATGCCATCATAAGTTTTCAGTTAGGCAATAGATACATAGCCTCCTGCCCCCCAGCTTTGAAAAGTTACTTTTTGGATGACACTTTCCAGAATCCCCTAGCATGCAATAACTTTTCCAAGCTTCTCTCCCATCCCCAATATCATCATCATCATTGCCGCTCAGCTTTCTGATTTCCCGTTTGTTCCCTGCCTTGAGTGCCTTGCACGTATAGACATTTCAGGTGTCTCAGGAATATACATGAAGTCCTAAAAGGAATGGAGTATTTCAAGAGGATTATTGGCTGCTCTCTTTCAGATGAACAGCTGTACTGTCGCTCCGTGTGGTCTTCCCTGTCTGGATCAACTAGTTCTGCCATAGCTGTTGCCCACTGCAACAGTGACGAAGAAATGTTCAGCTGCTCAAGCTTGTCAAAGAACGGCAAGTGGCGAGGCGAGCGCATCGAGGTGATGTTCCCTGGTGGCAGTCTTCCATCCTTGTTGGTTTTGCATTCAGGCATTCATTTCGAGGAGATGGCTTTTCTTGTATCTCACTGGTGTGCTTTCTTAATCCCAGGATCACGGAGGCAGAAAAGAGTGTGTGGCTCATAATAGATTTGGGGGGCATGGCGTCTACGCCATTGCTCGGTGTTGCATTTGGCCCAAAGCGGCCTGCCAGGTTCATGCCCACTCCGAGCCTGCCGAGGGAGCACCGTCACGAAGTGCCCACTGCACTGAGGACAGCCATATTTTGACAGGTAAGAGTTCTGATAAGAGCAGCAATAACAAATCTTAGAACTAAATGCTAAACAATAACTAAATCTTAGAACTGCACAGCTAGAAGGGGCCCTGTGGATCAAGGAGTCACTGTGGGGAATCAAACCCACAACCTCTGGCTCTGCAGACAGATGCCTCAACCCTGAGCTAATGACAGTTCTCCCTGGTGTACCTGGATGCAGTGTGTGTAACCATGATCCATGCAGTGGGAGACAAGGAGGTGAAGGAAGCTAGGACACTGGGGGGAGGGAAGTAGCAGCAGCTGGGATGAACCAGTTCATGCCCATCTCTAGTCAAGAGCCCCTTGGCCAATGTGTTACATTATGACGACATTTGTAAAGGAGGGGAATAGCCTTTCTGAAGATGGAGACCTGAAGAGGAGGAATAAGCAGAGGATGCACATTGAGGAGAGTCCAGAAGCTTCTTCCATTCTCTCCTCTAGTTTCTGACCTGACACTTTAATGAGTAAACAAACAGAAACAGGAAGCTATTTTTGTTTTTTTCAAAACTCTTTGTATATTGGCTTCTGCGTATGTTTTTTTTAAATGCCACTGAGCATACAATCTAAATCGACAGGCTGCAGCTCCCATTCTGTGGCTGGAGGTTTCAAGAGCCATGTCAGACCAATATTTGGGACAGAACGTGGTCATCACCATTGCACTGGCCAGGCAGAAGCAGCCGTACATGCTTTCTGCTGTCATGCACCCAGCATTGAATGCAAGGTACAGGAACACGCTCCTTTGGAGCCTGCCGCAAAGGTACGTGAGTTCATTTGTGATAAACCGATTCATAGCCGAGTGTTACATTTCAAGGGTTTGGAAACCCCTGTCTCAGGCTAGAACCTCCTAGCAGGGCAAACTTCTCAGGAGGTCCTCTGTGTTGCAAGCGTGTTGATCACCTCTTCCTTGAAAAGTTTCCTATTCTTCCTTGGTGGTTGTAAAGCAGGAATGTGGAAGCTGTGGCTCTCTCAACAGCCCCCAGTGGAAAGAGTGGACCACACTTGTAGTGCAACGTCTGGAGGGCTACAGGCTTCCTTGTCTGTGCTGTTGAGCTGGCTATTGCAATTTCCGATTATTGAAACAATGCATAAAGAGTGGTGTGGCATAATGGTTAAATGCAGTGCTGCAGTCAGGCCTCCACTCACAGCCTGAGCAGATAAGCTGGCTCAAGGATGACTCAGCCTTCCCTCTTTCCAGGGTCAATAAAATGAGTACCCAAACTGCTGGGAGTAGGGGATGGGAGATAGGTTGTTGTTTGCATAATGATGTTGTAAATTAACAAGAGAGTGATCCAAGCACTGTGGGGTGGTCTGCAAGTTGAAACAACAATAATGAGATTTTGTAGAGTTTCATAAGGAAAAAACACCCATGCCTCAGTGTAAAGAATGAAAAACACAGCTTGGTTAAGTAGATGTCTACAATGGATAAAAACCAGGTTGTTTTTTTAAAATAGGTAAAACAATTTTTGGATTTTTACTCAATTAAGTAAATACTTTTAAAAGGCCATACATAGTTTTAATTTAAAATGTGTTCTAGCTTAAAGGCAACACTATGGAATGAATGGGATTGGAAATTCTCACTCTTTTGTGAGGCAGTCTGTTAATATAACCATCAAAAATATTTTTTTAAGCACAGCGAAACAGTATTTACACTGGAACCTCAATTTTATTTTGTTAGATCAAGTTCTGCACTTAATCATTTTGTCTCTTAAAGTACTCAGTTGAGCAGGTATCAGAAAAAAAATATTGGAAATTCTCAAATTGGTTTCTGTGAAATGCAATGCACAGGAATGGGAAATAACAGACTTGTTCTACTGTATGTTCCAACTTGACCTAAACGTCTTCCTGGAGCGTGGAAGTCCTTGGAAGGCCTACTGATGCCTCGAAGTTGGCTTTTGATAATTGTCTGAGAAATGCTCTAAGACTGGCAACCGTTGTTACTGTACCTCTCCAACATTGTATAGACCAGTGGTTCTCAACTTGTGGGTCCCCAGATGTTCCTGGACTGCAACTCCCAGAAATCCTTCCAGCACAGCAAGTGGTGGAGGCTTCTGGGAGTTGCAGTCCAGGGACACCTGGGGACCCACAGGTTGAGAACCCCTGGTATAGACAAAGTCACACCCTTACTCTTCTGTGTCTCTGCAAACGTTTCGAAATAGAGGGAGGGCTACTTGAAGCAGATACTGTCTGGGCCAAGAGATTGCAAAACAAAACAAAAACACAACAAAATTCCACCCTATGCCAGCATCGATGAACCAGTTACCAACTAACTCTGGTCAACAACTCCCACAAATTGTGAGCGCTGTCTGTTTGGTTGTGGCTGATGGGTCTTTTGAGTCTAAAATCTGGTAGATCAGTCAATCCTAACCTTGGGCAACCCACGTGTTCTTGAACTGGAACTCCTCAAAGCCTTCACTACTAGCTCAGATGGCAGGGGTTTCAGGGGGCTGTAGTCCAAGGTTACCCAACATTGGGAGCCAGTGGTCCAAGGTTACCCAACTGTGGTAGACCACACATCCTGCTCTCTTATTTGAAGAGCTGCTCTTTGTTGACATTGAATAACCTCCTTCCCCCCTTCTTTGCAGGTGATGGTGAATTGTGATGATGGCTGGACGCTGACAGGATGCAATGCGCAATCTAATGGCCCCAACCTGCTTGGTTCCTATTCAGTGGACAATACCTGTGTAGTGATGAGTAGCCCAGGCAGCAAAGGGGCAGGAGCTGTTGCCATTTGCTGCAGAAAGACACCCTTAGAGAAGAACCATTCCAGTTATAAGTGACAGTTCTACACACACCAGTCCAGCTGTCTACTAGACTCCATAGTTACCGCAGCCATCCCATAACTTCACATGGGCGAGGTTAAGTCAATTTATCTTATTTGGCCTGAAGAAAGTATTCTTGCAGACAGGCTCCAGTACAACCACAAAGCATCCTCAGTGTGCTTATTCTAAGTGTCATAATTATATCTGATATAGTTTGAAACATAGTGCTACCATATTCACTGTGAGGAGGTGGGTCTGTTTGAGGGCTCATTATTGGCATCTGGGCAATCAGCTTTATTTGCTGCATTTCTTCTAGTAGTCTTCCATTTGGAGTCAACAATTTTAGGTGAACCCTATGTACCTCCCAAGTCTGTTCATACTCCCCAAACATAAGGTATTAAAACTTACATGGTCACATCTTCCTTAACTGATGTTTGTGACCTACGTCCTGTATATTGAAGACAGTATAAATTGAGTGCAGTCTATATTGAAAAATAATGCAAATAGGCACTTTCGAGCTTCTGAACTGTAATAGCAACTTCTTTCCACATATATCAGCTTTTTGTAGCCTGTAAAAGGCAAGATAATTCTCATTCAACATTCTGCCCTCCCATGTTATTAAATGCATGCATGTATGAATGTATGTATCAGCTACAGTATATACGGACATACCAATATCTGGGAATTCCAAGTTACAGTGTGGGAATGGTGTTCAAGTTTTAAAAACCCATGAATCTTTCTATGTTGTCAGATGCAATTACTATGGTAAGCAGCCATTTTGTAAGCATTAATATTCTCCACATCTTTATCTCATAGCCCATAAAGCACAGTTGATTTACAGGCCAAAATCCTGTTTGCAAGGTTCCATATGATTCCCTTTTGACCCATCAAAGTATCAGGGAGCCTCAGATTGGAAGGGGGCATTTAATATTAAAAAATAGATACTCTGGGTCAGAACGGATCCCTAGGGAGCCTTGGAACTGTAGTGCAGGGATTGGGGAGGAAATTTTAAATTCAAGATAAAAGATTAGTTGATACCAGCTTTATCTGACCTGTGCCACCAGAATTCTGGCCAATATTGACAATAAGGCAAACAATGTAATAGGACTCAGAATAGGTTAGAAACAGAATGTACCGTAAGACCACTGCTGGAATTCTAAATGAGGATCTGTAGATGCCACTGGGATAAAAACCTTGTTTGAATATGTGGTCTGATCTCAAGTACGTGAAGAAGCCTTGCTTTGAGTGAAAGCATAAAGGTTTGAGGTAACATTCCATGCTGCTGGATGAAAACTAGAAATGGCTTATCTTGTGGCCCAAAGTATTTGGTTCATACAAATGCACACCTATGAACATTGCTTCAACATTTCTGGTTCCAAAGTGCCTTATATAGCCCAAGCATCCTCTGCACTAAATAGAGAGTGGCCAAATAACTTCTGTGATGTTGTCTTCTAACTTAGACCTGCAGCACGGTTAAAGGATGTTGTCCATGCTCTGCATGAGAGGATTGGAGAATAATGTTATTATTTTCTTTTACCTGTGGAAGCCATGCTGAGTTGCCCATAGTTTGTCCTTGGCAAGGTACATGGCCAAGAAAAGCATAGCGGCAGCTCTATATGCAACAAATGGCTCAGCAAGATATACATACCATCATGAAATAATATAGCTTTTCAGTCTGTGACTGCAAAAGGCAATGTGAAGTCCTCAATCATTCTGGGCAAGCAGTTTCTCTACAGAAGTCAAAGGAACTGTGTATTTTGATGAGGGATTTGTTAGTAGACTTCAGTAATTGCACAGAATTGGTGCAGAGTGCTTCCACAAGTGAGATTATCTAAAGCTCTAGAAAGCACTTAAAAGACTCAGGAGACCAAGTGATATTGGTCTTATTCCTACTTGAGATACTGTACAGTCAAGGACACTGTTGGTTAAGTTAGGCCAAACAGTATGGTTTACTGATACTCTAAAAGCACTTGGTAGCGGTCATTGGAATTAGCTTTTTTCAAGGCAATGCATTAGCACTTGCATAAAAGTTCTTTCACCTTTTCTTCAAGCTTGCCAAACGTTGAACTTGCTTGTATAATCATATTGTAATCTGATTGGTGTTCAATAATTGTTAAAAATGTATCATGCATGCCTAACCAGGAGTAAGCCTCACAAAAGCCTAGTAGATAGCTCAGTGGTTTAGGTACTTGACTCTGGAGCCAGAGGTTGGGATTCTTCACAGTGCCTCTTGACAGGGCCTGGACTTGATGATCTCCAGGAGCCCCTTCCGGCTCTGCAGTTGTAAGATGATTGCTATTATTCTTAAGCTTTAGTGGAGAAAGTAGGCAGTAGATTGTAGCGTAAGCGGCCTTTTCTGCTTAAAAAGGGGGCCAAAAAAGGAATCTGAATCATATAGACGGCATGCAATATATTTTATAGAATTAATGCATAGACTTATCCACTGTGATTCACAGCTGTTTATTGTAGGGGAAAAAGCCTTCCTTCTGCTGTAGATTTTGGTTTGTTTTTCTCTTGGAAACTATTTATTCTTTTTTTATATAGCATTTTATAATGCCTTCATTGTTTTTGAAATAAAGTTTCATATGATCTTTCTTGGATGTTCATGTTAACTGTACTCCCAACTGTATAAACTTGGGGAAGCTTTTAGAATGATGTTTACGGTCCCAGGGCTCTTTGACAAACACAGTAGCTGTCTTCTTGAGTACATTCCATCCAGGCCAAATCCCTAAATTCTCCCTAATCTTCAAATGGACCAAGCAAAGTGGCAACTGACACCCCCCACCCCAAATTTGCAATTTGGAACTTAATGATCAGACTGATTTTTGTGAGAGGAATAAACTTTATTCCACTGACCAGGACTCCCCCTACCCCACTGATAACTGCCTTCTTCCGTTCCAAGTGCTGCCTTGAATTAAGGGAACAAAACCAGAGAACAATGAGAGCATACAGTTGAACTGCACTTGCCCTGCCCCTACATAACATTCCATTAATATGTATAAAATCCATTTTTTTTTCATTCAAAAACTGGCAGTAAAAGTGATCACAACATAGATACAAGTCACAATTTACACATCAAACTAGATTTGTTGCATTAATTTTTTTTTAAAAAAATACTTTTCAGCAGATTCAAGTGATAGCAGCTGGAAACCAAATATCTAACCAAGTTTACTTGAAAACGTAACTATCAACTTTGTACAAGCAAGAAAACAGCCAGGTAACAGCCCACGATGGTGTCAGGATGTCTGGTGGTGAAAACAGACCAGATTTTTCAAGTAAGGTTCTGTTTTCGGCCCATGATAAGAGACCACCTTTTCCATAGGAAATGATGGAAACTTCAGTTATTTTGGAGTTAGATGAGTGATACTTCCCGTTTAATATCACTGAACATTTCCTTTGCTTTAAGTTCAAGTGAAGATAAGTGGATGTAATAAGGACAGGGTAGGACATCCAAATTTTTTCAGCATTCTAAAACATCACATTTAAAATTCTGAAGGCCGTTAATAAAATATCCGAGCTCTGCCATGTTTCAGCGACAATGCTGTCTCTGGAGGCGGCCTTCACCTGATTTTTTTTCTTCTGCACACACAGTGGGAATAACCCTGTCTTTAAGCAAGTGGCAGAGAAGTCCAAGTGGAGGGTGTACACCTCTATCCTTCAACAGTGAAATGACCTGTTATATTCACATCTAGTGCACAACAGTGAAAAAAGCTTTATGCCGGATCAGGTTTTGCAACAATATGTTAAAAGTCAAAATAAAAGAAAAAAGAGAGGCACTTTTTGGCTATTTGTGCCTTTCACTTGGCAGATCTTTTGACAACAAAGGTCACCCAGGCACTCCTTACCGTTTCCCCCATAGTTCACATGCATGGTGCAATTTTGTTTAACTTAAGGCAAAATCCCTGAAAAAAGTCAAAAGCGGTGAAGAAAAATTTGATAAAGTGAAGCTGAAACTCAACATTGGCACAGAAGAAATCAGTATCTGTAAGCTGCTAAAAAGATCACTTAAATTGCATTTCGGACAGGACGATAAAACCATACAATGTTAGGTTCAATTGGTTTCCAGTTATTAAGGAACAAATAAAACTGCTGGGTTTTAAATGCCATCTTGCCAAGCAAACCAAAGCCTTACAATCCTTTGCCCGTGTTTTTTTTTTTTAATCTATCTCCATTTAACTCAAGGAATCATATACGGCCAATTCCAACTTTCAGTTTCAAAGCACAAGCAAATGATTGCATATCACATCATTAAGACTACAATTTATTCAATATGTCTCCAAGTGTAAGAATGATGACTTTTAAGGAGGCAAACAGCAATAAAAATTCTGTCTTAAAGTGCTTTTTTGGTTAAGCTTACTCATAAATACATTTAAAACGATCCACTGATACAACAATATAGAAGTGTATTCTTGGAATAAAGAAAGCTCTTTTATTGCTCTTACCCATTTATTTATGACATCGGGAAAAAGAGTTACCAATTCCAGACTTCCTTGTACCAAAACCATTCCATAAGGAATAACCATCCTTGCACAAAAGGGCTGTCTTAACAAACTAGCAAGCCCTTTCTGTAAAGCACTATACAAATTACCTAGGAGACATATTAAATATAAAGGTCCTTGTGTAAACTGATTCTTACCTAATATTTTACAATGCCGAATGTTAATTCATCACAATGTTTACATGATTTTCAATATTCCTATTCAACATTTTCAGAAAGATTAAAAATTTGCCCTCCATACCTAAATGCAGTCTGATTTTTCTGTTCTGTATAAAAACCAAGCTTCCCCCCCCCCCAACATCACAGAAAAGCAATAATTTTACATTCACTCATTAAAGGTTCACAAAATAAAAAAAAATTAACCACTGGATAACTTTTTCCTTGAATTGGTAAAATCTTTACAGATTACTTTTAAACTCATGCCTAGGCTCGCATCCCCCCAAACTGCTCAGGGGCTCCAGGAGTCCCTCATAGCCTGGGCGTAAACTTCTCAGCTGAAGAATAACTTGAACTCTGAGGAAGTAGCACGACCAGACCATCGACAGCCTTCACTTCAGATTACTCTGAAGATAAACACGGTGGGATTCCAGCATATCCAAAAGGTGCCAGGTATTCCACACTATAGTTGAAGTCTTTGTTCTTCAGCAGACTAGCCAACCAACCAACCAACCAACCAACCACTATGGGTCCACATCATCAAGGTCACTTTTAGGTTCACCGATCATCATTGGAGACACCGAGCCCTTCCAAAAAATACAAAACCACGTTAAGAGAGGAAAGGGTGTAGTTTAGGTATTCTTAGTGAACAGATCCTTCACAGCTGACACGTGGAAGTAACTCCAGTCAGGCTTCTGCCGATTCTTTGTAGCAGTAGCTTGGTTCATAAAACTGACTTCAGTATCACAAAATTTAGTAAGGAGCTGCCCTTTCCCACCTCTGCAGGTCGGCAGCCAGTCTGAAGAGGAGGCAGGACAGGGAGAAGCCCTGCACAGGTGACGTCTGGCTGGCAGGCAGCCTGCTTGGGAGGGGTCGGGGAGGGCAGCCTCAGCTCCTTATCTGACCCGCTCTCCAGTGGCCTAGGACCTCAGTGAGGGCGTTTATACACGACCCCTAAGCTGCGCTGCAAATGGCTCCCAGCTCCGGAGCTTAGAAATGTTTTCCCACCAGCTCCGGAGTTTGCAGACAATTAAGTGCGACCCCGCCCACTTTAGCGCGACCCAGCGCACTTTTCTTGTACCTTCTCTTTGGAGGTGAAAAAAATTTGATGCGGATAAGAGTGCCGGGCTCTCCTGGCTTGTCTGTTGTTTTTTTGCTTCCCGCCCCTTTAAGAGCTCCTTGAGATGGAACCAGGAAGTAACGGGGCTCGTGGCAAGTTCGACCGGCACTGGCAGGTTAGTAAAGGCTTCTTTTGTCCTTTTTTCCCCTCCCCCCCCTCACGCTGACAGGAGCAGGAAGTGCTGAGGGGTGGGGACGCAGGAACAGAAACGAACCCCCAAGATCTCTGGTCCGAATTTAAGGGACCAGCGGATCTTAGGGGTCGTGTGAAAAGGCCCTGAAGCACTGATGAGGGTGAGTGGGGCTTCGGCTAGCAGGGAAGGAGGGAAGCTAAGCCACGCACCTCATTCAGCACCGAGTGCTTCACATCTATCTCTAATTAAAAGTCAGCTGAGAATTATTTGTTCTTGTGGCTTCTCTGTAAGGCTCCAAGTCAAGTGGCCTCATGGCTTCTTGACGATATTAAAGGAGAATGTTTTAAGGATATGGAAAACAGCCACTGTTTCTTTTCAAAGCAGACTGATATCTAAAGTCAGGGGTGAAGTAGGGGTAAAACTCTTGGGGTTTGGGGTTTTCTCCTCCGGTATGTGTCCTCATCCCATTATCCACTTTGCTGCCCTGGAGTTTACAATGGCATCGGAAAAGTGTCTCCAGCTTGTTTACAAGCCAAAGCATGCTTACTGAAGAGATAACTGATATGCAGACGAAGTGTTTACAGTTTGCCCCCTTTCAATAAGAAAAGCTTGCTTTCAAGCTGGAGACCTTTGCTATTACTATCTGCTACCATCACGGTGGCAAATCTCACAGAAAACAGGACTGGGCCTCCTATGAATACTGCCTACAGGGATGCAACCCACACCTTCCCAACACTTATTAAAGTGGAATTTAAGGTCTTAGACCCAATCAAATTTTCATCATGAAGACAAGCTAAGCAAAAATGGCAAACAGAATCCAAATCAACTATGTTTCTATTTCTTCAGTTTTGAAAAAGTAGTATTTTCAAGCAGCTCCTTTCTTATTTAGGAAGATTTATTATCAATACAATTATCTTCTGATTTGTTTTATAAGGAAACAATGTTACATCAAGCATGAATGTAATGGAGTCAACAAAATTACTCTGTCTACCTGTTGCAGATGTCTGCCACCATTCTCAGTGGCTGGACTGCTCTCAGATCCGTTACTGCTTCCAGACTGATCTTTCTCATTCAGCAAGGCTGTGGCATATGCCAGTGTGTCCTAGGAAATGATATTGCAATTACGAATCATGCCAACAGGTTTCTGTCACCTTGGAGCTTGGGGGGGGGGGGAGACCACCCTAGAATACTGCAAACACTTACACGTCGTTGGGTTTGGAGTAATCCAAAGCTCCACCCACATACACCTCAGTCCTGAAGGGCAGGATTCGCTTACTGGAATCTTATCATATACTGTATAAGTGAGCTCTGGTGTATTGCAGTGGTTTTTAAAAAGCAAAATGCAAAACAGGATATTTTTTTTATCATGTCTCAATGCTGGAATAGTGAGCTAGCTGAAATTACCTAATTTTTGGAGTATGAATAAAAACTATGTCACATCATGCTGCCATGGAATTGAAGTAGACTTCTATGTGTCTCCACATACATGCATACTGTCTGAGTGACACACACATTTTATACAGCATTTGGAAAATGCAGACAAAAACATTAGTAGCATAAAGTACCGTAATTTGTGGATTGAACTGTACAAATGAACAAGGATCTTGGATAGCAATGCATTACATCTTTTTTTTTATTAAGTATGTGTGTACACAATGTCATGTCTAGACTGACCTGTGCAGAAATAGTGCGCTGAAAGGTTTTGGCGGTTGAGGTTTCGTTGGATACATTACTCTGCGGAGCCCAGTAATGTTCAGACATCTAGAAAAATGCAGAAGCATCTATGAGTGGAAATGACATAACAGTATAGCTCAAATGCTAGGACTGCTGACTTGGATTCTTAAGTTTGTTTTAACTTATGGAGGTCCACCTGTGGTCTCCTGCGTCTCAATGGGTTGGAGAAGACAGCAAGACATGTCTGATGCGTGGCAGAATTTTCTATCGAGAAGCATTATGCTGTATAGCTTCTTTCAGCCTTATTTGTCTTCCATGTACAGTGAAAGTAAGATCTGCCTTTTCTTAATACCATATTCATGTCTATACAAGTAACTATCATGTATGGAGGAATCTGTTCGGCATTAGGTTTCAAGGCCGTCAGGCAAAGAAGATACATGTTAAACAAGAGTGCAAGTTACCTTTATTTGAAGCCACTGTACTGCCCAACTCCAATGATGTGAATTCTCCTTGAAATAATCCTTAGCAGCAGAGCACCTTTGAAATTCAAAGCAAATTATTAGAGCTTTGTACCTGAAGGTATGTTAGGAAGCCCTAGTTGTAACTGTTCTCTTTATTTCTGTGCTGACAATAATGATCAGAGAGGGCGTAAATTTCGAATCAAAGCACAATTATGTAGTCAGGTTTACAAAAACTTCTATCCGATCCTGGACAGAAGGGAGTCAGGTAGAACAGCTATTCAAAAGGCTAACATTCTGTGACAACTTTCAGTGCAAGGATGATTTTACCATGAAGAAATATGCAGAGTGCCATTTTAAACAGAGTACAGATTTATTTATACCACTGAGGTCTCTACCTTAATTTAAGCTTCTTGCCAAGCATAACTAAACTTAGGTATTTTACAGGTGTACAATATATAGATTTATGTAGACTAATAACGTGTTCCTTTGTAAAACTGCAACAGACTACTAGAACAACGTGCCCTGGAGATTCAATTCCCATCTGTTCCCATCATATGTTTTGGAACTACTACTTCCTCCCTAGACTAGTGCTTGGAAACAAGCTGGCCTTCAGATGTATGATGATGGTGATGGTAATCCAAGTCCTGGTAACGTTCTGAATAGATTACTACAATCAATTTTACATGGAAGCTAGTGCAAGACTCAGCTGACTGAAGTTCTTAACCAGAAAAGGAAGGAGAGGTAAAAAGGTTGCTTATTTGCTTCCAATGCCAATTCAAGTCCTGAACAATTTGGGAACCATTTATTTTAAAGAGTGCCTCTCCCTAAACAAAGTCATCTGTGCCTTGCAGTCTTAGATCACTAAAAAACGTGGCTCTTTCTTTCCTGAGCCAGTACCACTGTTAAAACTCTGATTAGCTAAAAAATACTTACCCTGTCATCTTATTTCACTGTGCTTTTAATTAATTTATTATCATTTGATGTCATTTTTATTGTTTGCCATTTGACTTGTATTCATTTCATTTGACTTTGTATTCATATTCTGTTTATCATTTATCTGTTGATGGTTTGTAATAAGTTGGTTTAATTTTGCTGTTTATGGTTTATTCTTGAATGTTGAAACCCGCCCTGAGTGGCCCACTGGTTGGAAGAGCAGGATATAAAGGTTGCTTGGTTGGATGGACGGACGGATGGATACATAGATAGATGGTTAGATACTACAGGGTGTATTTAAACCATGGTGAAAGAGAGCATTCTTTGATGATAAAACTTACTTTTGAGCAAGAGTAACTAAGAATTTGACACACTGATAGCAGCGGCTGCTGTCCACATGGTTACTATGGTGCATCAGAGCTGTTAAGAAAAACATTAAGTAGCATTAATAACTGAAAGCTATGCTTGGGGGTTTCTAGAAGATCAAATTCTCTTGCCTCAATTGAGGCATTATGGGAAACCCATTTATAGTACCCAGAGCAGTGATGGCAAACCTTTTAGATACCAAGTGCCCAAACTGCGATTCAAAACCCACTAATTTTTCGAAAAAAGGGCCAATACAGCAATTTAACCTGTGAAGGGGAAATGTCGGATGCCCACAGAAACGGCTCCAAGTACCACCTTTGGCACCCGTGCCATAGGTTCGCCAACAGTGATCTAGAGTGTACAATCTTAATCATAATTTGAACTTTTAAAAGTATGACAGACAAACCAAATATTTCATCTAATGAGCAATTAGTTCCATATGTTCACTGATTTTCCCTTTTCATGGTAAAGCAATGCTGAGCACCAGATATAGCTACCATGATTTTTTATTTTAAATAGCATACCAAGCCAGAGCTGAACCTTAACAAGACTATGCTATTGCACCCAAGTTTAGCTCATAATGCATTGTGCCCTAATAATAATAATAATAATAATAATAATAATAATAATAATAATAATAATAATAATAATAATAATAATAATAATAATAATAATAATAATAATAATAATAATATAGACAAGGCATGCCCAAACTTCGGCCCTCCTGATGTTTTGGACCACAACCCCCAGAATTTTAAGCTTAGATTGTCAATGACAAAGGACTGTGGGGGGTTGTGGTCCAAAACATCTGGAAGGCCGAAGTTTGGGCATGCCTGATTTATACTCTTATTGAAAAGTTTAATCTCAGAAAAAGTTGGGGCTAAAATGCAGTAAATTATCAAATACATTTAGGTTTTGAATAGCAATTTAAAGATGACAGAATTTACTGGTAATGTGATCTAATTTTATTCTATTTTATTTTATTTTATTTTATTTCTATACCGCCCATCTTCCAGCGGAACTCTGGGCGGTTTACAACAGAATTAATTATTGATTCTAAAGTATTCTCTTGCGATATAAGAACATGATAGCCCAAATAATAAAGAGCACTTCAATGACCGTATGAATTAGAGTGGACCCTCGTATAACACACAGTTTGTATAATATAAAATCTGTACAACATAAAAAATTCCGGAGATGGGGGAAATTTGCTTAACAGATTCGCCTATGGGGTGAATCCGTACAACATAAAAATGGTTGTGATTAGGATTACTCTGTTTTCAATGCATTCCTATGGGAAATTTAACGAATTAATTCCTTTATACAAGGTACCACTGTAATATGGCTCCCCAAAATTGCATGAATCATAGATTCTGAGCTTTTTATTTGAACACATCCATGGAAATAAAACTTATTTTGCCCGTGTAGCTGTTTTTCAGTGGATAGCCAGCATAGTTTGAAATTCTTGCTAATAATTCTTCACAGTACATTTATTTACCTAGCAATCCATTTTCAGTCTCAAATGCAAACTTGAGTCGTTCTATCTGTAAAGGATCTTCAATAATCTAGGCAAAAAACCAGAAGGATTCGATTATATTGACAGAATGCAATCTATGTTATGATTATTGGTTCTAATTCTTCAGATGCTATCACGATGTGATCTGCTATCAAATACAGGTGAAACTTGAAAAATTAGAATATCATGCAAATGTTCATTTATTTCAGTAAGTCAATTCAAAAGGTGAAATTAATATATGAGATAGACTCATTACATGCAAAGCGAGATATGTCAAGCCTTACTTTGGTATAATTGTGATGATTATGGCATACAGTTTATGAAAACCCCAAATTCATAATCTCAGAAAATTAGAATACTACATGACATCAATAACACAAGGATTGGAAATAGAACAATATTGGTCCTCTGAAAAGAATAAGCATGCATATGTTCTCAGTACTTGGTTTGGGTCCCTTTTGCATCAATTACTGCCTCAATGTGGCGTGGCATGGACGCTATTAGCCTGTGGCACTGCTGAGGTGTTATGGAAGACCAGGATGCTTCAATAGTGGCCTTCAGCTCTACTGCATTGTTCAGTCTCATGTCCCTAATTTTTCTCTTGGCAATGCCCCATAGATTCTCTATGGGGTTCAGGTCAGGCGAGTTTGCTGGCCAATCAAGCACAGTAATCCCATGGTCATTGAACCAGGTTTTGGTACTTTTGGCAGTGTGGGCAGGTGCCAAGTCCTGCTGGAAAATGAAGTCAGCATCCCCATAAAGCTCGTCTGTGGAAGGAAGCATGAAGTGCTATAAAATCTCCTGGTAGATGGCTGTGTTGACCCTGGACTTAATGAAGCACAGTGGACCAACATCAGCAGATGACATGGTTCCCCAAGTCAACACAGACTATGGAAACTTCACACTGGACTTCAAGCATTGTGCATTGTGTGCCTCTCCATTCTTCCTCCAGACTTTGGGTTCTTTGGTTTCCAAATGAGATGCAAAAGTTGCTCTCATCAGAAAAGAGGACTTTGGACCACTGAGCAATGGTGTTCAGGAGTGGCTTGGCAAGAGAAATACAACATTTGAAACCGATGTTCAGGATCCGTCTCTGTGTGGTGGCTCTTGATGCACTAACTCCAAGCCCACAACACTTTTGAATGGCCTTTTCCTGATAATCCTCTCCAGGATGTGGTCATCCCTGCTGCTTGTGCACCTTTTTCTTCCACACTTTCCCCTTCCACATAACTTTCTATTGATGTGCTTTGATATAGCACTTTGGGAACATCCAACTTCTTTTGCAGTCTGTACCTTTTGGGGCTTTCCCTCCTTATGAGGGTGTCAGTGATGGTTTTCTGCACAATGATCAGGTCAGCAGTCTTTCCCATGATTCTGATTTCTACTGAACTAGCCTGAGAAACCCTTTGCAGGTACTATGGATTCATTAGGTGATTAGAGTGGGACACTATGAGCCTAGAATATTGAATCTTTTCACACTATTTTAATTTTCTGAGATTGTGAATTTGGGGTTTTCCTAAGCTGTGCGATGGAATCATCACAATTATACCAGAGTAAGGCTTGACATATCTTGCTTTGCATGTAACGAGTCTATCTCTTATATTAGTTTCACCCTTTGAGTTGACTTACTGAAATAAATGAACATTTGCACAATATTCTAATTTTTCGAGTTTCACCTGTAGATGCAAAAATGATTTATTTATTTATGTTACATCCTGTCTTTCTTCCAATGCTGGCAGCTCAAATAATCATTTAAAAGATACAGCTAAAAGCACAATAATTTTATATTTTAAAAACAGGCTTTAAAATGTTCAGACAACTGAATTAAAGCCTGAATTAAGATTAAAGATGATACAACACTGTTGACATCATGAGGATGTTTGTTTTCTGTGTAAACTAGAGATAATATTTTAGTAGATTTTTTTGTAGCACCCTGACTCAACCTAGCAGTATTTTTAAGCTTACAAAACGAAACAAACAGGAGTTACATAAAGCATAAAAACAAACATTTAATCAGTTATACTGATAAGGAACATTTAAGCAATGTGAGTATTTAATCCTGTCTCACTGAAAGCAAGTGAAATGACAAAATATCACCTTCAATAAAATTACTCCCATGGTTGATTGACAGTAATACAAATAATATAGTCAAGAGAGGGTATTTGCACACAAACAATAAGAGTACTAACAAATAAACTGTACGACTCTAACATAAATGGTATATACGAATTAACTTTTTAGAAGCTACAGCTATGTGCTTTGGTTCTGACACTGTCATGCATACTGTAATGATCCACCACATCTGGGAGATCAACCGAAAGGAAACAGAGAAAAGATTTGTTGGCAGTAACGTGTTTCCACTTGCCAATATCTCGTGAAGAAGCTGGAATATATTCTTCAGTTCATGAGGTGGAGCAATTTCCAGTTGATTCTGTAAGGCAAGGACAAATTCAAGCAAGTTAAAGGATACGTACATAACATGTAGTACTTACAGTTAGATATATTGTTTTGATTCTAATATTATATATACCAGGGGTTTTTTCAAACAACGATTCTAATTGTTGCAATTGGTCCCAGGGGCCGGATTCAGGACCTTGGGGGGCCGCATCCGGCCCCGGGGCCTTAGGTTGAGGACCCCTGATATATACTATATTCAGTTCTTTTGTGTAAATCACTCTGAGTACTAGCTTCCGCTAGATGGGTGGTATACAATCTAGTAAGTAAATAGATACACATATGTATGAATTCAGACAATACTTTCAATGTTATGCTGAATTCTTAGCAGCCTATGCAATACAGTTGGGTCCTATTTGAATTTTAAACAAAACCCTCTGATGCTAGAGAACGTTTTAATGAAGTCACTACATCATTCGGGGGGGGGGTATAATTCTTTGTGGACTTTTTTTTATCTGAAGAGTATTACATCAAATTGGGGAAGAAGACAAACAAGCTACCACCATGGCAGAAGTTAGGGAAAGGCATTTATTTCTGTTGTTTTGCTGGGGAAGGTGTTTCAAGCTTCAGGAAGCACTGCCCAATTCTCCTGTCAGAAAGCCACCATTCCAATGGGAAACTAAACATGCTGTGTACACACTGGTATTAACCAGCAGTGCCTGCCAATGCAACAAGGACGGATGTAAGCTTCCTGGGAGCTCCATGTTGCAATCATCTGCAATTAAGTCAAAGTCCTCAAACTACATCAGAGACGAGACTCTGAAGAATCAGAATCTACCTAGAGATTACACCATGAACAGCTGGCATTGCACAGTGTTAGCTACTGTTATATACCAACACACCAACACCCCCTGCCTTGAAAGTTGACGGGCTTCTCCTTACCTTGATGAAATGCAGAATGGTAAAGGAGAAGTGCTCGTTACAAAAGCAGCAGTATACTACCATCTCAATGAGGATCAACAATGATCCAGTCAGCTCTCTCAATGCATGCATCACCTGAGGAGGAGATGGGACAAAATAGTAGGAATTTGTTCTGAAAATATGCATCCCAGCAACATGCAGAATTCCTATTTGCCATGGATACCGTAAGAGGTTTTATTCCAGTACTTTCCTTACAAAACAGATTCTCTCAAGCAAACTGTACTAATGCACAGCCATTTCACACTACTCTTATCTGGTACTTCATACTTTACACATCCTTATGACACAGAACACTGCTTGCCAAGAATCAAGTACAAACTGACAATACCTCCATTAAATAAGGCTTCCCTTCAGACAGGAACAACAATGCTTCCACTTCTTCATGGAGCGCCAGAAGCGGCCCTGAGCTGGCAATGCTAAGGGGTGAACGCAGAACAAACAGTCCAGGAGCTAAAAAGGAAATTAAAAAAAAATACAGTACTCAAAGGTACAATGCCCAGAAAACACTGGTCTCAATAGCAATGACAGACATTCAGAGAATCAACAAAGGTAAATGAAAAAAGGACACAAATTCCTGCAGCTTAATGTCTTTACTCCATATAATCAAATTAAGCTCCATTAACAATAGCTGTCTAAAACCGCTCATTTGAAGTAAAACTGACAATACTTACCTACATTTCTTTGTGAAGAGACATCAGAGTGCAAGACAAGCAGTGCAACTATATTGTGGAGGAATCCAAACTCCCGTGCTTGTGCTGAACTCCACCTGCGATTCTGTTTTGGTAGATATTTTTTTTAAAAAAGAGCATCATGTTCAACTAATTAATATTTATATTGTTAATCCCTGGGAAAATCAGCTAACAAACATTAGGCCTATCAAGTACAAGAGTACAATATAGGAAGCAAGCTTTCAGAGAGAATTTTTTGAATAATGGACATTTTTGCTTGCCTAAAGCAAGGAGCAGTTCTGCTCAGGGAAACAGAGGTAGCAAACTCGCTAATGCCATCTACAGCACTATCCTTCACCCTGAAATTCTTTCCCACCCACCCTCGGGCTAAATGGAATCAAACAAAAGATTACCATATTTTTCCGTCTATAAGATGCTCCAAAGTATAGTACCCCTGCCCTTTCACGGTTTATATACTGCGGTCTCGCTATATCGCAGGACCGCAGTATGTGAAAAAAAGACCCCCTGGGGTAAGGCCTCTTTCAGGCCTCCTGTACTTACCCCAGGACTAGTGCTGCCCTGACCGGGCTTGCGAGGGCCTTCCTGAGGCCCCAAAATGGTTTCCCTGCGATCTGGAAGTGATTTCCGGCAAACCTGACAGAGGCCTCAGAAATGCTTTTCAGCGATCGGGGCAGTGCCAGGCCAGGGGTAAGTTCAAGAGCCCCCAGCTAGGCCCCCCAGACCCGACCTGGCATGCATCGGATTTTCAATTATCGCGGGTTGAGTCAGGTCCCTAACCCCTGCAATAGGCGGTGGGTTACTGTATAAGACTTCCACTTTTCCAACCCAAAATTATAGAGAGAGGAGCCAAACATTATAATTGCAGTATCCAAGGTCATGGAAGTAGGCAGAGTGGGCTGTTCTTTGTTTTTAAATCTCTTGCGAAAACTCAAAAGCCATTGCCAAAGGACCCACACAAAAGAAGTGCCCAGCGTATGACTGAGGGAATAGCACATAAGAGAGAGGCAGCAGTGGGGAAAGAAAATCACATTGAAATCAACCAGGCTTCCGGGCAAGTACAGGCATCTTAAAAGTGTGTGTGTGTGTGTGTGTGTGTGTGTGTGTGTGTGTGTGTGTGTGTGTGTGTGTAAAAGAGGGGATTGTGAAAGTGCTTCCACGCCCCTGGACACTGCAATAATGTTTGGCTTGTGGGTGCGGAAAGGAGGGGACGAGCCACCCCAAACAGGCTCCTCTTTCTAGTGTTATGTAAACTGAAGATTATCTCTAAACTGAACTTTCTATTTTGTATGTCTTCAATGAAGATAAGAGAGAAAGAGTTAAAAAGAGCTACCACTTCTCATGGCACTTGGGTGGAAGGGCCAAGCAGAGCGAGACTCTGAAACACGGCCTTAAATCCAAGCAGCTGGTTTTAGAAAGAGCTTAGTAGAACATGTTCTACTAAGACTGCCCCATGAGACACATATACATTACCTGATTATTCTGCCGATTGGGACCAAGAAGAAAGTTGATCATATGCCTCAAGGCAGAATGCCTGAGAAGGAGATCACAGGCTCTTATACCCTGCTGTGGAAATATAAGCATAAGGTAGTGTCAGATAACCTTACATGTACAGAATATGCTTTTAGAGGTTAAATAAATTGTGTATTTTAGATTAGAATAATCATTTTTCTGACATTTGCCACAAACCATTGGGAAAATCAAATCTAACAAAAATCATCAAGTGTACAAACGTGTTTTGAATGACTTCTTGCATCACAGTGTGCATCACTCATGTTTTTTCCTCATGTTTTCTCTACTACTAGTTTACAACATAGACCATATCTATAATATTGCATTGAGAAATATTAACAATTAGAACACAAGGGCTGAAATTTTATGCTGCACTATAAGGATGATGTTATCAGCCATGACTATTTCAGGGCAAGAAAAAAACTTCTTCTCAGGAATCGCTAGGGATCTCCTTTGTGCAGGGGCAGAAATATGTATTATTTTATTAATTTTGTTTTATAAACATTGAATTATTTACTGGTTTTATGATGCTTTGAACATAGTCTAGAGAAAGGGTGTAAAAATGAACTCCACCCTCCCTGAATCACATCATGCTGAAGAGTCTCCATTGTTCTATTATCTGGTAAGCTGTTTGGCTTCTAAATTCCAGACGCTTCTGGATAAAATGGATTATTGACATAAATTTCAATCTGGTTTAAGTAATGATTATGAGGCAGGGAGGGCTTTAGTTGTCTTTACAGATAAACAGCATTCAGAACTGGATGCCCCCATGGCTCTGCTGGATCTCTCAGCAGTTTTGAATCATGTTACCTTTTGGAGTTACCTCTCTAGGATATGAATGACACAGAGGCACTGATTTGCAGTGGCCCTGTCCCTCCTAAAGGGTCAGTCTGAAAGACTGGTGCTAGGGAGTTCTCTTTGGCACTCTGGCCTTTGACGTTCTCTAGAGTTCAATTCTATCCCCATGTCCACATTTACATGAAATGCCTGCAAGAGATTACTGTCACCAACACGATGACAACCAACCCTACTTCCCCGTTCCATTTAGGAACCTGTTTTGATTCAAAACCAGTGACTGATGTCAGAAAAGGACTGGATAATGACAAATGAAGCTGAATTTAGATTAGAAAAAAGCTCATGTTCAGTCAAAAGGCAAATCAGAAAACAGAGACGCTTCAGCTTACGTGCGACAAAATCACACAATCCTTGACAACTAAGATACACAGCCTGGATGCTCTACTGCATCAGGTTCAGCCACCTGAGCTTGGACACCTAGTTTTCAACACTAGCCATGACTTTATTTGTACTGTGTTCCTCAGTTACACATTGTTAAGATGCCTGTAACAAGTTTTGTGCAGGCTTATCTTTTAAAAGTGTTTGAAAACTTTAGGTGAACCAAAATGTTACGTTCACTGATGATGGGGCTGGTTACAGAAAGTATGTACAGTATTTTGCCTGCTGTAAGAACTCCAATATCCACAGGCCCAGTTCTGGGACGAATTCAGAGTACTGATTAGGTCCTGTAAATCCCTAGCCAATAGTTTTTGGATGTTTTCAAACTATTTTTGTGCTTATTGAACATACAGTAGAAGCAATTTAGATACATCAAGTTTGTAGAATTAGGCATGCTGAATTTGTCTGGAATTATTGCAACAATGGAAAGATTTATACCACGGTCCTCAGATGAATCTTGAAGTGCTTGGAAATGATTGCCTGGTTTCATTTTGGAATTAACCCTTACTTGGCATAAATGCAAGCTGTGATGAACACAGGCTTCAGATTTTTCTCTGGAGGCCTATAAACCCCTGCAGACATGAGCATCTATGACCTGGCAGGTACCTTTCCCTGATATCCTTTTGCTGGCCGGGGGTTGGGGGTTGGGTTGGGGGGAAAAGGCCTTTCTCTGAAGGCAGGCTTTTGGCAACTGAAGAAGCTGCTGAGAAATGTGGGAATGCTGCACTTCTGATTCTTTTCTTCAATTGTTTTAAGCTAGTGGTCTAATAATGACAGTGACAATGTTTTATTACATTCTCGTATTATAATTTATTGTGTTTGTTATATTGTTTTTAATCTGTTTGCATGGTTTCTTGGGTTACGTGACTTAGAAAAGGGTGGAACAGAAATGAAATGAAATAAACCTATGTAAAAGACAAGTAAAATAAATGAAATGGTTGCACAAAGGGTTTGTACAAACAGAATTATGTATGTGAACTTTTCTTAAGCTGGAACCTACTGTTCTCTGAATCACAGAACCTCTTCACTTAGGAAATACTAAATAGCAAAGCTGGATCCAAGCTCACATTAATCTACTCAGATTTAAAAACAAACAAACAAAAAACATAGCATGTAATTTTAGGACTTTTAAAATAAAAAAATAGATAAGTTGAGCAAGTGAAATGGTTTACCTTTTGTACAAAATTGTTGAACAATAAGAAGTACTGGGCGCAGTTCTTGCAGTTCTCAGGCACATCTTTGTCCAGGAGTCCAAGAAGAACCTCCACTAATTGATGTAGACCTTTTAACTGTCAAAAATCAGAGTGAAAGAGACCTTGTACTAGTTACTAGTATGATGGCTTTTTTTCCACTAAAGGATACTGAATGATCACCCAACCCAGAGCACAAAAGCAAAGGAAGCTGCCTTATACTGAATTTGACTTTTATCCAACTAGTCCAATACTGTCAACTGTGACTGGCAGTTAATCTCTCTGAGGAATTAGATCGGATTATTTTCTAGTCCCATCTGGAGATCACTGGTAGTTCTCCATCCATTCAGCAACAAGAACTAACCCTGAAAACCTCTTGAAATCAGGTAAGATCAGGCATTTTCAGGATGGCATGGTGGGTATACTTACCTTTGCAATTCAGCATCTACCATTTAAGGACTAATAAGATTTCTTTGGCAGTCAGCTCACATAAGACACATCCTTAAACTCTCACACCAAATAAAACTTGTCAGCCTTTAAAATACAGTGGACCCTCGTATAAAAAACAGTTTGTATAACATAAAATCTGTACAACATAAAAAATTCCGGAGATAGGGGAAATTGCTTAACAGAATTGTCTATGGGGCGAATCTACAACATAAAAATGGTCGCGAGTAGGAATTACTCTGTTTTCAATGCATTCCTATGGGAAATTTGTATAAAGGAAAATTTGCTTTCATTTGGAACGAATTAATTCCTTTATACAAGGTACCACTGCACCACACTATTCTTGGTTGCATTTTCTGCAACAAACAGACATAGTAAAACAACTCCCTTGAACACTAAGCTAAAATAACATTTTCCATTTTGTGTTATTGTCTTGATACCTCACTGAACAGCGTTTTATGGAGCATTTCAGAAGTCAAATATGCCCTCAGAATAAAAAACCTCATTCACATGTCTTCTAACACACATGTCAAGATGGGAAGACATTCATAGTTGACCGATGGCTTAGCAATTAAGTAGGACGATTAATAGGCATGCCTGGCACAGTTTTGGCGTCCCAACCTCATATCTGGAAACGTTAGCATAACAGATCTAGCAAATATGCTGTATTGTCTTCCTGACTTTATCAGGCATGTAACAGAAATTCTTAAGTGCATCTTTAGCCATAAGAACCAGAAACACTGGACTCTGCACTTACACATTAGAACCCCTACAAGCATGCACAATCTACATGCAGTGAAGGGAGCACGGTAACCCCATTACCCTCCGTTGTTGTTCTCAACACACAAAAAGGACAGTCTGAAAGTGTTTGCCCTTGTGCTGACTCTCCACGCAAACATAAACCTTGTGGGGGGGGGCACACCTGATAGTGGCTCCCATGGAGATCCTACCCAAATAAAAAAAGCCTTCCTTTTCTCAGTCATTACTACAAGTGGAAAGTAACAGGGGAGGAGATTTGGCTAAGGTGGGTAACACACTTGGAGTATAGCTGAAGAAGGGTGCTGTCACAGAACAAAAAAAAAAAAACACAGAACTGACCACAGAACTAACAACTCCATGAATGTGAAAGTCACAGGACTGAAAGTTGCAACAGATGAAAAGACTAAAGAAGTGGTTAAGGAAGAATAGCAAGTACTAAAAGTATATTAACGTATGAGTGAACAGCAGCAGCCTGTTTTCAGAAGTACAATTACAGCCTCTATAACCCAAGAGTTACATATTACTAACCTTTTCCTGATAAAACAAGGCACTGTCCAAGGTTTTTTCAAGAATGGTAGCTACAGCAACTCGTACTTCTCTTACACTGCATTCCAGCAGGAAAATCCTGTAACACATATCAATACGTGCATTAAAAGAGACGATCCAAGTCAGAACCCATCTCTTTCATGTGCTATTCTAAATCTTCAATCTTCACTCTTTTTCTTACTGTGAAATCCAATGTTTACACTTCTTTGACAGCAGAAAGACTGGATATAGTCACTTAAGAGCTAAACCAAAGGCACCTTATAGAAAATAAATGGTATCTATACGTGTCTGACAGCAATTCTTCAAATGAGTGAGATTCAGTAGCATAACAAAATAGTTAGATTAAAAGGAAGCAATAATTGATTGCCTAAAGCAATGTAGATATGCTTTCCACTGAGAAATTCAGTGTGCCGGAGCGTGTTATTTTGTACAGACTTGTGCCTGCACACTTACTTAATGGATTTCAGACGATTTGTATACACAAGCCTTACACTATATTTAAAACTACTGCCAGCAAATCCAAAATGCTTTGAACTGATCTGTCTCTTGAATTTGCCTACATTTTGCTTGAACTTCAACACAATGCCGAGGTTTCCAATATCCTGACTCTTAAACATACACTGAATACTTTTTTTTGTTAAAAAGGGGAATTGGAAATGTGCTGGGTTTTATTTCCTAAATGGGAGTATGTCTAGTTAACATATAAAACATTAACAGACTGTTTAAAACTTGGACTGGTGAGCAGCATGGGAAATGATACAATTTAATGCTGTATTTCCTAATGTCTTGTCTTGTCTTGTGTTTATTTTATTGTTTTATATGAACACCACCCTGGGTAGTGCTGTGAAGTAATGGGGTGTAAAATAAATAAGCAAATAAAAAATTCAGATTTTAGTACCCATATTCATACTTACTTTATGAGTTCTCGCCCTTCTGCCTCAACTAAGTATTCAACCAGCCACTGACAAGCATCAAAACTTTTTGAAACCAAAGCATCAATGGTTGCAATCCACTCTTCTGTGTCAACCCTTAAACAAAGCAAATGCAGCCATGTCAGCAGGACCATAATACACAGTATATGCCGGATTCCCTTATGAAATTTGCCATAAAGGAAACATTACCTGAGTTTTTTCTTGGTTCGCAGATATGTTTGGAAGAGGAACTGGATTGCCAGCTGTAAGCTCACTCTTGCCATAGATGGGTAATGGGGGTGCTTCAATTTTGTCTGAGAAAAACACACTAGATTATATAAGAAGACAACATCTATTTCACCTTTTTAAAATAATATTAATTCTCCAGCAGGAACTGGTATGGCATCAAAATGATTTTCAAAAATGAGAATTTTCCTGGGCTTCTCAACAAGCCTGGTCAAATGTACAGTGAATGTCCTTCCTCTGCTCAATTTGTTTATGCCAATCGTGGAAGATCACTGTACCTATCTATTGTTTTCTCAGAACAATTCAGCAACACCACCCCCCCCCCCCCCCCGGTTTTATACAAAGTTGTTAAACATCTCTTCTGCTCCAGCTTCAGCACAGAAATAGCTTTTGGGCAATAGATATGATGGAAGTCTAGCAATGTGTTTCCTTTCTTAGGACTAAATATTTCTCTGTGGATTATTACTCCAAATGTTTGTATTAGGCTAAAACATGGCAAAGGGTCTCCACTGTGTTGGGTCTGCAACTCTCACCAGCCCCAACAAGCACAAGTGGCAGGTGATACACTAGAAGGCTGTGCACTGCCCACTCCATGCCGTACATGTTTTATTTAATTTTCATAATTAATGATGCCCAAGGGTAGTATCTGGGCAATGCATTTATTTTTCAGGTAGACCTTGATTTTAATTCATGAGTGCCATTCTCTGGAATCCTGTTGGTACTCACATAAGGTTTGCATAACCCATGGTGGCTATTTGTGACTATCTGCTCAATCAGTTTCATAACCAGGCACATAATCAAGATGTATCCAGCCATCCTGTTGATGGGTTGCAATTAACCATGGCAAGATATGCAAACCTTACACAAATAGCAATGGGATTCTGGCCATTATTTCAAAGTTGCTTGTCATGAAAGTTTAAACTCACTACTCACAGCATTTAAGGATGCCAGTGACAAAACAAAACTAAAATAATCATTGCTGTAGACATCTCTGTTCTTCATAAACTTCAGGTTTTCATCCCTCACCATCTGCAGAGAATATACAACTTGTATTAGTTATAAATTAAAAATGTTCCTTAAAATGAGATGTTATATAAAATACAGCTCTGTTAGAGAAACTGTTTTCTGGAAACATTTTCCAACTCTGATTAAGTAATGGTATGTTTTGATCTCACCATTTTTTCCAAACTTGTCTCGCCATTGAACCAATATACCTTTATCCTTGCCCAATTAAAATCATATTCGTTACTATTCTCCAACATTTGCTTCTGTGTTTGAAAAGTACCTATCAGTGTATATGTTGGCCATTTATTCTGTTTTATGTACCTTGCCATTGTATTATCTCTGGGTATGTAATGTAAGGTTTCTATTTGTTTAGTGCCTTCATTGTTAAAAGGGTGATCATTATGTTGCCTTTAGACCAAATGCCCACTGAATTCCTCAATATCTAAAGGCTTTGCTTAGAGAATGCCAGAACAAGCTTTTCACTGTTGGCAATCAATTAACATTTAAATCTCCAAAATACAATTTTGTTTCACAAAGGCTCAAATGGTAAAAGAGTACTAACCTATTTATTAACTAATGTGCATGTGAGAATCTGACTTGCCACAATGTATCCAGCTGCCATTAGTACTGTTTACCTGATAGATCCGGACTGGCATTTTCTCTACAAATAAGCCTTTTTTCTCTCCCTTTTTGACCAACTTGGTCAAGATGGACAGACGGTCACTATTGGGTCTGTGAGGCCGCGGAGATGACTGAGGTGAAATGTCTGGTGAAGATGGAGCAGACCTGGGGGAAAAAGACAAGCAAGCTATTTAGAGCATAATATTCAGTCTGCCTTGTCAAGATAGTTTCCCCGATTTTAATGTATTGCATCCAGCCAGAAATCCACATTTAATTCAATTGGATGAATTCCTGTTAAGTACACTAACTTGCACTAGAGTAGGCCCACTGAATCAGTGGGATTGGGAGAGTCAACCAGTCCAATAATTTTCATTGATTCCAATGGGCTTACTCCAGTTTTGACTTAGTCACAACTAGAGTAGGCCCTAATCAATGTAACTTACTTATGGATATGTTGACTCACCAAATCCACAATGACTCAACAGGGCGACTCTAGTGCAATGAACTGTGCCAAGCCACAGGTTTTCTGCTGCTGTGTCTAACATTCTACATGCAGAAGGTCTAAATTTCTCAAGCAACTAATAGTTCATTTCCGTAATATTTCTAAAGTGTTCTGATCCCACAAAAATGCAGCAGAAAGTAGATCAGCTTTTCAAAGTCTTCCCCATTAAGATGTATCTATGGCTCTATACGATGAATATTCAGTAGCATAGAAGGCCTAATTTTCTGAACAAGGAGAGTAATGAAATTGGTTGGGAATGGCATGGGGAGTTGACACCACCATGAATTATCTATAATGCAGGTTTACATGGACACTGGGCCTTTGGACACTCCCCAATTTGCTCAATGTCACATACTGATAATTTTGTAAGAATCCTTACATTAACATTTACTTATCTTTACAACGAGAACAGGATGAACAGAGTTAATTCACCAACTCCCAGATAAAGGACTATGAAAAAAAAAGATCTAAAAGTGAAGAGAAAGACATGGAGATCTGATCCTCAAGAGATTTTTGTCCTACGGTACCAAGGTCATGCCTTCAAAGTGTCAATGAAGTAAACTGTGTCACTTCTTCAATCTGAGTAGCATTCCCCTCCTAGGCTCCTTTTCTATTTACCCACAAATCTTGGAGGTTTTCCTGAGCATATGCACAATTACAGCCTCAAAAGAACCTCATCCAACAGAAAATGATACATCCTACATAGCCCCTCGATGAAATCGATTAAAGAACTTTGAATGAAAGATTCTGTCAGAAGAGCATTTCTTTTTCTTTCGTCCATGAACCAAGTGCCCAGTGAGGCAGGAGAGTAAACGTACAAGGAGAGGTCTTCTGCTTCCTGTCGCACAACACTGACTCGGCTTTTCTTTGGCAAGACGGGGGAGTTTTGATCCGAGACTCGCTGATAGAAGAGCATGTAGGCATTCCAATATCGACGGCGAACGTCAGGATATGGATTTGCTGCAATGAAGAGATATTTAAAGAAGCCCTTATGGTTGAGGCACTCAGTTCCCACCATGGGAGCCTAGATACCACTTTGAGGCAGTACTGAATGCAACCTGGCATGGTGAAATCACTATTAACAGAACCAACAAAGAATGAAGAAAGCATGTCATTGATCAGCTAAAACTTGCAGCTGAGAAAAATAGTTTTCCCAAGAATTTGCACTCCAAATGCAGAGGGCCCAGTTCTCAGTCACTTCTCACATTCTGCTTTTCCCATTCTAGGAAACGCAGGTCCATGAAGAAAGCATTGTAATATGCATAGGCACCTGTACAGATACATTATAAAAGGGGGTTGGGTGAGTGGGTTAATGTGCTTAGCAGGTAACATAATTTTTCTCCCTCTGCATTTCTCTATTATACACATACATTCTACATTCCCCTTAAACCCTTGGCTTAAATCCAAATGTTAGCCCCAGGTACAGCAGATGAACCAAGTCAATGATCACTTGTAAACAGACTTATTTTAATTTTATGGGACTAACAAATGGATTTAGGTGTTTTTCCTACAAAGTGATACATTGTGTGCAGAGAAAAGATTGTGTGAGAAAGCACATATATTTAAATCCAGCCTGATGCTCAGATTTCATTTGTCCAGCATGAGACAATGAAAAGGACCAAGTGGAGGGAGGGAACCCTTTCATCATAGCGCCGCTGACCCCCCCCCCGGGATGGTTTTGGGGGAGACAAAGATGAAGTTGTGTTTCACTGGCAGTGTAGCATGAGCTTCCTGTTGGACTTAGACTGTGATAAGCTGAGTATATTCCTCAATTTAGCATCCTAAGATTCCCAACACTTAAAAGCTGCAAGATTTCCAGTAGTTGTAGAAACAGTCTTTAAAGTCTGTGGGCAACTTTTGATGAAACTTCCAAAGTATGGGAGATGCTTGTTTTCCCCTCACAAATAGTATTAGGCAAATATGTACAAGACCACTTCTCTTGCGTAATTCCCATAGGAAGCAAAATGATCTTGACACAGAAGTTTGTCATAGCACACATGTGATTATAATTTAAATCTCTGTTAGTGGTGAATAGATTAAAACAAACTACCACCGAGGAAAGCATGCAAGGCAAAGCCTGAAGTTTGGGATGCATTCCTGTACATTTTTTTTCAGGAATAAGCTAAGAGAGATGTGCCTGGTGAATTCCATATTGCCAAGATCTTCTGACCTTTACATCTAAGATAAATTTTCCTGGCAAAATCTATGAATTTTTAGACTTTAAAATTCTGGAGACTGCTACCAACCTGATGAAGCAGATTTTCATCCATGAAAACTTGTGTATTGTATAGTGACTTTCCAATGGTCTATAAAGGTACTGCTTATTTTTGCATTTGCATTTTAAAATACAGCAGGACTCTCTTTGAGTACACATGAATAAGACCAAGGTTCCCTCTAACTAGCTGTGCCTCTGTGCAGGGCTCCTCTGCACATCCATAACAACTGTTTGGGTTCCAGTTGCAACAGAACCTGAGGCGGGGTGGGTGGGAGTCATTTGTGTACATGACGAACAGAGCACTGCCCAGCAGGACTGAAAATTAGAGGGCACATTGAAGAGGACTATACTATCAATCCATTACTTTTATAATTAAATCTTAACATCATACTTACATTGATCATAAACCTTTGGTCTATATTCTCCACCAAAGCATTCATACTCCAAAGTTTCATCATTCAGCTCAAATTCTTCAACAACTGTATCATTAAATTTGTACCATTTTTCTTTCCCACAACCCCTGTGTAACACAGAGAAAGAGTTCACTGTCAACAACTAAAAACCATATACTAAATCAAACATTAAGCAAAATATCTCTGAACTCAAATGAATCAAAAGCATAGCAAGATGACAAACACATTCTATGCTCTGTTTGTAAACAAGCATCAGAACTGACAGTTCCTCCCCCACCTCCATGCAACAGCTTTGGCACAAGTATCTTGGCTTGAATTAAGTTCCAATAATGTCCAACACACCACCTCTGAATCAGCCCACTTAATCCTCTGAATATGAAACAGAACTGAAATATTCCTAGCTATCCTGCTCCATTCCATTCTATATTCTACTCTCTTCTGTTTCTCCCCTATCAAGTCATCATTTGATGGCCACTGAGTACCATCATGCAACAAATGATTACTTCAGGCTCTCCCTATATCCATTTCCCCCATCTCAGGCTTTTTGGATTTTTGTTGCCCTGATCTAGCATGTGGCATGTGAATAGGGTAGTTTGGCTCAATCAGCAACAGCAGTAATCTTTGAACTATATAAACAAGGAGGGGACAGAATCTGCATTTCTTGGATCAAAACCTATTCTGAAAAGAAATATGATTCTAAAGCATGGGAACCTTCAACGATATAATACCACAGGGAGTCTAGGGCAATTTCTTCACCTGTATCTGTTAGCTGTAAACTAAAAACAATCAGCCACTTATCACAACAGAGGACAAACCATTTCATAAAGAGGTGCAGTTGTACTATATAAAACAATGCATTTGTCGACATTTATATCCACATCAATGAACGAATGTTATAACTCCAACCCATCATGCCTTTCTTCTTCAGAAAACTCAAGTAGACCATTCACATACTAGCCAGGAGCCTCTCCTGTGCTGTGAATACATGAGTAGACTTAATATTCGGATTACCTTCTGTCTTTGATGAAAGAATAGTAGTGCCCTGCATGGGCCTGACCACTGTGCACAATGACGCCAACCAGTTCATAGTTTTCTGTAGGAGCCACTTTCTTCCGTGGGGACCCAGCGCCTCCCTGATCTAGTGTGCGTCCATTGTCACCAACTTCTGAAGAAGAATCTTGCCGAGCCATTCCAGAGACTGTATAGGGTTCCATGTTCAGCATCCAAGGGAACTGTTTGAAAGGAAACACTTCTGATCAAAGTTAAACCTGAACATATTCGGCATTCCCAAATGCTCTATATTTATCTAACAAGCAGTTGCATTTGAAAAAGTTGGGTACAAGATACGGTCTGTGAAATGGCTAGGTAAATAAGCAACATTTATTAAACCCCCCCCCCCCCCAAAGAATTCATTCCTGAATTTCCAAAACTGTTCCCATGAATTAGTCTATGGGATGAAATAAAAAAGAACATATAAACCATTTGATTTTTTGCCTCTCAGCAAACACTATTAATAGCAATGACACAAGGTCTAGGCAAGTGAGAAATATCCATGTTTAATACCGGAGACAGTGCCTTCAGCTCCTGTGACTTAGATTAACGAACACCCATCCAACTAGATCTTCTTTAGTGTTGGCAATTAGGGTGGTCACCCTTAAGGAAGCCCAAAATATTGTTACAAGAAACCAGGCTTTTTCAGTGGCTCCCCCTGCCAGTTGATATCCATCTGTGGCAATGTTTGAAAATTATTTGAAGTCCTGTCTCTACTGGGAGGCTTTTGGCAGTGCTGCATGTTGCTAACCACCTATCTGGCTCCCTATTATGATTTGTTTGTTCTACGTGTTTATTATAGTCACTTAATATATGAAAATGTAAAATTTTAAATTTGTAAATTCGTAAAATATTTAATATATATATTTTTTTAAATCTTTCCTTGTACACCGTCATATATATAAAGCTTTTGTGCTTACCTTTATCTGTTCATCATATTTAATGGAACGTCCACTTTCCCAATCAAATCCAAATCTCATGAGGTGGATCACCAACACGCTGGGCAAAGCTTTAATGCATGTCCGTTTTACTGTAGTTCTCTTAAAAACAAAAAAAAGAGCCCTCTGCTATTGGACAGATACCCATTTTGTAACATCCCCTGCCTCTCGTCACAATATTCTTTAAGTCAGTGCATATACACAAGTGCATATACACAATTGAGGACCCAGCTGTGACACCTCATTCTGTTGCAGTAAGAAACTTACTGCTGATATTCCCAGCCAGCTGTCATCACTTAATTTTGCACAGTAGCTCACAGACATAGAAAGACCCTTTGAATCAATGGAAGTTACAGAGGTGGTAACTCACCAAATCCTCATTTTAGTGGGCCTATTCTGGTGCAATGCACTACAAAACACAACATGATTTTAGCCACTGCCTCTTAAATATACCGTAACAAGACAAAAACCCTTGTTGACTGTAAATCCTGATGTACTTTAATATGAGCTTTGGTGGCCACAAGGTTTTTTTCTTTTTCTTTTTTATTATTTTTTCCGTTGGCTTTTCCTTGATATGCTTACAGAGATTAACATTATTACCTTCTCCAAAACTACAACATTTCATTGGTTTCTGAAACAGAATACACAGAAGCATGCCTCCACAGCGGAACAAAGGAGAAAGTGATAGCTTGTAATCTACTACATAACTACACTATGTTTCACTGGCCACCACAGTTGTAAAGCTTACATTACAGTTCTTGACAATCCATTGAAGAATTGTCAAAGGCCAAAATGGGGCATCCATTGGTACACTACCTGAGTACTCTCTGGCAACATATTAATGAAATAAAAAAATAATACTCTGTGAAATCATCCTCTACAGAAACTGTGTTTTGGTTTCTACTTAAAGAAAAAGTAGTACCTTTTCTTTGCACTTCTCACAGTAATAGGCATTGCTTCCTTCCAGAATTTCTCCTCTTACAAACTGATCCAATGAAATCTCTAGACTTTGACATGAAGTGACACCTAGATTGAGAGCCACAAAGGCTTCCTCTCGTTCATACCTACACCAAGGAGAAGAGTTTTTTTTAAAGTGTTGCAATTAAATACTAACAGCCTTCATGCTACAAAGCTTCAGGTACATTCATTGTAAGTCCGAAGAAGCCTTCCAATTAAACTTTACTGGTAACAAATTCTTTATTTTCCGTATTTGCAGCAAATCAATAACTTAATATCTAAATATCCCCCCTTAAAATATTTTTAGTGGACAGTTAGGCATTTTTCAAGTTGAAGTGGTAGTAATACTGCTGTCTTCTGTTATCTTCATTCTTCCAGACTGTCTCTGGGTCCTCTGTGATCACTTAGGGCTCTCCTGTTTCAGGCAGTGGTTCATCTCATTACATTCTGCTTAATTCTCTTAAACAAAAATGCCAGGGACTGGGGACAACACGGTCTGCATGCAATACACATGCTGTACCATCATCTTCTGAATTTGACAACATCCAACTACATCCTGTTGATGATGGATTAGTATGGTAACAGTCCCTCACCTGTGTGGACAGTCCTTGCAGATCTTCTGATCAGAGTAGATGCCTTGAAAGGTGTTCTTAAATATTTGGTCTCGTCCTATTTTCTGTAAGAGATTGATACTGTCAATAGCAACCACAAGAATCACTATGCAGTCATGGCAACAGAATAGCAAATATAAAAATAACCTTGAGGTATTCATCCATTTGATCTATCAGGCTGGTGAAAAACTCATAAGCATCTTGTTGTTCACGCACGTAAAGCTCTTTGTTCCACATCTTGAAAATCTATAAAATGAGAACATATCCCATATATTTATTGATTCAAGATCCAGAGAGGATGAAAACTATGCAATGTTAAATGTTTCTGCAGAAGAAAGATAATAGGGGAAGAGGGAAACGGATCCAAACCCAATCCCACACCAAACCTTGGGAGAAAGTAAAAAAGTGCCACATATCCTGGACAGAGAGAAGAAACCCCCTTTTGTCTACACCACCAGATAAGAAATAAAGAGAATTTTCTTCATTGTTTCATTTTTAAAATTTACTTTTAATTCAACTGTGTTTTAATTTAAAAAAATCTTAATTATAATCATTATTCTAGCATTTAAATCTTGTTGCGACACACTTTGAGTTGCAAAAGAAAGAATCTATTTAATAGAACTATGTTTCAACACAGTTACATCCCAAATTCAAAAGATTTTTGTACAATATTATACATGTGAACTACTAACAGTGTTTCCGTGCAGCCATGCCAGCCACGTGGCCACAGACCTGCACAACACTGGCTCTTCAACTTGAATATGGGGATGAGCACCTCCCCCAGAGTTGGACACGACTAACATGCATGTGCGGGGGGAACCTTTACCTTTTTAACTATTATTTGTTTGCTATTAATGTTTATCTGATCTGATAGCTGTTGTGAGTTTTTTAGGTTGTTTGGCTGTGTTCTGGAAGTTTTTCCTCCTGACGTTTCGCCAGACTCTGTGGCCAGCATCTTCAGAGGGCAAGGAAATCAGGGAACTAGGAGCCTGAAAAACCTCAGAACAGCTATCAGATCCTGGTTGTGAAAGCCCTCAAGAATACATTTATCTGATCTGTTGATCCTACTGGATGATCTAATATCTAAAATGTCAAAAATTTGAAAATAATTCATGCTAAAGGAAGTACTACCTTCCAGAAGTTTTCAGGTATATAGTATTGCAGCTTGCTCTCCATTAGATGACCAAAAAGAGATTGGACTTGGTAGAATACGCTATCATCTGGATTGTCCATGTCATCATCGATTGAAAGCAATGCCTTTGGAAACAAAGAATTTTATTACAAACGCAACACAAGGAAGATTAACTACACATTTACTTAGAGAAAGAAAGATGGCTACCAAAAAGTGGTACGAGAACAAGCCAATTTTTTGAGACATGAAACAAAGGCTATTGACAAAACCTTTAATTAAGAGCCAGATTCTCATAAGGAAATCTTTTCTAATGCTCCTTGTATCCCAAATCATGAAATGGAAAACATTTAACATTTTAAAAAACTGTTCATGATTACTGTGCAACACATCCAGTTCATTCTTATCTACTGTCCCCACTTTCCAAAGGGTAGTTCTTAACAAGGGGGCTGGTCTCACCAAAAGGCTTGTTACACTTGCACTATCTCTAAGGACTGAATGGGACGGGGGTTCTCCTCTCCTCACCCGTGCAGTACTATGTACTGCTGAGACTGAAATGATGTTGGGATGGTAGGTTGCGAGAAATCCAAAATCTGCTCTGTAAGTAGAGCCTTAGTCTCGTCTAGAAACCTCGTGTGCTGCAACTTTGCTTCACTGCCCCTTATGCATGGCTGCATGACAGACTAAGGGCGTGATTCAAGAGCAGAATCCTGGATTCTGCTTTGAGAGCAGTATATGTCTTTTGGAAGGATCCATGCACCTACACACAAGGAGTGATCACCCTGCACCTCAAATGATCCTATTGAGTGCAATCAAGACCTCTTTCCATTTACAGGGGAAGTTTTCCATTTATCGAGATTTTTTAGCAGCTTAGGCAAAGCACAGAGGAGGAAGCCTTTCAATTATATCGAGAAACAGAAACTCACTTTTTGAGGGGAGGGAGGGAAAGTGCCATACTAACTGATGTTGGGCTCAACCCAACATGGTTAATTCTACTTATACAAATCAGCGACCCCCCACTGCTGCTGCCGCCCTTGCCGTTCCCTAGCTACGTAAAGGTGCAGACTTGGCAAAAGCACTTATAACAACTATGAATCTATGTTACCTCAGGAAGTCCTGGCTGCATATAGAGCTGTTGGAAGACTGCATTCATGTAGCATGTAGCCCCACCATTCTTCAGTCCCACAAATCCTGAAATGGATCGACCATCTACAGGTGGCAGATACTGGAGGGTGGAAGCCAGTTGGAAAGGAAAAGAAATTGGTAGCACAAAGGAGTAGATAAAAGTATTCATGGCTATCATTCTATGAAAAAATGTTGTTTTCTGCTATATTTCTGTATGCAACATTATTTCCACTTAAACACTTGACCTTTATCTTTACACAAACATAAATGTCGTTATTAGTCCCAACTGAACGGAAAGAATCCACTTACATCAAATTCCTTGGAAAGTGCTGGATCAGGCTGATGGTGCATAGAAAGCAGTTCTTTTGTTACCAGTTGAAGATTTGAAGGCGAGCTATCAGCCAGCATTACCAGCACTTCATATGCTGCTAATCGACTATTCACAGTGCTGCACCTAGAAAGGAGGAACAAACATAAGCTCTTTGCACTCAGTTTGCACACTGGCAACTTCTAACAAATGACCTACTTCCAAATGTTGCCAGAGGCGATCAAAGCTACATATAATGCCCATCTGTGCATCTGCTCAGTTCAATTTTAAAAGCATTTGGGGAATTTTCTTTCCTAGACCAGTTGATGCTATTCATTTTGCAAATGCAGGCAAGGAGTAGAAAGATTCTAGGTGCTTAGCATGACCTATTTTAAATTCACGACAGTTTCCAGGATTAAAATGAAAGCCAGGTGTCAAGGCTACTTGACTTAAATGTCAAGGCTACTGCCACCAAAAACAATAACTTAAAGATTATCACTTTTAAGGTGCACATTATCATAGATTGGAATGTTTTCTCCATAGCTGCTGTAGGCATCCAAATGAACTTTCACGCTTGAGAACAGTGCACCATATGGAGACCAATCAGTAAAACTCCTTGGAGGAATATGTGGCAAGAGGGGGACCAATATATATTCTTTCTGAAGTAAAAGAACACTGAGGCAATGCTAGAACAAAGCTGCAGTCCAGCATTTTGTTTCTAAATTAGCCAATGAGATACTTATAGAAGCCCACAGGAAGAGCAACTTCCTGATCGTGTCCCATGACTGACACTGAGTTCTTGTGGCTTGCAGCCACTGATATACGGTAACTGTTCCCAAAGACTATGTCTATTTCTCTTTTAAAACAGTCCAGCTTGTTCTACATCTTCTGATCACAAGGTATGCATTGTGAAATACTTCTACTTTTCCGTCCCGAATTTTTCTTTTTCTTTTAGCTTCAAAGGGATATTCCTGGATGCTAGAATTACGAGGAAGAAAAAGGACTCCACATTCACTTTGTGATGCCCCCCAATATGGTATTAGTGCTTAATCCTTATCTGTATTTGCCTGGAGGAATTGCAGTATCTCTTTACTAGAAGAAATGAGCCTACTGCTTGACTTCAAAGCAGTGCAGTAAAAATCAAAGCCCACACTGAGAAAAGCAGGGTTTAAGGAACTTCTGGTGAGTGAACCATGTGTTTAACTAGTTTCTCTCGAATATCTGGCTGTTAGCTGCAAGAGTTTTTGACCGATGATGAATGACCTGTGGAGGAAAAGTCCATCACAGGTTACAAACCATGAGGGAGATGTGTAATCTCCAGGCTTAAAACCGGAGTACTTCAAGGGCCAGATGCAGGGGAGTGGTATCAGGAGACAGATATCTAGTCTCATGTGCTCCCAGATGCATCTGGTGGGGCCCCTGTGAGATACAGGAAGCTGGACTAGATGGGCCTTTGGCCTGATCCAGCATGGCTCTTCTTATGTTCTTATGACTGGCTCTGGAGAAGCAAGTTCTTCTTGGATGGAAGTTGACATTGTTTTTGAAAAGCATGTTGAGAACTCTTAGAAATCAAGGGTTCATTGGCCAGCGAGAGGAATGTGAACAGCTTTGGTTTGTGTTCTTCAGATTTCTTTCTTTTTAAAGAAGAAATCACCTTGGGTCAGAAGGGTATTATAATCATCCCCCGCTATTTAGTGGTTCATATACTGTGGTCCCGGTACATTGGGGCATTGTGGGACCGCAGTTTATGAAAGGCAAGGCCCCCTGGGGCAAGTTGTGTGGGCCTGTTTGGGGCCTCTTGCACTTACCCCAGGTTGGTGCTGCCCCAGGTGAGCCTCCAATGGGTTTCTCGGGCCTGTCGGAGGCCCCAGAAATGGTTTCTGGCGAACCAGAAGTGGCTTCCGAAAAACCAGAAGTCACTTCAGGATTGCCCCAAACCACTTCTGGGGCCTCTGACAGGCCTGGGAAGACCATTGGAAGCCAGTTTGGGGCAGCTCCCCCCTGTCCCAACCCAACCCATCAACAGTATATCACAGATTTTCCTTTAACGTGGGTGGTCAGGTATCTAACCCCCACGATAAACAGGGGGTTACTGTATAGTGAATGTGCACAACATCCTGCCAAGGGTCTTTTAAATCCTTTGTTTCTTTTGCTGATGGGGAAAGGAAAGCAGATAAAAACCTTGAAAACATAGCCAAGCAAATTGCAAATATTAAATAAGTAGCAGAAGGAAAGAAACTTGCATTATTGGCTATCTTAGGTATTTGAAGTATATTTTTACTGCAGATTTTGAAACATAATATTGTAAAAACTTAACAAAAGGCCTAAAGAATGTAATACAGGCTATTTATAATATGATAATGATCAGCCACCAAAAGTAAACATTTATTTCCTGCTTAGTTTTAAAGCACATAAATAACACTGAACTGCAGCCCATAAAATGACTGCAATGGCTAAGGAAATGTATATACGTATAGACGTGACAATACTCAAGATGTTACAGCCCACACTATTGTACCTCTCTGTTTAGTAACACTAATATATCAATATACTCTTTACTTTGGGTGAAAGTCTTGTTGAGTAATGGCAACACTTCCAACTGGAGAATGGCTATTCAGGATGATCCTGGACGCTCGGAAGAGGAAGTCATCCAATAATGGCTTGATCAAAGATGAGCCTACGAAAAGAAGAAAGTTCTTCTTACAATTGAGCATTAGATCATTTATAGAATGTAGTCATGTGGCAGAAATGTATCCCAGGACATGTGCTTTTCAAACAGCACCACATCCTGCTTCTCTTTTATTGCACACTATATATACAGCTGCAGCTTCTTAGAGAAAAAAAGCACGCTTTCCCAACAACCCTTGCTGTGAATGAAGCACTGAGAATTGATCATGAAATGAAAATAATCAGTTTTTGTTTAAAACTGTCATTATGGTAAGAATATCATTTTAGGCAGGATATTGGGCTTTTCTCCTTCAAGTCAGGCAACTACTCACTTGTCTTCTAATTATACCCCATTTTTAGATACTACTTTGAAACAGGCACAAAAACATCATCACAATGTTATGTACTCATTGTTTTTAGCAGCTACTCAGTAACCTGCAAGGAATACACTGCCTGTCCAAATGTCAGGTCCTGAACAACTGCAGTGCGACCGGGCTGGTTTGTGTGCACAATTTTGTGTGTTGGATGAACTGCTGATTCATTTTCCCCAATAGCATGGAAGTTAAAAAATGAGAAGTTCGTTAGAAAACTCTAGATAGTGACACGTCCAATTGAAGTAAATGGCAAATAAAGCAGCAATAACTATTACTTATTTATTTATTTTTAAATTTCTATACTGCCTATATTCCAATGGAACTCCGGGTGGAACTTCCAATGGAACTATTTCTAAGATGCCCACTTCTCCAGCAAAATATAACATGTACAACTTTTAATGATCACTGTCATATAAGGCTGTTCCGTAGCACTGAAATATACTGCTGTGCTTGAACTTTCAATCAAACAAGGCACCAAGGAATTCTGTTTTTAAAAAATCTGGGAAGCTGTAGTTAACAATGTTTCATGCTACAACTTAGGTCTAATAAAACAGTGAGAGAATAACAGTTAGGCTGAGCACATATTATACCACTCTGAGCATTAAATAAGTACAGTATTTTATTTTCAGGGCAAAGAGCATGACTCTTGTTGGTTCACTGCCATCAGGTATAAATGACACTTCAACTGAGATATCAGAAAGAAATGATGCTCTCAGTCATAAGCAGAGAGAATGAACAGTTAAAAAAAGTTCTTTCTAATTTTCAGCCCCTCTGGCCAGGGTTCTCTACCTTGTGCTTGTGTAAACTTTTCCATCCCTGGCTCTGACACGACACAATCAACAAATACTTTTGCTTTTATGGGTACATGGAAGGGGGAAGAAGAGTCCTGTGCTTGGGGTGGGTGGGGAGGAAGAGCTGCGTATGTGCATGTCTTTGAGTGGACTGTGGTTAGAAATAACCATTTCTTTCAAAATCACTATTGAAAGCCAGTTACCTAGCATCTCCTTCTCTGTTCCACAAAGTGAGAGAAGAGTCTTAATGAGCCGCAAATGTCCTGCTAATAACACATTGTCAGCCTCACTGGTTTCACACTCAGCTGCGCGGGTGGGTTCGAAATTATCCAGCCACGTGATCTCATCCTCCAGCATGGCAGCTGGACTAATCTTTAGGTGTTCCATTTCAGACGCTAGGAGACAAAATCCAAGGTGGGGTGGAGGGAGAAAATAAAATACACATACTAGGTATAGAACATACAAACTTGGTATAAGTCATGATCCACACTGTGCCAACGTACTTAACATGAAAAAAGCACTTTACAATGGAACCTAAGCTACTTTCTGGAAATTAAATGTTGAGTTGGTTTCAGTAAAATAGTATTTGATTAGGCATGGTTTTTATTGTTATAGTCACCACTGGTGAACAAAGCAATTTACATTACAAACCACAGCATACTATTTATACACTGTCAAGCAGCCAGTGCTTATGGCCACCTATCAAATTATAGGCCTCCAAACAGCCTTACTCTCAATAGCCCCACAAATCCTACAACTCCAAGGCTATACCTTCTTTTATTGAGTCAGCACATATATTATTTGGTCTCCTTTTTTCATACTGCCTCCAACTTTTTCCACCTTCACTGTTTCCCCCCCAATATAGTCTTGAAAAAGTAAGATAGCCTCAGCTTACTCATTTATGTTTCTAGGGAGTGTTCAGGCTTGTCTTTGGTCTAGAACCAATGTCTTGCAATGTGTAGGTAAGCAAATTTATAAAAACTTTTGCAAAGAGTTGCTAAGAAAGCCAACAACTTCACTTTTTGCTCATTCTTCTACACACCCGTTTTCTGAATGGAAAGGATATCAGCTTGAAATTTTATTAGATTTCAAGTGCCACACAATTCTGGCTTCTGATACTCACACGTGAGATCATCCAGTAATTGGCATCTAAGGTCAAAGTACTCTGTGCACTGAGACAAGAGTCTAGGAAAAAAACATGTACTGCAATTAAAATTATGAAGGTTCTCATCAGCAATAAAAATAGTTTACAGAAACTTTTAATTTTCATACCCATCTATGCACATAAAACATTATTCAAAATCAGGCATATATGCCAACCTACTTACAAAGTATGCTATATAAACTAAAGTTATATCCATTTGAAATTCACAGTAATAAACTGTTCGCCAATCACATTTAGGATTTACATTTATATTTAAAACTATTTTTCAAGCAAAGATCACTGCATGTTCAAAATAAGGTTAACAGAGACAAGAAAGAAGGTTGAAGCTTTAAATGACTTGAGTGGTTAACGAAATTGCTTCTAACCCTCTTATACTGTGCTAGACTTTAAATGTTATCACTTTCTTTACAATGAAAGTATACTTGCTCCATCTACAGTGTTCCCCCGCTCATTCGTGGTTCATATACTGCGGTCTCGGTATATCATGGGACCACAGTATATGAAAGGCAAGGGCCCCCTGGGGTAAGCTGGATGAGCCTGTTTCAAGTCACTTCCGGTTTGCTGGAAAGCACTTTTGGGGCCTCTGACAGGCCCAGGAAGGCCATTGGAGGCCTGCTCGGGGTAGCGCCAGGCCTCAGGTAAGTGTAGAGGACCCAAACAGCCCCCCAGTCCCAACCTGACCCAGCATCCGCATATCACAGATTTTCAATTATTGCAGGTTGGGTTGGGTCCCTAACCACCACGATAGGCGGGGATTACTGTACTATGCTAAAATTGTCTGCTTTTACTTCCTTGAATATTTACAATTATCCACATTTTTTCTATCACTCCAAATTTTTTTCTTTCAGCTTACAGCTCTGATTTTGGTTTTATGGTTGCTCTTCATAAACTCACTTGAGCAAAACTACAGGAACACAGGAACTACAATTTCAAATCATCCTGGCAGATTATGCTACCTCCAAACATACATCGTCTATGTATCTTGCCTAAAATGGTGGGAACATCAAGAATCAGTTTCCTATAATATTCAATAATCTTATGGTGACTTGGTTCTTCAGTGAAAGCACATTGCCTTTTTTCTTCTTCAAAAATAAGCATTTAAAACAAATGCTTATTTTTAATTCTTACATTCTCAATTGAACAAACTTGCCTCTGGTTGACTCCTCTCATGATGCTGGTAGGTGACCAAAGGGGCAGCTGAGCAGTAAGAATGACACTCAAGAGAAATTGGTTTGGTTTCTGTACATCAGGGTGTGCGGATGTGTCTGTTTGGCTTAAGGTATACAGTTGGTCACAGGCAACACGACGGATCTGAAACAGCAGAACGTACCATTATAAATATACCTAAAGGGAATTCACAGATATCTCTAAAAGGGATTGACTCTGCATACTACTCAGCCCAGCGAATGCTGATTGCAATTTATCTTTTAAAAAGGGACCACACTGGCTCAATTTTTTTGCAAGCTACCCATCTAGGCATAGAAAACTGAAAGGTCAGTAACAGTTCAGCAATTCTGTGGGGCATCACATTTTAGGTACAGATGCTTCTGCATATATAGGAAGTACTGACAATTTGTTTCTTCCTTTAGCACATTCCTCTCTAGACTCCCAAAGCAAAATTTTCAGTTTTTTAGTAATCCATCAGTAAGGAGTGTAGTAAATATGCTTACAGTTCAATGCTCAGAAACCTGTTTCTCAAAGCAGTGGGGTTCTATTTTATATTTATTTATACATTTGTATACTGCCCATCTTCCAAGAGGAACTCTGGGCGGTTTACAGCAATCATAATACAAATATAAGCAATATACCATCAGCCAACAAACACCAGACTCAGCTCCAGGAAGCAGCCCCCTTGTTCTCACCTGCCTGCAACGTCTGTCTTCAACTGGTGAGAGAAGTTGGAGACAGCCAGCCAGCCGGGCCTTGAAGGGGAGTGGCTACAGGGGAGGGACTTGGTCTTACAGCTATTTTAGCTGCCTCCCAGCCTTGCTGAAGCCTTACCATCTGCCAACAAACGCCGGACTCTGCTCCAGGAAGCAGCCCCCTTGTTCTCACTAGCCTGCAACGTCTGTCTTCAACTGGTGAGAGAAGTTGGAGACAGACAGACAGCCGGACCTTGAAGGGGAGTGGCTACAGGGGAGGGACTTAGTCTTACAGCTATTTTAGCTGCCTCCCAGCCTTGCTGAAGCCTTACCATCTGCCAGCAAACGCCGGACTCTGCTTCAGGGAGCAGCCCCCTTGTTCTCACCTGCCTGCAACGTCTGTCTTCAACTGGTGAGAGAAGTTGGAGACAGCCAGCCAGCTGGGCCTTGAAAGGGAGTGGCTATAGGGGAGGGACTTGGTCTCACAGCTATTTTAGCTGCCTCTTAGCCTTGCTGAGGCCTTACCATCAGCCAACAAACACCAGACTCAGCTCCAGGAAGCAGCCCCCTTGTTCTCACCTGCCTGCAACGTCTGTCTTCAACTGGTGAGAGAAGTTGGAGACAGACAGACAGCCGAGCCTTGAAGGGGAGTGGCTACAGGGGAGGGACTTGGTCTTACAGCTATTTTAGCTGACTCCCAGCCTTGCTGAAGCCTTACCATCTGCCAGCAAACGCCGGACTCTGCTCCAGGAAGCAGCCCCCTTGTTCTCACCTGCCTGCAACGTCTGTCTTCAACTGGTGAGAGAAGTTGGAGACAGCCAGCCAGCCGGGCCTTGAAGGGGAGTGGCTACAGGGGAGGGACTTGGTCTTACAGCTATTTTAGCTGCCTCCCAGCCTTGCTGAAGCCTTACCATCTGCCAGCAAACGCCGGACTCTGCTCCAGGAAGCAGCCCCCTTGTTCTCACCTGCCTGCAACGTCTGTCTTCAACTGGTGAGAGAAGTTGGAGACAGCCAGCCAGCCGGGCCTTGAAGGGGAGTGGCTACAGGGGAGGGACTTGGTCTTACAGCTATTTTAGCTGCCTCCCAGCCTTGCTGAAGCCTTACCATCTGCCAGCAAACGCCGGACTCTGGTTCAGGGAGCAGCCCCCTTGTTCTCACCTGCCTGCAACGTCTGTCTTCAACTGGTGAGAGAAGTTGGAGACAGCCAGCCAGCCGGGCCTTGAAGGGGAGTGGCTACAGGGGAGGGACTTGGTCTCACAGCTATTTTAGCTGCCTCCCAGCCTTGCTGAAGCTTTACCATCTGCCAGCAAATGCCAGACTCTGCTTCAGGAAGCAGCCCCCTCGTTTTCACTTGCCTGCAGCAGCTGTCTCTGAACGTGTGGCAGACGTCAGAGGTAGCCAGCTAATGTACCATCAAAGGGGTGGGGATGGGGGACACCTGATCAATTTTAAGCTTTGATACTGTGCTGCTACCCCCCTCCAGGTAGAGGTGGTGAAGTGCTTATGGAGCAGAATGGGCGGATGGTTGTTCTATTTCTGTCCTGTTTTTTGCTTTTTGCTTTGTTTTTTCTTTTTCTTGTCATCAGGTATAGACAGTAGGAACCCAAAATAGAACTAAGGGAACAGGAAGGGGGAGGGCAATGGAGGGGGCAGCTATTGAAACTGTGCTGGGTAGGGGAAGGTATGGCGGTAGGAGTGGAACGTGCCCGCATAGGAGAAGAGGGGTTAGATATCTTACACCTTTCCCCTCTTCTGGTTCCACCCCTAGCCAAAAGGAATCAGGTGACCATATCAGCGAGCCCACGGGCCACACAGTGCTGCTGTTGAATGCCAGGTCAGTACAGAATAAAACTGCCCTCATTCATGATTTTATTCTGGATGAGGGTGCTGACCTGGCATGTATTACCAAGACCTGGGTGGGAGAGGAGGGTGGAGTCCCCCTTTCCCAGCTATGCCCACCTGGGTACTCGGTTCAGCACCAGTGTTGCCCGGAGGGCCAGGGAGGGGGAGTTGCCATAGTCTATAGGAGTTCTATCCCCTTGACCAGGCTTCCTGTCTCTTTGGGAAAGGGTCTGGAGGGCCTGTATTGTGTGTTGGGCTCACGAGACAGATTGGGGATTCTGTTGGTGTACCGCCCACCCTGCTGCGTACCAACAGTCTCCCTGCCTGAGCTGACGGAAGTGGTCTCGGACCTGGTGTTGAGGACCCCCAGACTGTTGGTACTGGGGGATCTCAACATCCATGCTGAGGCTACCTTAACTGGATCAGCTCAGGACTTCATGGCCACCATGACAACCATGGGGCTGTCTCAACATGTCATCGGCCCAACACATGAGAAGGGCCATACCCTGGACCTAGTATTCTCAACGGGACTGGGAGATGGTGGTTTGGATGTGGAGGGGTTGGCTTTGACTCCATTGTCATGGTCAGACCACTTCCTGGTCAAGTTTAGGCTATTAGCTACTCCAACCCTCTGCAAGGGTGGGGGATCCATTAAGTTGATCCGCCCTCAGAGACTAATGGATCCGGATGGTTTCCTGAAAGCTCTGGGGGATTATCCAGCTGACATGATCGGCGCTCCTGTCGAAGCTCAGGTCACCTTATGGAATAGGGAGATGACCCGGGCAGTTGACATGATCGCACCTAAGCGCCCTCTCCCCCTACGCAGAGCCCAGACAGCTCCTTGGTATACATCTGAGCTGCGGGCAATGAAGCAGGAGGGGAGACGGCTGGAGCACAAGTGGAGAAAATATCGCAGTGAGTCTGATCAAACACGGCTTAGAGCCCATTATCGGGCCTATTCCGTGGCGATACGGTTGGTGAAAAGGCATTATTTCGCAAACCGTATTGCTTCCTCAGAGTGCCGTCCAGCAGAGCTGTTTCGGGTGGTCCAGGACCTTCTTCAACCAAGAAATATGGTGGAGGTTCTGGACAATTCATCAGCCTGTTGTGACCAGTTTGCCGCTCACTTTGAGGGGAAAATCGCTCAGATTCGCAGGGAATTGGACTCCACTATTGATGCAGATTCAAGGGATGTATCCAGTGTGCCGTGCTTAGGTCCAGTTTTATTGGATGAGTTTCAATTATTGAGACCTGAGGATGTGGACAGGGTGCTTGGATCTGTCCGTGCTACCACTACACCGCTCGACCCTTGCCCTTCTTGGCTAATTTAAAGATCTGCCAGGGGGGTTCGCACCTGGGTCCAGGAGGTTGTTAACGCCTCCTTAAGAGAGGGAGTGGTCCCCACCACCTTGAAAGAGGTGGTGATTAGACCACTCCTAAAAAAAACCAAACCTGGACCCAGGGCTGGTGGTTAACTACCGACCAGTAGCGAACCTCCCTTATTTGGGCAAGGTGTTGGAGTGGGTGGTGGCCGGACAACTCCAGGCACTGCTGGATGAAACTGATTTTCTGGATCCATTTCAATCTGGCTTCAGGCCGGGTTTTGGTACGGAGACCGCCTTGGTCGCCCTGTATGATGACCTTTGCCGGGAGAGAGACAGGGGGAGTGCGACCCTGTTGATACTCCTGGACCTCTCAGCGGCTTTCGACACCATCGACCATGGTGTCCTTCTGGATAGGCTGGCCAGGTTGGGGGTTGGAGGCACTGCTCTGCAGTGGTTCCAATCCTTCCTGGCTGACCGTGTCCAGAAGGTGGTGCTGGGGGACAGTTGCTCTGCCCCGTGGCGTTTACGTCACGGGGTTCCCCAGGGCTCCATACTGTCTCCCATGCTGTTCAACATCTACATGGAACCGCTGGGAGAGGTCATCAGGAGGTTTGGGCTGAGGAGTCAGCAATATGCCGACAATACTCAGCTCTACCTCTCGTTTTCCACCAATCCAGGTGAGGCGATTTCTGTACTGAACTTGTGTCTGGGCCAGATAATGGACTGGATGAGGGTTAATAAATTGAAACTCAATCCAGACAAGACGGAAGTACTGTTAATGGGTGCTTTGCCGGACAGGTTAGAGGGCCATCTTCCTGTCTTGGATGGGGTTGCACCCCCCCTAAGGGACAGGGTCCGCAGCTTGGGGGTGCTTCTGGACCCCGGTCTAACTCTGGAAGCCCAGGTGGATTCGGTGGCCAGGGGTGCCTTCCTTCAGCTGCGGAAAATATACCAGCTTCGCCCCTACCTAGACGAGCACAGCCTCATGACAGTTACGCATGCACTGGTAACATCCCGTATTGATTACTGCAATGCGCTTTATGTGGGGCTGCCTTTGAAGACGGTCCGGCGATTGCAACTGGTTCAGAATCGTGCGGCACGGCTGGTAAGTGGTGGGGCCGCCAGGGATCACATCACGCCGATTCTGCGTAACCTTCATTGGTTACCAGTTGCTGCCCGAGCTGAATTCAAAGTGCTTGTTCTGACATACAAAGCCCTAAACGACTTAGGACCTAGATACCTGAAGGATCGCCTCCTTCCATACGAACCTACCCAGCAATTAAGATCTAGCCAGGGGGCCCTTTTGAAAGAGCCATCCCTCAAGGAGGTGAGAGGGATGGCCTGTAGACACAGGGCCTTCTCGGCAGCTGCTCCCAAGCTATGGAATGCCCTCCTGATCGAGATCCGCCTGGCGCCAACACTGATTACATTCCGGCGCCAGGTAAAAACCTTCCTGTTCCAGAAGATTTTTAATTGATATAATATAGATTGTGGGTCCACTGATGACAATTTTAGAATAATGATTTTAGTGTAAGGTTTTTATTGATGATTTAGTGATATTTTACTCTTAACTATTCTAAATTGTTTTATTCCTTGGATTGTAAGCCGCCCAGAGACCTTTGGGTAGTGGGCGGCATATAAGTTAAATAAATAAATAAATAAATAAATAAATAAATAAAAATACATAATATCAAAATCAATAAAAGATCAAAAAACAAAGACTAAAGCTAGAAATAACTGGCAAGACAATCCTATAAGCCCAGAACTTGAAAAACAAACAAACATGGAAACACATTACTGGTAACTGAGCAGCTCTTTAAAAAGCAGGCTCTTAAGGGCTTTCTTAAAGGCAGGCAGGGACTGTGCAAGGCGAATCTCACTGAGCAGGTTGTTCCAGAGTAGGGGCGGCCGCTCAGAAGGCTCAGTTTCATGTAGCTGTTTTTTTCCGGGCCTCCCTATAGGTGGCCGTCCAGAGTGAGAACTCCTACGAAGCTCTGGTGGGTCAAGCCACAGCTGACCTTATGTTTTCTTCAAAACATATTCACTTGAGAAATAAATTGTGGAAACAGGCTACCAGGCATTGACACCTATAGCAAATGCTTATTACCGCTTCCTGTGTAGGTCTTTGTTCAAGTTGAAGATGGATGGAGCAAAGAATACTCGACCGGGAACTTTTGACAGTACAGGTATTCTGAATACAATGGCAAGCCACTCACCTCAGCACTCGGTGAGCCAAGCAGTATGTCTATGATAAAGTCAGCAACACAAGGGAGATTGTAGAAAGATCCTACGATAAAAACAATCCTAGATTATCAACCAGTTCTCTTGGAAAACATTGTGGAATTGATCACCCTAATATTAACAATAATTAGAAATACTGATGGCATTTTATATTATTAAGTACTTGTAGAATAGAATTAGAAGAAGCGAGAAGAGTTAGGTAGGGAACATAAGACTGGGTCTTTAACAAAAATGATGCTAGTTTGAGTACAGACGCTTTCCTCTTCAGGCAAGCTTTCCCTGAATGAGGGACTACCTACTATGTGACTTTCATATGGATTACCATGCATGATTACATTGACTGATTTCATAAGAACACCAGTGATTTCCATGATACTCCTCATAATGGATTTTTTCTTTTTGTGTGCTCTTTATAGCGTTAATGTGACCTTTTAATGTTCTAAGATGCCTCTTCTAATTCCATGTTCTTACCCTGAATATGTCTTAAATGTTCTGGACTGTATATTGCCCCTCATTATTGTAAGCCACCTTGGGTCCTTTTCCAAGGAGAAAGGTGGGGTAAAAATATTCAAAATAAGTACATAAATAAATAAATTAGGTGACATTTGGTATAGAAACAACTTCTGCCAAACCTACCTAGTTGCTGGCTGCGAAGTTGTAGGCATGTAACCAGGAGAGACAAGGCCTCTCCAGCAATCAGGGCATCTTTGGTGGATACAGAATGCTGCCTCACACAGATCCCAGCATGGAGGGCGGTTGGTTCTCCTTCACTTCCTGAACTGCAATTGCTGCCTGTAAAAGGTTAACAAGAAACAACATAGTACAATAATTTTGTTTAGGGACATCAAGGCTTACATTTTAGCTCTCTCCAGACGGGACTGAGGAGCTACAGGCACCACAAAACCCTTTGTGTTGCACAGTGCTGAAGTCAGCAAACAAGTCTCAGCTGTTTCAATGCAGTACCTGAGCTGCTAAGCCGGTTACGAATTCCAACAGGAAACAGTGTGTTACTTTCTTTTATGGGCTGGCTGCTCCCCACGAGGTCAAGTCGCCCTGCAGCAGCAGCCCAGGAGAGCCTCATGAAACAAGCTACCGTAGAGGTGAAGTCACTGGCTTCCATTGTCTGAAAGAAAATACATTTTCCAAGCATAAGCTGAACAAGAAATTCAGATACAGCTGGGTTCTGAGGAGATGCTAAACAGGTACACTTGAATATTTGGTGTACTCTTTAAACACCCACCACCCACCCCAAAATTCTTACCAAACTTTGCATAAGGAATGCATGCTTCTCATCTTTTATTAAGGTGGTTTCTATCATGCTGGCACTGCTTACCTGAATTGCAACCCGTGCAGCTGGAATTATTTCTTCTACTCGAATAGAGGACCTATCAGAAACAGACAACTGCCGATAGGAGGACTTCTCTGGGGTTCCACAAATTGACATCTGCCTGCTGGTTTGTCGGCTCACATTACGGAATGGGCGTGAAGACAATGTTTCCATTCCATACTTAGCAAGATCCTCATCAAGCAAGGTAGGCATTGTTTGGCCGACCAGCAAAAATCTAAAAACAAAAAAAAGTGTGTGTGCCATTCTGTACAATGAGAGTCATTGCATACATTTAAGAAGATCCAGTTTCAAACCTATTGGTGCCATGCACTTGCACCTTTGAGAAAGTCAATAACATACCTTGCTAGTTGCAGACAAATTGAGTACACTCCTTGTCTTGTTTCATAGTCCACTTCCGAAGGGATGGAGTCTCTTTGCATGACATTTACCACCAAGCTGGAAAATTAAATTAAGCAATGATTTGCTTCAAAAAGGGGGGTGGGCGGAGTAAGTGAGCCAGAAGAAACCTGGCACCTAAACGGATTTTCCCATTCCACATTATAAACCAAAGCAGGTACAAGCAGAACCACAGTAAATACCCTTTAAGTACATACCCTGAATACTGACACCTCTGACTTCATGCCAGTCAACAAATCCCAGTTGGAGCTTGTGAAATCAAGACTCACAAGTGGTTAATATAATATGCGGCCTAAGATAATGTGCTGAAATTCACAGTTGAATCTGTACTTACCTGTTACTGGCAGTGCATGGGAAAATAATTTGTGGCAGTAACTGCACTTAGAGGTAATTGTCTATTTACAGGAGCTACAGTTTAATGGTAAAAAACTACAACTCTGCCATGTCAGTACCTGCAAGTATTAAACTAGACTAACTTATATACAAGGAACCAGGTTTGAAAAAAATAACTTCCATAGCCTTTGATGGACTTGTGTGAATTGATGTGGCATATAGGTATCAAAGTATTTTTTGCCTGAAGTGATCTGTTTATAGCTGTTTCACACTGCTGAAATTTAACTGTGTAGAAACACCTGACAAAACAACAGTACAGAAAATGAAGCTATAAACTAGGAAAACTGTCATATAAATATTAGATTGCAAGTGCTTGGAGAAGAGGATCAACCACTAACAGAAACAATGACAAGGCAAAGTGTTCTGTACTTGTGGCACATCTGTACTTAGGATTAAGGCTTATTAAAAAACATGGAAATTTCTCAAAAAAATTACCAACTGACATATGAGATGTCAGCAATTAACAAGAATGAAAAGAAGTCAAATTATCCAGTATGGCTAGGTTATTAATTTTGTATCCACAATATTTGCAACAATTGTTCCAACACTACTGACAGTGTACATCACAGGATTTTATTTCTACTTAATAATGAAAGTTCAAATTTGAGTTTTCCTACTACTGGAAGATCTTACAGAGTAGTTTAGTTGACATAACTTTAAAAAAACTTAACGCAATCCTAGTCTTTATTACGGTCACTGACCAGAGTAAAGAGCTTACCTCAAGCCACCTGCCCTTAGGAAGTTTTCACAAAAAGATTTGGCACAATTTCTTGCCATTTCATCATCTGCTGTAGGCATTAACTTGGAACTCAGGACCTGAAAAATATTTAGGTTTCATAGAAGTAGCAGACTACCAATGAAGCAATGAGTTACGTTTCTCACCCAAGGTCCTAAATCAATTTCCCTTGTAGGAAGGTAAAAGTTTATATGATACTGTAATGGAGCTATTGAGAATTAAGTTTCTGTTCTATGGCATTTTATTTCTTTTACCAGTGGAATACAATGGCTTCTTTTAATACAAAATGAGTTAATATTTTTAGCAACATCATCTGTACCATTAGAAACATTCAAATTAACACAATAAATAGTCCTATGACACCCCGAAGACTAACATGGTTTTGTGAAGAACATTGTGACACCTGTACAATTTCTCTAGCTTCAGGAAAGCAATTGCGGAACATTTTAACAGCAAAAAACCATAGAAAAAAAGAAAAGTAGGATTATGAGAAGGGGATGCAGTGTTCAGGAGCAATAACCAGACTAAAGGACTCGATAGCTCAACTGTTGATGACTAAATAGGATTGCTTAAGGTTGGGTCGAGGTCTGGTATAACATTTCATGCAAGCCTTTATCCACACCTCAAGAGACCCTATTTGCCCTGCCTCCCTTGAAACAAAACAAAACCCCTCTCTGAGCCCCCTCCTGTCTTTTGCTTCTGAGAGGAAGCTTTCATTAAATAACAATTCTAAAAAAATACACCACATCATCATTGCCCTAACAGGCTTTAAAAAAGATATCTTTGCTTCCTTACCGAGGAGAAGAGGGCAATACTTTTATGGAAACTTGTAAGTACAAGAAAATATGGACCTCCACAAATGAATCCAGCATTGTTCATGAATGAGTTTCCAACCTTCTCAGTGGATATGTATTTATTAACATAGGAGTTATATATAGTATAAATATGTCAGTGACCTTGAAAGATGTTTTGGCTTTTGTTTATTCTGTCAAACTTTCACTGCACCGTGTTTCTCTTCTACTATTAATAATATGCAGGTAGGATAAACTATGACACTTGCACACCTTCAAACTTACCTCCAGATTGTAAAGTACTCTAAATGTAGACATTCCTGGAGCAAAAGACCTGAAAAGGCTTTCAAGTATGGAAGTAGCACTAGGCTGATGTTGGTGTTTTGTAGACAAAGATGGGGATTTAGAAGACTGAGAAGTTGATTCAGATAACAGTGTTTTCTGAGAAAAGAGTAAACACACAGAAACATGAAGACGGTATAAGGCAGCTCTGACATTGCTTCTTTCAGTCAGTGTAATCAGAGTTTTGACCACTACTGATAAATTTTTTTATCAAAACTTATATTACATTAATTTGTATTAGATTCACATGCTAGGAATGAGACTCAGAATTTTAGTAACTTCAGCATCCCCCCCTCTCTTCAAAGCCCTCTTACATGTTTGAAGTAATTTACAGCTACTGAATAAATGAGAAAAATGGCTCTTTCTGGGCTGGCAATGCAGAAACTGGTTAGGTGGGGCCATGTTCTGTGGGTTCTTCAGCAGATTAGGGTATTGCATTTTTTTCTGAAAGGCACATGTACTGAGCATAATACGCAGAAAGACTGCAATATCCTTCATGCTCAGTTGTGCCCACAGAGCTTAGGCACACTCAGCCACTTCCTCCACTGTTATTTCAAACAGAGATGCCCTTTTTTAAAGCTAAAGTTCAGTTCTGGTAGGGGGAATTCCAGCAGACTTCTGGGCATTGTAGCTGCCCCACCCCAAAGAAGCACAGTCCCATCTTTACTGCTTACCTTTAGGGAATATGCTTATGATTGAATACATGTCTGCTGCTATCCTATAAACACAGCTACACCAGATATCTATGATGAGAATTATACTACCCTACAGCTAAAATAGAAGTACATTAAGGATTACAAATTCTGTAGCAACTTTAGAGGTTGAGGCATGCAGGGTAACAGATGACAGTGCTAATGTGGCACTATTTTCTGTCCTAGGAGTAATAAGCACGTAAACATAAGAACAGCCTTACTATGTTGTATGAATTTCCAGAAGGAAATCATTCACTTCAAGCAAAGGAAATGCTCATGTTTCCCAAATCAAGGTGTAGTTTAGTTGCACCAGAAATTAATTTAACTGTTTGCATTTCAGTATTACGTAGCTGCATACTTTTCTACTGCTCAATAGGGGTTTTAACTCAATGCTAGCATTTAACACCCTCCTCTTGTTCATCTCAGTGGCAAGATAAAAGACTACTATGACTTTCTAATTTGCATTTTGCAGAAAAAAAAACCTATATACCTTTCGTCCCAGAGAATCGAGCTGATCAAGAGCTTCCTGAATAGCTGGATCTGTAGGAATCAGCAGCAGAAGCCTCCGTACTCTCAACGTAATCCTGGAGAGTAGAAGAGACACGTAATACACCCAGTTTCTTTGGCAGTAGATTTTGTGACTAGCTAGAAATGTTCTCTTTGTACTCTGCAGCCACAGCACTTTTGCTTGTAGTCAAGGATGTTACTTACCTTGGCTCCTCTAGGTTAGCAAGCTGGTAAAGCATGTCAAACACATTACACACGAGGGCCATTACCACTCCAGGGAGGGATTTCTCCTGTGGATTAAGAAAACACAAGTAGATCCTTTACATCTTTGATGAAATTTGCTACAGTTCTCAGGTGTTTCTTTTTTTTTTTAGTAAGCATTATAAATCTAAAACCTACCCTCGGGATGGCAGTGACTGACCAACAACAGAGAGCACTTCTAATAATAACTCCTGAATATCTCCTCATTCACATATACAACTCTCTCTGGAGTTAAAATGAAAATTCTGCACAAGAAACCAGAGCTCTGCTTTATCAACACTGTTTTAATACACCTTAAAAGAAGGAACAGAAATATCTTGTTCATGTACCATCAACGATGATTGTATCATCAAGGATGACTGAAAACTAATTACACATGCATGATCCTAGAATCAACGTGATTGTCTTAAATAATTGGGAGTTGGGGATACTCTCTTCTCTCTCCCCCCCATTTCTGCTTTTAGTCTGAACTATTTCAAAATTCAAATGTGTTCAAATGATCACTTGAGTTCTGAATTTTTAAAGGAAAATAATGAGGATAGGATAGCACTTGCTTCTTCTATTAACCTAGGAAAATACAGCAAACAGAATGAAGGGTCAGCGAGAAATCATAGATAGTCATCCAGCCTCTGCTTGAACACCTCCAAAGGAGGAGACTCCACCACCCTCCGTGGCAGCATATTCCATTGCTGAATACTTCTAACCGTCATGAAGTTCTTCCCAATGTTCAAATGGAATCTCTTTTCCTGTAGTTTGAAACCACTGCCCCGAGTCCTAGTATCTGAAGCCATGGAAAACAAACCTGTTCCCTCTTCAATATGATATCCTTTCAAATATTTAAACATAGCTATCATATTCCCCCCCCCCCCTCAGCCTTCTTTTTGAAAGGCTAAACGTTCCCAGCTCCCTAAGCTGTTCCTCTTAAGACATTTCTTCCAGACCTTAAACCATCCTGGTCGCCCTCCTCTGCACCCGCTCGAGGTTGTTAACAGCCTTTTTAAATTGAGGCGCACAAAACTGGACACAGTACTCCAGGTGGGGTCTGACCAGAGCAGAATAGAGTAGTACTATCACTTCCCTTGATCGAGACCCTATGCTACAAGCAGTAGCATATTTTGAAATTAATTCTATGCACTAAAATTGCATAGAATTTATGCAAGTCAGCCCTACCTTCATCTGGGTGTCCTCATCCAATCCAAACAGGGGGAAGTGAAGCCTCCACTATGTATGGTTCTCAGAAATCAGGTTGAGTTGACCTCAGTTACAGATATGGTCCTTAGCATCACCTGTGCTAAGTTTTATTCATTGACTTTAAGGTTCATGAGGACTCCAGGTCATATCTACAAACATGTTTCCAGCCCTTGCTTAAAACAGAGAGACTTCTTTCGCATTTACTTTTCTATAGAAAAATGAAAAAACTGCAGCCCTTTATTTACACTGGGACCTTGTATAAAGAAATTAATTCATTCCAAATGAAATTATGTTAAGCAAATTTTCCTTTATACACATTTCCCATAGGAATGCATTGAAAACAGAGTGATCCCATTTTTATGTTGTACAGATTCGCCCCATAGGCTACTTTGTTAAGCAAATTTCCCCTATCTCTGGAATTTTTTATGTTGTACAAATTTTATGTTATACAAACTGTTTGTTATACAAGGGTCCACTGTACAAGCAAAGGCATATGCAAAATATGTATCTTGTAGGCGCCTGGAGTAGGAACTGGCAAAACCACTCCAGTATTCCTGCGAAGAAAACTCTATGGACATGGAATCACTAAGAGTCGGTCACGACTGTAACGACACAACACACACACACACACACACACACACACACACACACACACACATGGTGGCTCCAACACATTATGTGTATGAATAGACAAAGGACCCGGGCAACATTAGAAAGCAAGCCAAATATTTCAAGACTAGAACTACACCCATTTGGAGAAAACGATTTTGCGAAAGCTTTGGCTATCTGTTAATGACTACTGCAGAGTAAGCAGAAACAGAAGGAAATGGAAAGCAATTCAGAATTCTTATTTTTTCGTTGACAGCAACAAGGAAGTATCAAGTGCTTTGTGCTTATACCTGTTCCATGGCATACGATGAGCTGAAGACGCTGCTACTGCTGCTAGAGCTGGCAGAAGAATCTGCAGAGCTTGCTGACGGGGTCCCACTTCCTGAAGTTTTTACAGTCAGTGCTTGTTCATCAGAGAAGCCTAGCTGGTGAAGCAGCTTTTGATCTTTATTCGCAGTTAGCTGAAACATAGATATTTTCTTTTAGCTCTATCAGCCTACAGAGAATTGGAACACTGTTAAAATAATATGTCCATACCAAACTATCGTTTGCAAATATTTGGATGTTGTCCACAGGAGCATTCAACAGCTTTGCTATCTTCCATCGAACACTTCCTATTGTTTCATTGCTATGAGCCTGAAAAAAATAAAACACAGTTCAGTTGGTTCAGCCATGCTCTCAGTTCTAGGAACCGACATTTCTTAGAAACCACTGGCCGTTAACAATCAGAAGGAAGAGCATATAAAACTCCTTAGTTGCATCTCCAAACTTGCTTATATTCAGAATGTACTAAACTATTATTTGAATATACGTTACTTCAAATACAAATATTCCTAGGGTATACTGAAAATTATGCAGTAAAATTAGGTAAGCATACCTCTACTGTAAATGTATCTTTGGTAGATTCGTACGTTATATTAAGCGTTAACAGATGTCCATGAAAAGAGGCACCATGAGGTAGAATAGTTCGGGGAACAGAGTAAAGGTCCTACCAAGAGGAAAGAGTAAAAAAATCCTTGAAGCATATCATCAAGCAGATTAGAGAAACAACTTACACTATCTTTTAAGTATTACAAGCATTCCTAATTTATATTAATTGTGTCAATTCCTTTATAAATTATGGCAATTCTCCCTAGGTTTTCTACTTATAAAGTAATGAGAATTAGTACACTAGGCTATCCTTCTGGTGGCACTCTGGTGCAACTTGTACATAACCACAAAGGTTTTACTCCTCAGCCAGGCTGTTTAGTCCTGGCTAACCGGTGGACTGACTGGGTTTGAGTAGTACCAGTCCAAGGGCTCCCCAGGACAAACTTGCCTAGGTGAGGGTTAAGAGCGCCAAACAGTGCAGCTACAAAGGGCAAGAATGCAGCCCTGAGTGACAACTACCTTTCTGCCTTCCTCTTCCAAGCCCTAAACCCATGGCACAGATCCCCAGGCACAGTGTAGGAGGACAATTTAAGCCATCATTTCTAAACTGAATCCTGGCTTGCTTGCTTGCTTGCTTGCTTGCTTGCTCTATCTATCTATCTATCTATCTATCTATCTATCTATCTATCTATCTATCTATCTATCTATCTATCTATCTATCTATCTATCTATCTATCTATCTATCTATCACCAAATTTAATTCAGAGAACAACTCCAGGCTTGCTTACTCACTAGCTCGAACTAACAAAGCATGACTACAAACATGACTTTCATTGTACCTCTATAGTGATGACGTAGCGTTCTGCCAACAGTAGAAGTCTCTCAATTATTACAAGTTTTGTTGACCTGGAGATTTCAGTCAAAAGAAAATGTCAGAGATTTGGATATCTCACTTCTTGAAAAAAATATCCTAAGAACTTTGCACCGATCCATCTATGGTGGTCCCTTATTTGGGTCTACACTTAGCTGTGTATTTGGCCAATTTCAGACAGTCATTTATATATCTGTATCTTGCAATGTTAAATACCAAGTGACAATAAAACCATAAAAAAACACTTAGATACAAAATTTCTTACAATAATGCTGTGGCTCGTCTGCTACAACTCAGCTGTTTATCTCTGCCACTTCTACAATGTGCTATTATGTTTGGTATACTGTAAGCCTGGTAGTGGTGGCAAACCTTTGGCACTCCAGATTTTTTAGACCACAGTTCCTGGATTTCCAAAACTGTACTGCCAATGACAAAGGACTGTGAGAGTTGTGGTCTAAAATATCTGGAGTGCCAAAAGTTGGTCACCATTGCAAGGTATTGCCAGTACCGGTCGTATATACTTGAAGCAACTATCTAAAGCAAGAATATATGCATTATGTGCACTCCCAGTTGTAAGATATTCCATGTTTGCAATGTTTGGTAAAGACAAGAACAGAGATAATGTTCTAGATTCCAAGTTTAATCTTGAAGTGGAATAAAGTGCCATTTGGTTTTCTGAAAGTGCCAACTTTAGATAGTGACAAACTTATTTATGCTTACTCAGCTTATCTTCTGCAACCAGAAGACTTTTACCAACACTCTGGGCTTTCCTGTCTCCAAGTTTGGAGATACAAACATTTGGTACAGAAGAACTTGCTGGTGCCAGTGAGTTTTCAACATAAACAGTCTTAATGTCAGTAAGTTTTTCAACATGCATCTGACACAAAGAGGTGTGGTTCAGGAGTCATGTTCCAGTATTTGAAGAACCATGAGCTACTTTGGACTTGCATGTCCCATCCTATTTAATAGATTTCATTTAACTAAAACCTGCCCTGATGAGTACATCTGGCAAAGTATGGTTAGAAGTATCCTCCAAACAACACCTTGAAGGCAGACCTGCACTTCATGGTTTGGTGCTCAGCAATACCTTTAATTTTTCTTATTCAAATACCTGTCCAGGTACACCTAAAAGGAACCTGAAAAAGGAGGAAGAATTCTGAATTCTCAAAAACGTGGTTTGGGGAATGGATTAGAATGAGAAAACAACAATAGTACTGACCACTTCTGAAAAATTAGTTTACCTGTATGGGGATTGGACTGATGTTGCCACAGTAGGCATCGCAGTTGCTGTGAGCATTTTAGTAGCTCTGGTAACAGCATGTGTCAGTGTTGGACCACCAAGAGCTGAACTGGCTGCCTGGAACAAAGAAAGAATAGAGTAGAGTGAAATCCATTACAAGAATAAGGAACAAGTTGTTCAATAGTGAGGTTCACAACTAAATCATATTACAAGATGTAACTCTACACCCAACCTTCACAAGTTATTAACAAAATCAGTGTCCCATAAACATAGTAGAACCGAGCCACAACAGGCAGAAATCATTTCACAAGGCTCTTCTCTGACATTCAGAGAAGAGATGTTTACACAGTACCGTAGTACTTTGGTTTACTAACATAAATCATTCCAGAAACATGCTCATAAACCAAAACAAATTTTGCCATAGGAATGAATGGAAACTTGCCTGATTTGTTCTGGGGCCTCTCACCACCACTAACACCTCCTCATGACTGTTGCAACCGCTGTCACCCCATTGCCACGGTGGAGAGGGGAGGAGCTGGAGGCCAAGGCGGTGAGGGGGTGAGAGCTGCGAGAGCCAGGGGCATCTGCTCAGGGAGTACCTCTCCTTCCGCCTCTTTCCCGGCCCTCCCTCTTGGCCTGGTTCACCACTTCCTCTGCTGCCACCACCATCTTGGGAGCCTGCCAGGCAACGTCCAGGTGCCATCCCAAAATAGCAGCAGCAACAGTGAGGAGGAGGAGGAGGCGGCGGCGGCAAACCAGGCTGTGAGGGAGGGAGGGAGGGATGCCCCTGGCCTGTGCTGCTGTCATCCCCTCACCACCCTTGCTCAGGTGACAGTGAAGGCGGTGAGGAGCTGATGGTAATGGCAGTGGCGGTGATGGAGGGGGTGGCAACAGAGGAGGGAGTGATGGCAAAACAAGCACCTCTGGTGCTCATTTCCCAAGACATTGCTTGTAAACTAAAACAAAAATTTTCAGAAATTTTTGCTCATCTTGCAAAATACTTATACCAAGGTACTTGTAAACCGAGGTATTACTGTATAAGGTGGAACACTTAGAAACCACTGTGCAATTTATACATAAGATAAAGCATAGAAAAGGTGGTGGTGGGGATTAATTTAGGGGGGAAAGTCTAACACTTACTTCTAATCTTGTATAACAATCTGCAATGAATTTCTTATGGAGTGACACAGAATCCTGGAAAGAACACAAGAGTATTAAAATAAACTTCAGGTTGTAATTCCCACTAGCCTCACCCAGAACAGCAGGGATTATGGGGATGGTGACCCGAAACATGTGGTAAATAGAAAAAGTACAGGACTATTATTATGTATAAAATACTGCAGTTAATTAAGGTTGAAAGCAATATAGGTAAAATGATTGCTCAGTATATGCAAGCTATCAACTCCATGATTCTGTTCAAGAATCACAAGAAGCACACAGTTTGCCAATATAAGAATGGGCGGCACTGTGCTCATCTGCCCTTCTTTCAGGATACAGTATGGATTTTATCCAGATGCAGCAAACCATTACTTGCAACTATTAGCAGTGTTTACAGTAAGAAATAAGAAGTTTTTAATATTAACCAGTGGCAAATAATGGCCTGTTACAGTTGGACGAAACTGCAAATTATGGCTTGTCATTGAACAGGAACTGAATTAAATCTCTTCCTTTTGTACATGAAGCAAGAGAGAAAAGGGAAGTGAGGAAGTTCATATTTAAGGCCGCTATTGCTTACCCTTCCTCTCTTGTCAGGACAAAAAAGAGGAAAAAACATGGTTTTACAGGGTCGTGCAAATGGATCAATCCCTAATTGCTAGCATCATTATATCCATGGCCAAGGTATATCAAATAGTTCAAAATATTACCTTTTTCAATCTAGGATTTAGATTAATGTAGCTGTAGTTTATTATTAGGTGGATGGCTTCATTGGCTATTTCTTCATCAGGGGACTCCATTGCGATTTTCCAAATAAAATCCATTCCTATCAGCTCCAGTTTTTCTACATGCTACACATCATACACAGAAAGAATAGCAATATTTGGATCCAAAACAACACTGCATGCTACTGGAGTACTTTAATGTTGCAGGTAACTTCTTCCTTTCTGATAAACATTTACCTGAATTACTGGGTTTCTTTACCAGAAAAAAAACCTCTAGAAAGCACAGACCCTTCCTTCTGTCAATTTAATTCCTATCCTACCTGGTACTTCAATCCACCATCCCATTCATGGAAGGTTTAGAGGCATGCCCAAACTTCGGCCCTCCAGATGTTTTAGACCACAACTCACACAGTCCTTTGCCATTGGAAATACAGGCTTGGAATTCTGGGAGTTGTGGTCCAAAACATCAGGAGGGCCAAAGTTTGGACATGCCTGATTTATAGTTTTCCTTCTTACCCATTACTCAGTTGAAGTATGACTGCTGGGGTGCATAATGACTTGACCTGACTAATGGGCTAGTCTAGCCCCCTGAAATGAAAACACTCTCCCTAACAAGGCTGATCCTGTCATTCATTTGGCTCATACAGCTGCTATGTCACTCTTGCAAAGCGAGTCCACCTATGGCCCCTTATATAAGGCTGGTTATAAGGGAATAACTCAATCTCCCATGCCCAACCATACAGTAATAGATCCCTTGTCATAATCAGGAATAATATGCATAGATTCAATTAAAGCCTGAAGATGGTTGATTACACTACGGTACATCAAGCAAATTATGGTAAAAGTCAGCAGTGTTTTTACCTTTTCTAATAGAATTTTGCTTATTACTGGTTAAGATATCTACCCTAACAAATCTGCCCTTAATCACGCCTTTCAATCAGACATTCTGAAATATTTTCAACTGCCTTTATTCATCTGCATGTTAATACAGACAATTTCTAGGCTATACTAGGTAAAGATAAAGCATTCCCCTGAGACCAAGCCAAACCAGTATCATGTTGGGCCATCTCCACCATTCCACTCAGAAGTACAACTGTACAATGGCTAGGTAGTCTACTCTGCTGGGAATGCAGGGGAAGTTTGTACTAAAGTAAATCACTTGTGATGTCCATTTATTAAATCTGTAGTATTTGTAAATTAAAGGCAGGGGAATACACTTATTTGCACTCACCAATACAAACACTGCATATAACTGATTATTACATCAGCTTTAAATTAATTTAATACAATATTAAAAAATATAATCTTAGAACTGCAGAGCTGGAAGGGACTCTATGAACCACTGAGCCCATCCCTTGTCAATCTGGCACAGTGGGGAATTGAACTCCCAACTATGGATGGGCAATTTGTTTTGGAACCTACTGGTTCTGAAAAGACCCACGCGAACCCAGATGGTGTTTGGATGCACTTCCCATGCATTAAACCTAGAGCACACACTACCACCCCACCTCCCCAATAAGCTTGGCAGGTGTGAGTTACTTGTGTACTGGAACAAGTTACAGAAAGCTGCTTACCAACTGCGTTCCTTGTCGCTTCAATCGATGATCACAGAGGTTCACATTTTCAAAAAAGGTCTTAAACAAACCAAAACCTGTTTTTAAAAATTAACATTTTAAGGGAATTCTGCTAGTTTCATTTAAACAATCATCAGAACAATTGGTGAACATGCCTGACATTCTACTTTAAAGCTGTCCACCATAGGCTAGTGCCAGGGAAGTGCAAGGCAAGCAGACAGGTGGAAAGGGATTCTCCTTTTCTCCTATCACAGGAGCCAAAGAAACACATCAGCCAAGTGTCAGGAAAGAGGGCTGAAGGAAGTAGAGGACTGGGCAGAAAGAACAAAACACACAAGCTTTTAGGGTCCAGCAAAAAGGGGGCTGGGTTAAGTTGCCTTGCACCAGTCTACATCCCTGTGCAGTTCTCAGGATTGAACCCAATTTTCAGAAGTAGTACATTTTAAAAATTCTAAAATATATGATGAACATGCAGAACTAGTTCGGAGGTCTAGAGTAAGAATTGCATACCATTCATAGTAATTTCGTAGGACTCCAGTTTAAGAATTTTTTCTTTAAAAAGCTGCTGCTGCACATCACTCTCGAGATCATGCTGTCCTTTAGTAAACCATTCAAAACACATCTGTAAAAACAAAGTGCATAGTATGGCTCTCATTGGCTGAAATACTGTTCCACCCAAGAATGATGATGTCTTCCTCCATGGGGAAGTTTTGGAAATGAGAAGTGTCTGATTCCTACCCCAGTCCCCACCCTCATGACATTTCCAAGGCTCCCATGGAATACTTTTCATTGGGGGGGGGGGAGCCACTGAGAAGCAATATATTTAAGTACTGGAAATCAAGTTATCCAGGCAGTGAACATTTTCAATATTTAAGAGCTTTCTGTGTCCCACAGCCCCCAACAGCTTCCCAGGATGAAAGGGATTCCACTGGAATCCAAGGACCATGGGATGGGTGTGTTGGAACTGGAAACTGTGCACTTCCAAAAATTTGCTATGCAGCACATCTGTGCAATTTCAATCCTTACATATAATATCATACTCTACTAAACACACATTTTGCCAGTAAATAATAGCTCTATACAGTTATTAATAATACTCAAAGGGAAGCTTAATATCATTACAAATACCAGTTGAGAATTTTTTAATTACAGTGGTGCCTCATAAGATGAATTTAATTTGTCCTACGTGTCAATTCGTCTTATGAAAAATTCATCTTATGAGGCACTGTTTCCCATAGGATTGCATTGAAAACCAATTAATCCATTCCAGGGGGAACAGTTTAATTGGTTTTCAATGCATTCCTATGGTACTGTTGTCTAAGGGCCCCAGTTGTCAAGTGAGTACAGAATGAACATATTTTCAGCCAAAACAGTGTACAGTGGCATTTTGATGAAGAGTTTCCTGTGGAAAACCAAGTAAATATACCTGTAGGAGCCCCATTACTATGATAATCCACAACTCATTTTCAGATATTTTGACAAAGTCCATTAGTGCTGCAGAAACAATCTCCAAGATTTCTACACATTAACTGTTCATCCAGGTTTTCAAGACCTCACCTCTCGGTCTAGCTCGCAAACATCTTGGCCTGTCACAAGACATTCCCAGATTTCCCGAGCACGATTCCATCCTAAATAAAGGGTGGCTTCTTGAAGGAAAAATGCCAGGAATTTCAGGTGTGCCTCTAAGTACTTGGAGAAAAAAACAAATGGGACTGATATTAGTTGATCCTTCCTGGAGAAGTACTTCTGAAGTCAGAATGTATTTTGCAGTTTCCCATCTTTAGATTAGGAAGTTCCCCTTAATAAAATGACACTCCTTCTATTTCTGGGTTTCCCAACTGTTTTGCTTTTATTACCAATAATGTGCCCTTTACCTCTCGATAGGTGTATCGGCCATCCACTAATGTTGCTCCAGAAAGGCCTCCAGGACCCGCCACTGATGCTGCCAATCTATGACACGCTATTAAGCTTACTGTCACCAGTTTCACTATCTCAAAGTTTTTCTTCAAATCCTGAATGATGCTCTTGGGAGGAAACAGCAGAGAAAATGATGTTTTAAGATAGGGCATCACCATAATACAAAACTGGACTTTCAGTTAAAATGTGCTGCTTATATACCAATTCAGAGTGCTTAGAGCATTCTCTGCCATGTGTACAATTAAATTATGCAGGATATACATTTCTCCCTCTCAAAGCAAGTCAGCACTCAGTTAATTGACCTTAGAATGATGTGAGGTTGAATGAATCCTGAGCTGGCTACCGGAATCCTTTGAGACTGAATGCAGGTTGTGAGCAGAGTTGTGCCTGCAGTAACACAGCTTAACCACTGCACTCTGGGGCTCCTAATTATTGGCTTAAATGTTTGTCTTCATGTCCTAGGCCAGTGGTGGTGAACCTTTGACACTCCAGATGTTTTGGACGACAACTCCCAGAATTCCCTATACTGCCAGTGACAAAGGACTGTGGGAGTTGTGGTCCAAAACATCTGGAATGCCAAAGGTTCGCTACCACTTTCTTAGGCTCTTAGTAAAACCTTACATCCCCCTCATAAAATAATCCTTATTTTCTCAATGACCACAATTTCTATATGCAATACCTAATCCCAGCACTATCAGAAGATAAAAAAACCCTTATTTTCCTGTAGCAGTTGCTAGCTTTGCTGCTGCTATACAGTCCTCCAATAACTGAACCTTGTGTTATTTAGATCACGCCTACACAACAGGTTGACAATGGGCAACCAGTAGCCTGTGAAGGGTTAAAAAATAGCCCACCTTCTTCCCTTCTCTCATCTGTTAATCCAGCCATTTCCCCTCCCACCCTCTGACCCCACTCGACAGAGCTTTCTCTTTCCTTCTTACTTTGCTAAGGAGGGGGTTGCTGAGACTCGCCCTGGCTTTTTTCTTTTCATTGCTTTCTATTGCAAAATGGGGCGCTTTGCTGAGGAAGGGGTTTCTGAGACTCGCCCTGGCTTTTTTTCCTGTGCATTTGGTGGGAAGAACAGGGAGTTTTTTGGAGCTTGGTTTTACTGATCTTTGAACTGCTTTCCATTGCATTTATGGCGGGGAAAAGCTGGGGTCATCTTGCCTTGTTCCCTGAGCTCCTTGACCTCTGAAGATGTTAGCCACAGAGTCTGGCAAAACGACAGGAAGAAAATTTTCCAGAACATGGCCAAGCAACCCAAAAAACTCACAAAAGCTAGCTTGCTGGTTTCATTTCTCCATGACTGCAATATTTTCATTGCTCTGCAGGCAAAAACAGGCTGGATTTTTCTTGCTGCTTATGTTTGTCCGTTTACATTATTTCCCATTGCATTTTTGGAGGGAAAAGGCTGGGGCCGTCTTGCTGGTTTCTTTTGTCCATGTTTGCATTGCACTGGGGGTGGGGAGGTGGGGGGATTTTCCAGCACTGCATGCCTTTAAAGTGCATTTTATAAAGAGGTCTGGAAAAAGAAAACAGTTTTTGCCTTTTCTCAGACCCCTGGAACGGATTAATCAGTTTCCCATTCATTTCAATTCATTTCAATGGGAAACTACGTTTCGGATAACAAACTGCCTCCGAGAATGAATTAAATTTTTATCAGAGTTACTACTGTATTTTTAACCTAAGTTTTCATGTAGTATCCCTCAGGCACTTTGGGCCGGAAAAAAGTAGATCTCTGCCTGCTCAAAGTTGGATAGCCCTGATTTAGATTGTTTTGTGATCAAGAATTTTTCATAAGCTCCTGAGTGTATGGAGGACAATGCTGCTTATAAATATATGCACATTTTATGATTCCTCCTTTCCTGTTGCATGCCCTTCAAATCATACTATTTTGCACAACATGCAGTGTGGTTTCAAAATGTTCTTACCTTATCTTGCTTTTGGTAGGTCTGCTTAATAAATGAACGTGTTATTTCATGGAGCTGACGTAAAGCTGGTACCACCCACACACACTGAGGATTATGATGCTGGGATGACTATTATAAAAAGATATAAACATATATGTTCATTATGTGCATGGAGCAAATATTCAAAGCTTCTATACTTTATATTCCTCTTATTTTTCAATTTTATAGTTCCTATGTCTGCTATTTCTCAATTGTACCACAGCAAACCAATTTTCCTTGAATCTCTTTTCTATGTAGAACATATTCATAATTTAATCAACTATGATACAATGCTATGAGCTCCATATAGCTCACCACATTACTGGTCATCAAGGCTAACACATCCAACTCCAGTCAGAGATTTGCCTTGTGTATGTTGTGTCGTTCAAATCAGGCATTACTAGTTTTTTTTCAAAAGCCAGTGTCAGAGAAAGCTGTCCCACAGTATCTCCAACATAGGTAGCTATTGTTCAATTATATTGCGTTCTTATATTAATTCCATAATTGAGTCTAGGCAAAATCATCCAAAGCCAAGATTTATTGAATTCAGCATTATGAATATGCTTAGAGTGGACAGCTTAGTTTCATCCTTTCCATTCTCATATTCTTCATGGTTGCAGAACCGAGTCTGTAGAAACAACCTTGCTCGTTTGTAGTCTCTACTCGTAAGTACCAGCTTTTCATTATACAAGCAAGTTAAGTCCCTGAATAAAGCAGAGCTCAGAATGTTTCCAGTCGGAGGAGACACGGGAGTAGATATTCATCAATCCTGCCTCTCAACAGCTCTCAGCACTGCCTTGTAGTCTGTTTCAGGTGGCCTTCCAGATCAGACGTGAGAATGGTCTGAATGGTGAGGGGAAAACTAGCAAGAATTTATTTTTTTGCCTGTTATGCCAACAAAAAAGCTTTACTGAACCAAAAGTAGTAATGCTTATTTGAGCTTTAATGCATCCTAATAATATACACCATTGAGCTCATCTAAGCAACAATTTACAGTTGGAGCAAGGGTGTTCATGTTACCTAGGACATTTGGATTCTAAATATGTTTTCCCTCCTGAAATGCCACCATAAATTTCAAACTTGCAGCTTTCACCAAAATTCTTCACTTTGTTGGCAGAAAGCTTATTTGAAATATATGGAAAAGGCATACAATGACTCCCTTAGTAAGAAAGCACAACAGTACATAGTGATCAAGAAATCGCCACAAAAGATGAGTAGTTACAGATTGATACAAACTCCTTCCTTTCTAACAAAAAAAGAAAAGCGGGATCTAGTAAGATCAAAGCATGTTACACAAAGAAAACATACTTTCTAAAGACAAGACAAACCAACCCTCTTAATGTCTTCTATGCATTTGATGATATAGCTTCTTTTGATCGCTTCCTTCACTGCATATGCATCACTAAGGATTGTCAAGTGCTCCTCCAATGCCTGTTGAATCAAACTACTTGGTAATGTTGGAAGATGAGCCAAGTCCCAGAGCACCTCAAGAACCTGCAAGGAGGTACCCAGAGAGATGATTATAACAGTATATCACATGAATTGGCATCTGTGTTTAATCAACAAAGCAATTTTTTTACTCGTGCCTTTCCAGTTGTTGTCTCTACGCGTGCTTCTCGACCAATGCGTCCTATTAAGCTTAAGAGTTTCTGCCTCACTCTGTCACTTTCAGACTCCCAACTCTACAATAGAAAAAGAGAAGGATGAGTGTAGTCTGACATCACTAAATTCAGCCAAATTTGGATCTCAGGATAGAAACTTGAAATGAGAACCATAATATTAAATTTCTTCCATGATCATCATCTGATTCTGTGTGCATTCTTGAATTATACTGACAGACTAACGAACTTTCCTATTGCTAGGGAAGTCCAACCTCTGGTGCAGGGGCGCCTGGGAAACCCATTCGTGTGGCTTCACGAAGGCCACGATGGAGAACTATCTGATATGATTAGAATTAGATCCCAAACTAGTGCAGGATAACTAGGTTCAAAATGGAAACTGTGACTGTATAAAACGGGCAGAATACTCACATTGATATTTAATTCAAAACCATTATTTACAACAACAAAAACCAGTTGAACCATCACTGTAAATCTTTTCAAAACGATTCCTGTACCTGAAGTAAATCTCGGAAGACAGCTGCAGCTAACTATCAGTCCAATTGGAATTGGCTTCATATTTCACCTGATCTATTCTATTAGTAATGTTACTATTTTCATCAACATCTCTTAATTCTACTCATGAAGCCTGATATACTCATCGTATTATGTGGTATGCTGCACATTCATTATTGGAGTATCTAAGATTAATTGTAAGTAGGCTAGGCCTCACTGTACTACAAGTTTCAGGGTCAAACAAAGAAATGAATGCATAAAATATTAATTTTCTTACGGTAGCCACAGATTTATTACACTGGAAAGCTCACCTTCTGAATAAGGACAAAAAGATGACTGAGCTGTTCTGAGCTGAACTTGACGGCAGCAGCTGCGATGATACTATGGATGTTCTCGATCACAGTTGACGGCTGTCCTGACTTTGAGGAGTAAAGAGAACACCAAGTTAGGAGACAGGATTTTGAAGGCAATGGAAAAGAAAAAATAGAGATGCACAACACATAGGAAGTTTAAAATAATTTGCACCCTACTCCTAGAGGAAATAGCTTTATTTAACAAATATGACAATAGCCATTAAGTTAATGTCTGCTCATGTAATGGGGTTGCATCTTTTTCTTCTCCCCAGTTTCATCTAGGACTTTATAATCCTCCAAAATACTCTTCAGGGATAGGCAAGGGACTAAAAGAAGAACACAGCCTGAAAGCCTCCATGTTTTTGCATTTATATTTTGAAAAGTACAAACCGTATTTGTATTATCTGCAAGGTTTTGTGTTAATGGCAGATACTGCTCTAGGTGTGCCCTTATCAGAATAAGCGACACACAAATAGTTTCAGTTTCAGCCTTTGAGGAGGACTCAGAAGATTGAAAAAACATGAAAATGCAAGAATGTGAGTGTACTTCACAATAGGATTACCCCAGTAAACAATTCTTAAGCAAAATCATTCATTCATCTCTAGAAGTTATCCTGAGAAGCTTGGGCAGCAGAATTTCAGGTATAGTGAGCTCCGGCTATTAACCCCAGCTCCTGCCAACCTAGCAGTTTGAAAGCATGTAAATATAAGTAGGTGAATAAGGTACTGCTGTAAAAAATGGGAAAGTAAAAAGTGTTCCGTGTGCAGAAATGCGTTCAGCCATGCTGGCCACAGACTTGCTCAACACTGGCACTTTGGCTTAAAATGGAGATGAGTCAGACACAACTAGCACACATGTGTGGGGGGAACCTTTACCTTTTTACAATAACATTTGGAACCAGATGTTTGAATAAATAATGGAGAAAAGGACGGTGTTTGGGACCCAGACTTGCCAAATTCTCAAGCAAGTTCTTGGTGTCACATATAAATCCCAAAAATGTTAAAGTGAATTTGTGAACAAATGCTGCATAAAAATGAAACAATTTCCTGTACTGCCAAAATTTAGAGTGTAAATCAATATTAAAATACTAGAATCATTCCAGTATTTTAATTTACCTGCTGGCATTGGATGAGCTTTTACTGCTTTTTTATGCAGTCCGAGGGCAAACAGTAAAACATTCACTCACTTCTAGCCAGCAATTAAGGATTACCAATATGGTTGAGGAGGCATGTGCTTGTGACTCCCAAATGGGATTTAATTGCCAGCTAGAAGTGAGTGAACGTTACACCATTTGCCTTCTGTCTGTGTGCAAAAAGGTCGGAGGACTTCAGCTATCATTTTGGATCACAAAAGTTGATTGATCAGAATAACAGACCGGAATGCAACCCAGAAAATGCCTTAACCTGTGAGATCATCAACCACTATCTTGTCAGGCTGTGGCTGAGCTGAGCTGTTAGGATTGCTGTTAAAGAGTGCTGATTGCTGTGTATCCAGCATTCTAACAGCAATTTGGAACTAAAATAGCTATTTTCAAGAAATTCTAAGCAACACGTCTTCATTAGTCTATCACACATTGGCCAGAAGTCTGTTAAATTGCAGTATATCTTTTTGCCAGCACAAAACGGGCTATATGATGCAAAAACCACTTCCCCAAAGGGGTCTGAGGGAATGCGAATTGCATATTAGGGGCTAAGAAAATTTTTCTGAGGTACCTTTTGGGGGCAGGTAAAATGGTATACAGGTTCCTGGTGGCCTCAGATTCTTGGAAAGAAAGCTTTACACTTTTTAAAGAACATGACCCAGGTTTGCAGGAGGAGGGGGTGCTCAGAATAAATACTGAAATGTGTCAAGCTACTGCAACCTTACCAGCAATGAAGAGCTTTCTTATTAGTATATGAGAACTATTACATGCAGCATAATACATGCAAAATGCAGACTTTGCAGATTAAAGAATTCTAAGGCATCCCTAAGCCAGATACTTAGTAAAAAAAAGCATGCTTACTGATTTCTTATACATTTCCTCCTATATAAACCTTCAAACTGTATTTTACATTAAGCTCCTGGATATCCATTAACTGGAGTATATAATAAGCTTCCATCTCTCAATATATTCAACATTTAGGAGGACTCTACTTAAGTATGTCACATACAAGCACTTAAACCAAATTGGTAGGCGATGGAAGGAGATAATTTTTTTTTGCTTAACACACCTACATGCACAGAACCTATCCACATAGAAACCCTTACTGTTAGCAACTGCTCTGAGAATTAATGCATGAAAAATAAAACACCCGAGCTCTCAAACCATATGCGTACTCCTCAAAAGGCAGTAACTGAGCTGAAGAACCAAGTAATGTAAGTATCTGGGTGAAGTGTATAAAACATACACCGTTGCTCAGATACACAGAAAATATCACAGCAATTGATCAAGCGTCTATCAAAATATTTTATATCTAGGTATTCTGCCTCATGCCTCAACAGGTTTTTGGAAAAATAAAAGACTGCTCTGGCTAAAGGACTGAAACAAACACTTCCTGGGAGACACAATAAAATTAGACAGAAGGCTCCTGGCTGCTCATTTCTAGGTTATGTGCTTTTAAATGAGAAGTCTCAAGTGCGCCTTCCTCAACTTTCTACCCTCCAGTAGACTTTTCTCCTCATACTTTAATCATTCCATCCACAGTGTATTCCCATCCTCCCATCCAGTCACCCTGTAGAACACAGTTCATCAGTGGATGTACCTGAAACAGTCTGGCCTTAAACATTCTACACTGAAGCAAAGTGCTGCATAACCTCACCTGTATTCGCCAAATTTTTGTTAGCTCGTCTAAAGATAATTTGCTTCCCAGGAGTTCAATGATTCCCTTTATACGATCACAATACTGTGCTTGGTCGATATTACCTAGGAGAAAAGACACAAAACACAGTGAACCAAGCCAGAAAGTAAGTTTTACCATGTCTTGACATTGCAGTAAAATACACTACAGCCTTTTGAAAAATAAAAAAGTACAACACTGTGTGAAAAAGCCATCTCTTTTATCTCCTCATTTCATTCAGCTTATGCTAAACCTTAAAAATAGTATCTTCTTTCCGCACTCCCTTCTGGCCTGTTTCATAGGCTTTTAAAAACATAAACCATTGCCAACAGCATTCACATTGAAGGGTCCCATAAACCCAGTTTGTTTGGACTTACAGTTTAGCATCACCAAAAAGAAAGTCTCAGGTCAGATGGCTCCCCCTTTTCACCACATCCACAAGGAGGATTTTGAAGCATTTTAGAAGAAACAGATTTGGATGTGTCATCTAGACAGTCTCTGAAGTTGTTCAACTGTGATTACTTGTATCTATGATTAACTGAAATTACTGGCTGAATTACTTACTGAAATTCTATTTTTAACTGTGAGAAAATTTACAACTTTCAGTCCATTCCTCAGCAGAGAATAAAATGTCCCTATAGTGATTTTTCGGAACATGCACACATGAACTAAGTGAGTGTGCTTATAAGCCCTTGAATCATGATGAGGACTAGAGATGGGGATGAACTGAAAAATGAATAACATTTTATGACAAATTGGGCTGATTCATCAAAATCCATCAGTTTGTATTTGTCACAAATGGAGTCCCCATTTATGCAAGTGATTTTTTATTTTTTTTTATTTGGCAGACTATAAAACAGCTGCCAGTGTACACTGAGTTACTAAAATTGGAGGAAAGCATCTCCTGACTCTCCTGTACAATCTCTCCAACTTTGGTGGAGATTGGATTTTTCATGTCTGAATTATGCACCCCCAAAGTTCTCCCCAGGCACCTAGAGACTCCAAACTTGCAGAGAAGTGCCCTCCAAATGTCTCCAATCCCTCCAAGTTTGATGGAGATTGGGTTTCACCAACAGTTTCAAAGGACACTTTCCTAGGGCCCCCACTTCATGACTGTATAACTCAATGTCTGAAACCCAGTCTTCACCAAACCACAAATCGTGATGCCACGAATCATTACAAATAACCATTTTTAAATTACCACCCCATCTCTAATAAGGACTCTTTATTTGCTGGCAAGGAGTGGTCTGAAAGTTATAAATGTTCTTACATGGAGCAACAGGATTTCAGCCACTGTTCATTAAATTATTTTGTTCAACTAACCACATTAAGAGCAGTCATGTTTAAAGTTCAAATAAGACTGATATAAAGCAGAGGCTTTCAATTTGTTCTTCATGGTTCCACTGGAGGGAATGAATTTGGGGGGGGGAGGTGTCACCGGAAGGCTTATTGAGCCATATTCTCATATCTCTGAATTATGAGAAGTCAATTCTCTCAAGTTTAAGAAATTCAGAACAAGGTAGATGTATTTTCCATGCATACTTACCTTCTAATGCAATTGACAGGACAGAGTTTTCCACTAGCCAATTTAACAATCGATCTGGATCTATTGCATTCTTTACTGATTTGGACACAGTGCTGTCTTCAATGAGTTTTGTAACCTAGAAATGATAGAGATTTTCAGAAGCTTATGTATTGTAAACTAAAAAAGAAGAATTATAAAAACTGGAAACATCAAAATTTATGATCTCCAGAAGTGGGATAGTTGTGCAAAGGCTGTAAATATAACTTCCTGAAAATTTGATAACTAAGCAAAATTTATCCTACTTTTCATTATAGAGGTAGAAATTCACCACAGTGATAGCCAACTTATGCTAACATTAAATTCGAACAAAAATACTTGTGAATGCAAAATAACACCTCTATAGTTGTCAAATTATTTCTTCAGTATGCTTCAAATAAAATTATAGTGTTTACCAGGGGCACACTGTATTTTCTAACTGAAAGCTTTGGGAACAAAGCAACTAATACGATAGTTACCGGTATGTCACCAGATGGAACAGGATTTATACCTTCTTTTACCAACTATTATTATTATTTATATACATTCATGAATACTGGTATTACTACACTAGATTTCACTATAGCAAACTTACTTCTTTAAGTGAGTTCATTTTTGCACTGAAATGTGGTGATTTTAACATACGCAATAGGATGTCTAATCGCAAATCATCCACTACTGTTACTAAGTCAGGCTGAAAGCGCATACAAAGAAGCTTGATGGCAGACAAGAGTTCAGGGATGCTGACGAGCCTCTGTGAAAAATAAGAATTATGAATTCTTTAGAGATATACTAAATTCTAATTCTAAGTACATAACTTGGTACAGACTCATAGAACATAGACGATTCTGGAGAGATTATACTGCTAACTCAGGATAGCTGATTCAAGGAGTATTCCATGTACCAAATTTCAGGACCCATGTGTGAACCCAACAGATAGATTTTATATCATAGGCTGTGAAGCAGACTATATATCACTAGCCTTGGGCTACGTGGACAACAATAATCTTCATGGAAGCACTAAAGACCTATAGGTGAAATAGACTTTTAATGGTCATATTGGCTACATCTGCATTTAATTTCTGTGCCTCAATATTGCATTAGATTAAGTTTGTTACTGTGTTTTTCTTAAATCCACGCTTTCTGCTACATTTGGCATTGGTTTATTCATGATCAGGTTATTCCCTTGTAAGTTCATATAACTCCCTACTCCAATAGTGCCAAAGTCTGCTACACCAGTGGAAATAAATATGCAAAATATGTACAGTGGATAGATCCAAATTAGTTTTGGACTGTTACCAGCTGCAGTTGTTATGATGTGTTATACTATCACTTCTTCAATGGTTCAATCAGTGCAAATATGCTCGTAGGTTTTTTTAATCTGCTAACGTCATGCTGAATCTAGGCCAGGATTACAGTTTACGTCTGTAGTCTTATACAGTTACTTAAAATTCATTATCCCTAAAGATAGCACAGGAACAAGGTTAAGATCACATTATCCTTTGCAGCAAGTGTAGCTAATTTTTAGGATATTAACCTAATTTATACACATCACTATAAATATCTATCACTCTGAATAATCACATAATTTACATCAAATCAGGTAAAACAGTAATAATTAGAATTCTTACCTTTGTAGAACTCTACCTTTGTAGAAATGTACAGCATATAAAGATACACATGACTGTAATCAAGTATGTATAGCTATAAAATGTGAACCATTCAAAAGAAGATCACAGCTATTCAACTGTTATGAATATGGAAAAGTAATTTCATACTATAAAAGAATGTGTGACAACATTCTCATTGGGGGGTAGGCAACATCTGGAGGACAAATGCTCCAATACATATAACTGCTCCAAAAACATACATCTTTTTGACATTTTGGGATACCATGATTTCCCTTAAAAACCTGGTTTCACTGCTGAGGGGAAGCTTTAAGCTTTAAAAGGCTTCCCCTTGTCCATCTGCCCCAGAAACAGGGAGTGACTGGCTAATGGCTTCAAGTTAAAAAAAACAGGCCCTTTGAAGCTTAGAATGCAGTGGTGGGCAGTGGTGGATTTGGAAACTGGCCTCTGTGGGGTGTGTGTGTGACGCCAAAACAAACAAGAAAGAAAGAAAGAAAGAAAGAAAGAGAAAGAAAGAAAGAAAGAAAGAAAAGAAAAAGGATATTTTGAATTTGGGAAGATGCATAAGACTATGGGCCCAGTCAGTGTATTGCACTGATAGATACATAGCAATAGATAGTATTAATGGCAGACTCTCTAAACATTCGGGGAGCATAAAGCTTATATTAGTTATTACATTTATGTTACATCCAATACCAAAAGTAGCCTGTGTCTCACATTTTAGTAGTTGTTGGCGAATATCACTGGAAAAATGTCTGTGGACATTCCATCATGCTGGCTACTAAAACAACAGAGCACTGGACTGGATGGTACATTGATCTAATTTATCATAAATATTCTTATCTTCTCATATGATCATCCTCACTTTTTTTCTTGAGTTGCAGCATGTGCACTTTGTCAAGCATTACTCAAAGGAAAGATAGTACAGAGGCAACACAATTAGCCAAGGAAGTGTCAGTTGTATAGACACTCTTGGTTGTATCTAGGAAATGATGCTCTACCTTGTCTTTCAGGTCCTTCTCCTCAACATTCTGCACATATTTAATCATATTATGAATTACTGGATCCAACATGGGCTATAAAACAAGAAAACAATCATTCTAATGTAAGATACAATACATTATTCTCCAGTCTTAACTGCAATGAATTGCTCCAGTTCTTACACACACAGAGAGATGGTTCAAAATATTGCAGATGGAAATCTAAAAATCAACTACCATTTCTGTATCAACAAGAGTACTTTCTATTAACATAAAACTCTTAAGAAACTGGAGATCTGCTAAGCATTCTATTATTTAACACAAACTATATACAGCTAAAACAGATGTGAGCCAATTTGTTATGGTCATATTTGAAGTAAAGGAGACAAAACAAAGTATGTTATATTTGGACCAGATGGCTTTCCTGGAAAGCCAATCATGTAATCAATCTTCGCTTTTATAAGAACTTCCTCCAACATCTCCAGAGGCCCTCCCTGAACAAGTCCACAGGAACTGGAGGAGGAGGAAGAAAGCACCCAGAACTGGATAGAGAAAGCCAGGGTCTTCTGTTGAGCTTTAAGCAGATTCCCACCTCCCACTACAGCTGAACCCATCAATACAATTCACAATTTTCAGAAAGGTCCCCTGGAGATGTTTTTCAGTTGCATACGAGGGATGCCAGTTGTACACACTGCCTTCCTTAGAACCTTTGGATATCTTCCAATATAAAGTATCCCTATACATACTGGTCTCTGACAGATTACCTGAAAGTTATTTCCATGGAAGCCAAGTGGTAATCTTTCTGTTTGACAACAATACTAGGAGCACTGGCTTGACAAATCACTATTTTCACTAATTTAAAACCAACCAAGCAGCCAACTCCATTTGTCCTAAAACACTTTAAAGGAATAAAAATAGGCCATTACCTGCACTACAGAAGAGTTGAGATACTCTGCACAAACTCCTAAAGGCTGGACCAGTGCAGAGACTGCCTAGAAGAAAGATCACGTATTTGAGAACATAAACAAGAAAAAACAAACTGTGCTAATTGAGAAATGACAGATAAATCAATAAACATGTTTCAAGCATGCTAACAGAGAATGTTATCTGCTAATATGAATTAACAAGAAGACTAGGGATAGGAATTTCAATTTTTTAAAAAAAGTATAGCACCCTCGAATCTGCTGAAATTGTCCCAGTCGTAATTCTGTGGGGTTTAGCCCAAAGAGGGGAAACCTGTCTCGGGTACAGTAACCCCCCGCCGATCGCGGGGGTTAGGGACCCACCCCACCTGCGATGAAGGAAAATCCGCAATATGCGGAAGCGGGTGGGGGGCCCTGCGGGCGGGTGGGGGGCGCGGGCGGCACGCGATCGGACAAAGGTGCTTCCCACCGTGGAGCCCAGCGCTGGGGCTCCACGGCCGGAAGCTCCTTTGCAATCGCGCGCCGCTTGCCCGGACCTCCTAGGAGGCGCGGGCGGGCGGTGTGCGATCCCCCCTCCCTCAAGCCCTTTCCTGGTCCCGCGGTCCCGCGATATAGCGGGACCACGGGACTGGGACCAGGAAAGGGCGGGGGACCACTGTACTTGATTGAAATTGCAACCAGTGCATGAATGAGAAATAATCCCTCCACTTCTGAGTTCTGAAACAGAGAAACTAGTTGGGCAGGGCTAAATCCTATGGCGCGCGCGCGCACACACACACACACACACACACACACACACACACACACACACACACACACACACACACACACACACACACACACCAAACTTAAACAAGATCGACAAGAGGTGTGTTACAATTCAGGCATCAGATACAGGTCACTGGCAATGTAAGTTTACAGTCCTTTGCACAATATAAGAGTTAGAGAAACAAATATTCTCTTGGCACCTTCAAGACTGCCATGCTTTTATCTGGTATAAAAGAACTGTACTTTCATGTACCATAACCCTCTTCTTCAGCTGCCAAGTGGGTTAAAGTTAGCAAAAGCTTATGTCAAATAAAACATTTTCATCTTCAAGGTGCTACAATACTCTTGTTATTTTTAAAGCATCAGACTAGCACTGTTAAACCCATCTCATCCCCAAAAACCTATATTTAAAGCAGTGTAACATCCAATGTCTACATATTACTTTAATGCTACAGCACGGGAAAACTTAGAAGAAATAATTCATAGTAGTCCACCGCGACAGACTAACAAAGTAAAGAATATTTGTCTTACCCCAAGTTCAATATCTTCCGTATGAAGCTTTGACTGAATCGCAGAAAACCCACCTAATTCTGCAAACTAGAGGAGGACAAAAGGTAGAAAACTTGTGTTCAAGGGTGAGGAATTGGTTTGCACTAATAATACAGGTCCTTTCTCCTGTAGCCAGAGGACATTGGGGGATGATTATGCAACCAGCATCACTGGCTCTCCATGCTACTATGGTCAGGGACAGAGCTAAAACTAAAAAACAAACTAAATAGCTTAAGATAGGCCAACACCACTTATGCCGCTTGTTCTCTCCTTACAAGCCCATATCCCTTTCTGAATCCCAATTCCTTTTTCACCTCCAAGAATATTTTACAGTATGAGTTTTCATATGTATAGACATGGGCACACATGCATTTTGACTGCCTTCTGAGCAAGGATTTGCACAGAACTCTGCCATATGCTGTCAAGTTGCATCAATAGATGCAAACCTAATATGGTTTCCAAGATATTTAAGGAGTGGCTGTAATACTGTCATTTCATAGTCAAAATGACAGTTCCCACATGATTAGTTCCCATGACTAAGTGGGGGATTCAAAACCAGGTCTGTTGAATCCTAGTCGATCAATGTCATACACCCCACCATACAGTATAATGGAATTTAGACTCTTCTAAAAAGTAATAAAGATTAGTTACTCTGATGCCAAAACAATTTACTTCTCCAGTTGCTCAGTTACCTCATTTGCTTACTACTTTTTTTCTATACCCAACACAAATTCTCCATCTTTCTTGTTCTGTTTTCCACATATGGCCCACATGCTATGTCAGCCCATATTTGTGATCTTCCTTTCCTTCAAAGTTATGCAGTATTCCTGTTTACTTACTCTGTCCATAATCTGCTCATTAAATTTCTAAGGAATATTTTTACATTCACTTACCCTGTTCACTAGATCCACAAGCCATCCATGTGGTTCCTAGTCAATTAAGAAGTTAAGAAATTAGCGATGTTTTGTAAAATATGGGCAATTTGTAAAACTTTTGGCTCAAATTAATATTACCACTAAAAGCTCTTCAGAAAAGGCTTTTAAACTGTCCTGATGACCATCACCCAACATAAATTAGCATATTTTATGACAACACAAGGGTTTAAAACTGTTACAGTTTCTCCTCTAACCCTTAATTCAGAAGTGGTTACAAGCCACTTCTTTCGTTCTCCAGAAGTGGACAATAATCCATGAAAGGAATATGCTTGTTAGTTTTGAAGATGTCACAGTATCTGAAATCAAGTACCAAGTTGCAAGTAAAGTAGGTTCACTGACTCAATGGGGATTTGTTCATTCAATTTCTCTGTAAATTCTACTCAAGTGCAACTTATTGGATTGCAACCACTGTTTATCGTTGCTTTGTTTTTGCCATCATAGGAAACAATCTTGCTCAAGATATTCTTGCTCTGAAACTCAGAAACCATATATGGACACGAGAAAGAGAGTCCCCTAGCTGAAACTTCATTGGCTAAAAGAGAAAATAAAATATATTCTATTGCTTCCTAGAGCATAAAAACATCATGAGAAAGGAAAACACTAGCCTTCTTTGAGGTAACACACATATAACAGTTTGTTAAATGTCAACGTCAAATAAGTGATTTCAAATATACACATACTTTCTGAAAGGTAGAAATGGGTGAGACAGCGTACATATTTCCTTCACCAAATACTTCTGCCCAGTTCCTTTGGCACACTTTCATTCGATTCTTAAAATGGTACTCATTGTCAGGATTAAAGGCCTAGATAAAGGAGTATGAAGCCCCACCCCCATAGAGAGACAGTTAGCAATTTTCAAGACAGTTCAAATAAATTGCACTGCATCCATATTCATTGCCTAAATATATTAGTAAACCTATTAATTGTCAGCTATTCCTTTTAAAGAAAGAGACAGAAAATGTGTAGTAGTATATAATCTTTATGGAAGTAATAACTAACTAGCACAATATGTGAGCAAGAATTAAGATAACTCATCTTCCTCTGCACTTTAAAGTCTTTACTTTCTTGCATATATCCTGCACTCTTTAATGTATCTACTGTACTGTCATGATATACGTGCACAGAAAGATGCCAGTTAAATCTGAAACTTTGAACAAGTCACGTTTTCAGTGGCAGGATCCCTGCTGCCTCATATAGAGAAAAACATGGGGTGGGGGTGCTCCTGTCTCTTTTCTGCAGGAGACAAGACAGACATATGGGGACATAAAGTCCTTCAGCTATTGTTCAGCAGTAGGAATGAGCATTACCACAAGGCAGTGACACAAGTCTGTACACTTTTTACCATTCTTTTCCAACTGTCAATGATAATAAAGTTGGATGATCCCTTAGGTGCTGCCTGGTCAAGGGACTTCAAACCTCTCTGGTGGACCTCCCTTTTTCAGAGATGAGCAAAGTCACTTTTTCGGAGTAACCTTTCAGGCTCCTCCAACCAGCATGGCCATCAGTGACACTGGCTATGTTGCCTGAGGTATTCTGGGAGCTGCAGGTCAGCCTTTTGTACTAACAAAGGGAAGGGACATTTCACTGCTTTGGGGCAGAAGCACTGGCACTGCAAATCAAACCCGGTGATGCCAACTTTGGACTGGTATTAGAAAGAACAACTGAAACATTTAGAACTCTGCATGTGAACATGTTCAGCTAAGCCAGCTGGCAAGCACCTAAGCTTCTGAACTTCATTTAAAAAAGAAATTAAGATATAACTGAAGAGACTGGAACTTAGAGCACAATTCTGCACAACAAATTCAAAAGAAAGAAAACTTGTAATGTCATGTCCATATCATGCTAATAAGTTGGAAGAATTTAGGCTGATAGCCACTACTTCAAACAGATCATGACAATATCAGTGCCTTTGATAAGGCCTAATTTAGTTTTCTTGTGCAGGAAAGCAGAAATTATCTTGGCTAGATGAACACTAATATATAATTGGAAAGAATCAATCCAATTTCACCAACAGTATATCACAACTGATCATCTTCAAACTATGCTTCCATTCATTTCATTCTGAAACCTGTTGCTCATGTTGCAATATGTGATTTGAAATACACAAACTGTTCAGTAATGGAGTGTTAGTATACAGACACTGGCTCTGATTTCCTGACATACAGCCATTATACTAACCATTTAAAATTCAAAGGATGAATGGAGTTTCCATAAAACACTTTGAAATTGCTTGAAGGAAAGACACCATATATGGAGAAATAGCCATAATTATGGTTTTTTTAAAAATTCAGCTACCATGGCAAACTCAGTTAAACTCCTTGAAAACCATGGTTTCTGACTTCACTTTGCTGCTTGAGAGTGACTATCTATTCAAAAAGCACACTAAATCACTGTTAAGAGCTTTGTTTACCATGGTTTGGTATAATATCTCAAATCAGACTTTATGCAGACAGGAGAAAGACACAAGTTCAGTCTCTGATTTTAAATTTTCAAATAGACATACATTTCAAAATGTAAAGATTCTGCGTTTTGCCAATTTTATTTTAAACAGTCTTAAGAAAACCAAGTTGTTACAATACCATTGTAAGTACAGCCAGAAGACCAACAGGAATAGGATCTTGCTTTATTCGCTCTGCAGCCAAATCCACTAGTAGCATCAGCATGTTGTAGATTCCCTCGTGGATTTCAGTACCCCATTTATGAACGGCACTTGATGTTAGCAGCTATAAAAGGAGCACAGGATATGTCAAAATGATAGCAGTAGTCCACATGTAGTGCCTAAGTACCTAGGCACTGAAATATATTTTACATTTCTTATTTAAGCAAAAGTTAACTTTAGTTAACTCAACTATTGTATTTGATACTCCGTGATGATATTCAAGATAATTTTCTTGCTGTAGCATTGGAAGTAATTGTCAGCAAGAAGTAAATCCTTATTTTGAGTCATACACAACCTTCAGTCCTATCCACAACAGTTCACAGCGTGCCATTCACCCGTACATACCTTTTTGAAAGCTTCTGGCATACATCTATCCATAAATCTCCTACAGTTTTCATCAGAATCAGAAATACCTTTTTAAATGGCAGAAAAACAAAGAGGGTCAATATTCTACAGACTCTTGAAAGCAATAGAGTAAAATTCAAAGGGCCATTCAAACCAGCTCTATTTATCAGATATTTTGTTGGCTGACTTTTCCATTGTTGCATAGCCATGTGAGTATGAAGCGCTTCAATAGCTATATCATAAATGTAACAAAATCTGTTGAGTCACACAACCTCCATTCTTGAACTAAGGGAAATGCTATCGTTATTTCTGAATAAACTGAATAGTGCACACACCCATGACAGAAAAGAGTAAGCCAGTGTTTAATGGTAGGTAGTTGTTATGACACTATCATTTGATAACGGCATTGGTAGTGATATGTTGCTGCACTGTAAAGTACTAAAAGTACCTTGGACAGCATCCATAAGAAATCACTTTCAGCTGGGCCACCAATGCAGGTTCTGTGGCTCAGTGATCTTGTATGCCATGCAAAATTGCATGAAAGAACAGATACATGAGCATGCTGCCCTAATAAGTATACTTATCTCTAAGGCCTCTTGCTATAATATAGGAGCACACAATTTTATGGAGTGGGGAAAGGACAAACTCTCCAGGCCATGCTGAGGTGTACTCTAACCTTTTTCAGTATCTCAGACCCTCATAAACCCTTTCCAGAAACCTCTTTTCCCCACTGACTTTAGGCCAGGAACACACTTCTCTAAGAACTGGAAATGGCCCTTCACATTTTCAGAACTTGCTTGATGAGAAATTAAAAATTTGTTTATATTAACAACTTGCATGTGCTCTGAAGCATCTCTGAGTATGCGAGGAAGTTCCCCCCTCTGTATCCATCAACTGCAGCTTATGTAAATATACCAGTATATACTCGAGTATAAGTCTTCCCGAGTATAAGTCGAGGCCCCTAATTTTGACTTACACAGTGGGAAAACTGATTGACTTGAGTATAACCCGAGTCAAAATTTCCCTCCACTGCCTCCCCCAAGCTGGTGCTGGTGGTGGTGGTGGTGGCGGCTGCTGCTGCAATGGCTGTTCCCCTTCCATTCCTCCCCCCTCCTCCTCTTCGTCCGATGGGGGGGAGGAAAAGCGGCAGGTTTTAAAAAACCCTTTCCCCCTCTCCTGAAGTAAGTACCAATGGCAGACATCGGCACTTGCTTTGGGAGAGAGAAAAAGTTTTAAAAACCCACCACTTCTCCTTTTTTCGAGGGCCCTGTTTTCAGCCCAAAATAAGGGCTGAAAAATTTGTCTTATATTCAAGTATATACGGTACATTTGAGTAAGAATGCGTGCACATACACAGAGGCAGTGGAAGCTGGGGAAAGATACCATACCTGACAATGCTGTCCTAATCACAGCTGAACTTGAGCAAAACATTAACTCTCTTGGCAACATAATGTATGAATGCAGCAATGTACATTCTGCCACACAACAGTCCATTTCTGTCCTTCTCCCCACCCCATTATTTCTACTTCAATCGGTCTTCTTAAAAAGAAAAACAGGCTTTTGGCTACTTTTCCTCTCTTGAGAACGAATAAAGGAAACTGTCTCCAAGAATGTGAAGTGAACCTTTCACTCACTTCCTAGAACATTCAGTCTATCTCCATACACACTGAATTAAACTCAGGAAGGTGATAAAAGGGTTGGAGGAGAAATGTCACCAATCCATTGCAGGCGTAAACCTACCAGCACACTTCTTAAAGTGCAGCTCATATTCATATTAAGTCAGAGAACCACATACCTCAAAAGCTCAGCACTGTCCACATTGACGTCAACAACTTCCCAGAAAAGGAGCGAATCGCCCAGCACTACACCTATTTACTACATTTATATCTTGCCTTTCTTTCAATCAGTTCACTGGGTGATCTATGGTTTCAACACTTCATTTGAGCCTCACAACAACCACAGTAAATCAAGTGATGAGAGAGTAACAGGCTGTAAGTTATCCAGTATGGAGTTGATCTTGGATATCCCAATCCCAATCTGAATATCATACCACTCTGAAGGGAACAAACCTAGAATCTTCTTACACATAAAACAAAGTACAGTATCATTCTTTCTTCCTCCCCTTCAACATCAATGGAACTCCAGAAATGTTTGTAACTTATATGCTTGGTATAAGTGGGGTCCAGCATTTAAAAGCGGTGGCTTGTTTCACTTGTGTGTCTGCCTTTGCAAATGGAAGTTTGGTTAAGCTGTACTGGGGTTATAATGGCCTTTGGGTTTTGCCTTATGTGAAGTAGAAGTAACTAGGAATTCATCACTATATACTTACAAATTGTGAGACAGATCTTTCCTTATTACAGAAACATGTCAAGGTATTTTGCTCATTCTCCTGTTCATCCCATATTACTGGTACATAGTTGTTATTCTTGGGTTGTCAAATACTCAAAAAGTAGAAAATTTTCATGGAATGATGCCAAGCAGTGTTTCTACTACATACTGTGTCCACTGTTGATAAACAGTACCCAATATTCCCACTAAGGAACATAGCTATTTACCTTTTATTCATTTGGAAACTTTGGCTTTTGTTGTAAAAGATTAATAAACTAATTCCACACAGCATGCAATGATTTCTATAGATGATTTGAGACATGGAAGCATCAACCTTAAAACACGTAGAGCTCCACTAAAGGAGTATTTATGGTCCAAATTATTGCTTAGAATAGAACATTTTTCCTAACTAAAAGTTGGCATGTGAAATGAAAACAAGGCTGCAATGGTTATTTCGTTACAAGTCTTATTTCCTCCTGTTAGCGGTATTTCAAGTTAATGTCATCATCAATATTAACAGACAAGTCAATATTTTTATGCTTCTATTTGATCCCCCCCCCACTTACCTAGTCTTGCAAGATAGGTGGATGCAATTAAACACTTGCCAAGAGACTCTTCTCTCTTATATGATGGACCAATGATCCGTTAATACTCTGCTCTCCAGTTCATAAAGATTTGTTGTAGGAAACTCAATACCTTCTCCAGAGCAGTTCCCATTTTCATCATTCTTCTGTTGAGAGAACAGTTACATATGAAGACTGTGTTAGTTGTTTTAATTGCTGGTATTACATTTCTCCCTTCAACTATGATGGGGTTAGAAGCAGCAGACCCTACGCATGACTACAAAATTGCAACTACAAAACAAACAGTTGATTCACACAGACCCAAATATATGAATTTACTTTATTAAATGTACATTAACTATACAACCTCCCCTAACCCATGTCAGCCTCCTGGCAAACCCCAGCATCCTCCCTGGCTGTCATGTGGAGTTGGTATGCTAGGAAAGAGGGCCAGTCAAGCTGCCATCATTGGAATAGGGGCTGCCATACCATTCCTGAAGACGAATAGCAGCGCAGTATTTATTTAGAATGGATTGATTTTTTTATTCAAAACAAATCTATCAAAACCCTTAATACCATTTCCACATACAATAGGAAAATTACAGAATATTAGAAAATCAGAGAGGGTGATGACTCTAGTACTCTGACATAAAGCATAATGGTGGGACCAGTAAAACTAACATTGCCCCAATATTAATGGCTTAAACCGAAAGACCTAAAGAATGTTAATCCCATCTACTGCAAACTATGAAGAAACTACCAATACTAGTAACTAATAATACAACTTCTAATAATTCAATAACAGTATGTATTCTTTAAGACAATAGCCAGAAATATATGAGGCAGCATTATCAAAGGTGAAAGAGTTGTTACTCATTCATTCCATCACCCACTGTAATAACAGTCTGGTTTCCCCAAAATAACACAGTTTCAGTTACAGTAGAGTATCTCATCTTTGCTTTCTAGAAAAGGGAAAGAGAAACACCAAGCTGCTACAATCTAGCACTACAATGAATATATGAGAAATGTCTCTCTTCTGTGCTTTTGCTAGATGTCATCCCTTTAAAAACAGAAAGCTGAAAGACACAGATGCAATGCTATGAGGCCAAACAATGCAAATGTGACAAAGCATTCTAAAATGAAAACAGCAAATGGTGTCTTTGTGTGTGTGGGGGCACAGAATGCAACAGTACCTCCACAGATATCAGGCAAGTCTTTTCATGTTTTGAAGGGTTCTCTCCACTCTGAGAGTCTTCCAACTACTCTACATCTAGACAGCAAAATGTCAATCACATCCAACTTACAATACTGATGAATATGGTACCTATTTGCCCCTCCTCTTTATATTTAGATGACTAAATAATCAGTGTTGCTGTGGGAAATGAAATGAAAACATTACTAAGTAATGTAATTAAGCTACTTGCAAGACTGTTAACAGGGATTTATCTTCTTAAAATATATCAATGATGACTGCATTCAAACTGCTGCAAGAGAGACTCAGCCAGCTTGGAAAGCATTCTGTTATTGGGCTATTTGCTACTTTGGTATTCAGCTAACTACAAGCTCAATTACTGAGCAATTATCAGGGAGAAAAAAAGTGGTAGTTCTCCCATTCTGAACTAATGTAGCTCGTATGGACTGTACACAACTTCTAATTATTTACTATTTGCCAGCTGCACCACTTTCTTAACAGAGTTTCCCTTTACATAAAGGATGATTCTTATTTCTTGTGTTGGTTTTAATTGCATATGGCTTGTTTTCTATGTAAACTGCCCAGAGTTCCCATTGGGAAAAATGGTCGTGGTAGAGAAATATAAAAATAAATAGGTAAAAAAGTATTTCTACACTGACTAAAAAGCAAAGCACAGAAGAAGAAAAAAGGCCCCCTCATACCAGATTTCATTTTAAAAGGTCTAACTTCTCAGCCCCATCACTTTTTTTAACTTTCTTATTCCTACTAGAGATGGGCACGACCAGGAATTTTTTTTTCCGAGTTGTCGTTTTTCGGGACGGGTCCGTTTCGGCTTGTTTCCGTTTTTCGTGAACATTTTCAAAAATTTGTCGTTTCGTGGTGTCGTTTTTTCGTCTGTCGTTAGTACTGGTTTGGGGGGGGTAGCGGGCTCCTGGAGGCACCTCTGTGGGGTGGGTGCCTCCTCTGGCCCGCTATGAAGGGAAAGCAGGCTCCTGGAGGCACCTCGTGGGTGCCTCCTCTCCTCACCCGCTACAAAATGGCATGCATAGCCAATTGGATATGCATACCAAGTTGAGTGGCAGAGAGGCACCTCTCTGTAGACCACAGGCCCACTGCTGATCTGGCCGCTCTGTGGTTCACTAAGAAGGGAAGTGTACTTGCGTGTATAGTGCAATGCGAGTACACAGGTTTGGGTTAGGGTTAGGGCAGGGGCTAGGCTTAGGGTTACAGGTAAGGTTAGGGTGAGTATTGGGGTGCACCTCTGGGTGCCTCTCTGACCCACTTAGAAGGACAGTGTACTGGCGTATGGGTTAGGCTTAGGCTTAGGGTTAGGGTTCGGGCTACGGTTATGGGCTTTTTATGCCCGATTGGCACATCCCAGAAGTCTCTGTGGTCAACCTGGCCAAGTGGCCATGCGATTGGTGGAATGGCTCCAAAAATTTGCATGGTCACTCCCATAGCCAGCCCATCATTGTGCAGGTGTAAAAAATAAAAATAAAATAAAATAAAATAAAATCAATGGAGAGGAGGACAGAGGAGACATTTTGTTGCAAGAAAAACCCACTGCTACTGTAAAAAATCTGGCAGTTTTAAAATAGCAATTTTCGCATGTTTCTGTGGTGCTTTGGTGTGTTTTTGGACCACGACGATACGATTTCAAAAAAAAGATTGCGGTCGCCCGCCCCATTTTGGATCCCCCGCCCGCACCGCATGGCGTCGACGAGGATGCCCCACCAGAGCAGCCCAGGACAGGAGGGGGGGAAGGTCGGGGACCCCCCCCCCGAAACCACCCCTCTAGGTGCCCTCACTCAGGCAGGCATATTTCCGCCTGCTTTTTTGGCCGGGAATTGGGTTTTTAAAACTTTTTTTTGTGCCGCTTGAATGGCGGCGGCGAGCCGGCGACATTGGCGGGACGACGAGGATGCCCGCCGGCCGCCACTCCGCCAGAGCAGCCCAGGAAGGACAGGAGGAGAGGGGGGAGGCCGGGGACCCCCCCCCCAGAAACCACCCCTCTGGTAGGTGCCCTCACTCAGGCAGGCATATTTCCGCCTGCTTATTTGGCCAGGAATCGGGTTTTTAAAACTTTTTTTCTGTGCCGCTTGAATGGCGGCAGCGAGGCGGCGACGTTGGCGGGACGACGAGGATGCCCGCCGGCCGCCACTCCGCCAGAGCAGCCCAGGAAGGACAGGAGAAGAGGGGGGAAGGCCGGGGAACCCCCCCCCCCAGAAACCACCCCTCTGGTAGGTGCCCTCACTCAGGCAGGCATATTTTCGCCTGCTTTTTTGGCCGGGAATCGGTTTTTTTTTTTTACTTTTTAAAACTTTTTTTCTGTGCTGTTGGCATCGCACGATTGCGCGATGCCAGGAATGACAACACGACAAATCAGACCCAATTTTTCTTTTTTCGGTTCGAGTTCGAGTTCTGGCAGAGTAATTGTCGTTCTTCGTTACGTTGCGTAACGGAAACGAGGAACGGAAACGGAAACAAGAATTTCGTTGAGCCGTGCCCATGTCTAATTCCTACCCAAGACAAGAGCATGCCTAACCATTCAAATGGATTGCTATAATTCTTCAAGTTTTTGTTGTTGTTTGTGAACAAAATTTTGGGCACCTTCAGTTAAAAGACATTCAAATACTTCTCAAAGCAATGAAAACCATGAGGTCTTCTAGTATGTACATGATGGGTGGTTAAGTGTTTGCCACTGTTCTGCTTAAAACTGGGACTTTTAAAAAGGTGCCAACAGGATACAAAGCACTGCCAAGCATGAGTTTAATAATAAAATTCCCATAGGCGTAGCTACCAGAAAGGATGCAAACCATGACTCATGTTATGCTGGCCAGCAAACAGGCTATTTTCAGTCACTTGGACAAGTCACAAAATCAGTGAGCCAGTAGTCACAGGTTCCAGCTCCCCAGTATCAGCCTACTGTCTCATTTATTGCTTTCATTTCTTGGTCTAAATACCACTATCTCTGTACTGAAAGCAACATAACATTTATAAATTAGTGCTTCCTGTATCTGAGAGCGAACAGTAAGAAAAGGAAAACAGGAAAATATTATCTAGGAAAGCAACAATAAGGAAGGATATTAAATAATACAGTCTTTCTGTAACACCAGGTACTAAAAACATATTTGTCTTTACAGAATTGGATTTCAGAGTGTCAGGCAGCACAGTATGAAAAAAATAACATATAAGAATGGCATGAGTGCTCTAAGAAATGGAGCAACTGAGGATGAACTCTTGCTCTTAAAAGCATTTTAACAATACATTTTTAAAATTAAATTTATATTTTAAAAATCCAATATAAATTTTAACAACCCAATACCCTAAAATTAATTGTTTTTTTAAATAATAATTTATTTTTATCTATTCTTGGACTACCCCAACCTGCTTCTAGAAAAATGACTCCTGGGAGCCAATCTATACTCTTTCTTAAATTAAGTACTTAATCCCTTAGTCATGCAAGTACCCCAAACCCATAGGTCTGTGCATTAAAAGTGGTGAAAGAGAAACAGCCACATAATCTCATTAAGAAACTTGCACAGAGTTTTAACATAGCATCAGCAACTTCCATGGGTCTGAGCGAAATACCATCTGAAGGAACCAGCTGAGAACTGCACCCCTTATTTCTATGAGATGTTAGTGGCCTTGGCTCAAATTCTGAAATTCACATCAAAAATAAGTTGTACTGTGTGGATATACACCTAGCTTTCATGCATACTGTCACTTCCTACATGATTTTGAAAAGGTATGCCATCTCTCCAAATCGAGTTCTTCAAAGGAAATGCATCTTATTTACTAGGAAGAATTTCAGTAAACAGCAATTTCAACACTTCTGACATGGTTTATGGTGTGACAAAAGTAGGTAGGGGGTATGTATTCAAAGGGACATTTATTGGCTTTTACAAATGAAGCACCGTCTTCACTACTTTTTGATCAAAGCATCAATTTTTTTTCCCACATTTTATTATTTCTGATACAGACAAATTGGGGAAAGGGTATAGGGAAACATAAAAAGGGGGGAGTACAAAATACAGAGAGGTGTGAGTTGGTAGTCACCTATATCTAATTGCCACCAGTTTAAATCTTTCTACACATCTAAACTGACTCATGTTTATCATGAGGTATGTACAATAATGCTTTTTCTTAGTTCTCTAGCTTTTGTTATTATTCTCTCTCTTCTTCATCCATATACATAGTATTTTTCCCAGACTTTATGGTGATTATTCTTCCTGGAAACATCTAAGCATTCTGATAATTTATCCATCTCTATTGTTTCTAAAATTTTAGACATTAATTCCTGTTCAGATGGTATTCCAGGTTCCTTCCAGTATCTGGCAAAGACTAATCTTGCTGCGGTTATCATATGAATAGCCACATATGTTTTCCCTTGTTCTAGTGATTCAGGCATCATATTCAATAAGAAGATCTCTGGTTTAAATTCAAGACGCATCTCTAGAACACCTTCTACCATTTGTTTGACTAACACCCAAAATAATCTCGTTTTTTTACATAACCACCACATATGATAAAATGAGCCCTCTTTCTGTTTACATTTCCAACATAAATTGCAAAAATACAGGCGATACCTTTATAGGCCACTATTAAAAATAAAAAACAAAGAACATTGGAAGCTTTTGAGTGTAAATCACTCTTCTTCAAAGCAGATCCCAGAAATTAAGACATGGTAAAAAATGTGCTTTACCAGGAGGTAAAGGTAAAAAGGCAAAGGTTCCCCCCAAAACATGTGTGCTAGTCGTGTCCAACTCTAGGGGCGGTGCTCATCTGCATATTCAAGCTGAAGAGCCAATGTTGTGCAAGTCCATGGCCACGTGGCTGGCATAGCTGCAAGGAAACAATGTTTTACCTTCCTGCTTTTTACAGTGGTACCTGTTTATCTACTTGCATTTACATGTTTTTGAACTGCTAGGTTGGCAGGAGCTGGGGTTATCAGTGGGAGCTTGCTCCGCTGCGTGGCACCTGGGATTCAAATTGCCAACTTTGCAGCTGACAGTTTTCAGAGTCTTAGTCCGTTAAGCCACCAAGGGCTTTAAAAGTAACCTCCCCGTAAAACACATCTTTTACCATGTCTGGACTTCTGGGACCTGCTTTGAAGAAGAGTGATTTACACTCGAAAGCTTGCAATGTTCTTTGTTTTTTATTTTTATTAGTGGCCTATAAAGGAAATGCCTGTAAACTACTTTTTGGGAAAAGCTGTCCTAGAGCAGACTTTGGGCTTGCAGATGGGATATTCAATATCCTGAGGTAGTCTCCACTGGGCTGGCACCTATCCTATGGAACCAGCTTCTGGAGGTCTGGCTACCCCCCTCCCTGTTTACATTTAGAAGGCAGTTAAAAACCATGCTCTACAGAGAGGCATTCCACACAGACCCTGGCTGAGTGCTTACTGCTTTTCTATCTGATCTGATTTTCCTTATATGATTGGGCTTGTTATGTGTCTGCTTGCACCATCTTATTTTATTGTCATTGTAGTAGTTTTTAATGCTTACCATTTTATTTATATTTTTATGAGTGTCCACAGTAGTGCCTTTGGCAAAGAAATTCAAGAAATAAATAGATAAAATCTACCCACTCCAATGAGATACCTCCATAATTTGCACATAGGAATTCATAAGAGGTCATGTTGCATTTTTATTAGTAAGACTGCAGGTTCATAAGTAACATACTTTCCCTGCTCTCAAGTGAAACTTTAGCAAACCATAGGGATGCAGTTTTCTGCTATAGACACCCTATAAAAGTGCAAGCACCTAGGGTAGCAGCCTCCATTGCCTTGCCTAGTTTCTTTTCATTCTCGAGAGACATGTGGTAATCAAACATGCTTCATCTTATTGAATAACACTGTACATTCACATCTCTTTTCAGAGTTCTGTATTGATGATATTGACTAGATACTACTGCTTGCTTCTGTCAAACACTAACACCCAGATTAGCATGCTTCTACTGCATAAAAATACTGTACTATAAGCCAGATGTTTTGAAAATTATAATGCATTTAAAAAAATCCATACCCAGGATTATATTTAGATCTCACTTCAGTGACAATGCAACTCTCTTTATACTCTTACATTAGTACTGATTTTGAAAAAAAATCTGTTTCAGACATCAGCTAAACAAGGAAAGAAACCTATGACATAAATATGTAAGAGATGAGAGCTGTTACACTTAAATAAGAGCTGAAGTTTGAATATGAATGCCACCCTCTGTCTCCAGCTCTTGATACAAACAAGCACTTGTAATTGAAGGCTGCAAAAAAGATAAAGATTCTCCAAGAACTTTTCTTATAAAAGACTACTGTTCTAATTTGGAAGTATTCAAAATTCTTATGGCAGGAATTAACTTCTAATACTCGCACTTTCCATTAAGTCCAGCTCTCCTTTGGTATTTCACTTCCTTATTAAGCAGCTGTCACTGAATAGAACTTTTGACTGGGAAGATGACCAGAAAATGTCTGTACCAAAGAGTTATCTGAAAGACACTTCCTGCCCAGCTGAGCCGATGTTTGTTCCATGCCTAAATAGCATTCTACTATTACCAATGATAAACATTTCTAACACATTAAGCAGTAATCTTTATATAGAGCTTAGCTCAGTGAGAAGAAAAGCATTTCACACAGAATCTGGAAATCCTTTAAAACAGGCAGCTAAGGTAACCAGGAGGCAAGCTGCAAAGACTGCAAACACAAACCCCAGCTGTATACTCCTAATACAGTAACCCTCTGCCATTTCATGGTTCATGTAATGCGGTCCCGCTGTATCGCTGGACCGCAGTACATGCCGAATCAGGTCCCCCAGCACCGCTCGCCCGAGACTTCTCAGAGCAGCGCGGGCGAGCGGCGGTGATGGCTCAGGTCCCCCAGCGCTGCTTGCCTGGGCTGTTCCGAGACTTCTCAGAGCAGCGCGGGCGAGCGGCGGTGATGGCTCAGGTCCCCCAGCGCTGCTTGCCTGGGCTGTTCCGAGACTTCTCAGAGCAGCGTGGGCGAGCGGCAGTGACGGCTCAGGTCGCTCCAGCGCCGCTCACCTGGGCTGTTCCAAGACTTCTCAGAGCAGCCCAGGCAAGCAGTTGCGGCAGACCACGTCCCCCAGCGCTGCTCCCCCATGCTGCTCTGAGACTTCTCGGAGCAGCACGGATGAGCGGTGCTCCGCCCCCCACCCCACCCCACCCAAGCTGCATCCACATATCACTGGTTTTCTGTCATCAAGGTTGGATGGGTCCCTAACCCCCACGATAGGCGGGGGGTTACTGTATAACACTCTTTAATATTGGTAATATTGCCCATGCATTTTCCAAAGGATTTGAGGAAGATTTTATTTGGTTGCATCAATAAAGAGTTACATTTCCAAGTAGCACAAACAAAAAGGAGGCACTGAGAGTTTGACACCAGTTTGACAAAACCAGGAACCAAATCACACACCCTCCCCATACTGTCTTATCAATTGTTTATATCCAGTTTTCATACAGATACCATATTGTGTAATTTACATAAAAGCTTCACAGGGCAAAACACACAACCCCTGTATTTATTTATTTATTTATTTATTTATTTATTTATTTATTTATTTATTTACCACCCGATTATCCCAGTGGGTAACTAAACTTCCTATCTAGGTATCTAAACTGATCTCCTTTGAAATCAGGAAAACATGAATATGTTATATCCAAAATGAAAAATATCAGTCCCACTTTCACTAATTACAAGATACTTCAGCATCTATTTATCTAACTAAAATCAAGGTACCATTAACATCTGGCTAAAGAAAAGCTATAGTGTAAGAGAAAAACATCAAAGCCAGTAAAAAGTGGTAATAAAATAAGCAGATCTATTGGGAACATCACAATAAGCTATTCTATTTTCATACTGTTTTTGAACCTTAAGCTTCCACCATATACCAATTCACATTATTTAAACTGAAACCTAGGCACATCATCATTTTGTGCCATCAAGTGACTCTTTCCAGGGTTTTCTAGGTAGAGTATATTCAGAAGTGGTTCCCTGTTCCCTGAATACTGTTTCAGTAGTGGCCAAATTCCACTTATTTCACTTGCCAGTGTAACTTTCAGTACTGAATTGCTGCAAGTTAAGAAATAAATGAAGACACTTCCTATCACATACAGACGTCTTAGCATTCAGATATTTGCCTCTGAAAGCTCCACTAATGCCATAAAGTTGGCAAGTGTAACAATCACGGCTTGTTTGTTGCACTTGCCACATTGTAATTGCATATCTCTCACAACAGAACAGAATACACAAGCAAAAATAATTCTCATGTATGAGGGTAGGACATTTAATTCCACAGTCACAGTCTATTGCTGAATTCACATAGGCATAGACCTAGAGAATAGGCATTCTACAACATTTTCACAATTGGCAATTATGAAAAATTCCAGTGAAAATGTTGTCTACTTGTCCAAATAAATCAACTGCATTTTGCCACTGAGAGGCCTTTTTGTTTTTGTCCAAGTCAACGTAATGTGTTGGGGTGGTGGTGGAATCCATGTCATTTTCAGGATGACCCCATTCAGAGTGGACACTGGAAGATGAGTAGATTAAACCCTCATGCTAAACATAACCCCAAACCTAATCTTACTGCTAACTCTCAGCACACATAAATTCTCATGGGATCAGAAAATATCCGACAAGCCACTCAGTGCAAGCTTAAAAACTAAAACAGAACAATAGCTACCCAACATTTTAAAAGGCTTGGGGGGGGCATTCACTGGACAGCAATGTTCCCTCTAATTTCTATCTCCACCGCATGGGGCCTTGTTTGCCTGTGTGCTTGGGGGGGTGGAGTCAGCCAAAACCTGGAAGGGACCAGACATTGGCCCTGACTGCCGCCGTGCGGTGGTGATGGACTTCTGCACGCCTACACACCTTACAGGGAATGCTGCTGGGCAGCAAAAAGATACTGGGCTTGATGACAGACAAGCCTCCCAGAGAGACTATATATACTGTTTGGGCCTCCCTCGTATAGAAGGAGATTAATAACACTAATTGTGTTCTCGCAAGTCATTTCTGACATATGGAGGTGTTTACCAGGGGTTCCTAGATAGAAAGTTACTCGGGTTTATCATTCGTTTCTTCTGGGAGTGCCCTGAGAAAGGGCAGGTTGCTCATGGCTGCACAGGCTGGCTCTCCTCCCAGGAGACACAAAAGAAAGTGAACTCCCATGCTCTAGCACCACAGCTTGTACTACAGAGGGAAGAAGTTGGCCATGCAACCTCAATACAGGCAACAATTACAATTACAGGTAGTTTATAGCACTATAACTAAGATCCGCCCTCTTCAGTATAGTGCCCACCATATTTATTTATTTAAAATATTTTTATGCCACCTTACTCCTTAGAAAGTATCCAAAATCCAAATGTTTTGGCTTGCAAACCCTGTAATACCTAACATCCTCCATGGTGACTGTGACTGATGGAAGACACAATATCTGGAAAAGACTAAAGTGGAGAATGAAGACAGAAGGCAATGTACTTAAGTACTATCCAATCACCTTTAAGCACGTCATTTTTTTCTCTGACCAGTAAGAAATCCATAATGGCACATTCAAGTTAGGAATACCTTTCTTAGAATTCTAATGCAAGAGGTTTGTAATACATTCTGAGTCCTTGGTTATTCCGTTTAAAAGTAGTCAATAAAACCCATGGACTTAGAACCAGGAATAGCTTTTGGGAGAATGCTGACACTTGACTCAAAGACATAGTGGGTGTCATATGCACCTCAAAGCTTGGGTTGCAATGGACATTGGGAATGCCCTAGCTTCAATGAGAGCTCCCAGTCAAGCTAATGGGGTGGTGACAAAAGCCTACATGACGGGACTCTTCTGGCTTGTTTCTCCCTTATGCATTCTGGTTTTGCACAGAACAGCCCGTTGAAGGAGCCCTCTAGTTCTGCTAAGTCTAAAATGAGTATAAGCCATGTGGAGGAGGGAGAAAAAGAAGCCCAGAATGTGGTTACACATAAAAAACTCCTGGGTTTGCATTGGGTTTAGCAGGCTTGAAATCAATTTAAATTATCTGTTTACAAAATGTACAGCTAGGCATGCATATTTTAGGCAGGAAAGTGAGTTATTTCAAAAAGCTTCAAAGATGCTGTTTATTTTAACTCAATTATGAACATGATTGATTCTCAATTGGTTTGGCAAATGTGAGCACCTCTGCTGGGAGCAAATTTTGTCTGTAGGGTTTGTGAAGTATTATATTGCAGGAATATGGATCTGAACTCTTAATTCTTAAAATGCTTTATTGCTGAATCGCTTAAGTGGTGGAAACTGCTGACAAGTCACCTCACTGGCGGTTTCTTGTACTGTTCTCTTAGGATCTGGTTCTATCCCACTTTAAAATGCATTGAACATTAAGTAAATTATTGAAAATAACTGAAAAATAGCAGGATAATGAAAGGGAAGAATCAGCAGCAGCAGGACCTATAGTGATAGTGCAGGGGGAAGTCGCCTGCTTACCCATCTTCTTTAAAATGGTGCCAGTCCACTCCAGCAAAAAGCTGCTGAATATGCCCTCTCGTACACACAAGTGTATGCGTGTGCACATAGGCATGCACACAGGAAAATGGGGAAAACAGAGGGGGGGTTAGCATCAAATATGCTAATGCAACAGATTTAAATTAGTCCAAATAGCATGCACACCCTGACCCAAAAGAGATGTGACTACCATGTGACTTTAAATCAATTTTCAGTATTCAGTTTCAGCTCCTTATTCATTTTCATAGTGCAACCGTGCCTTTCCTAAATTCTCCAGTAATTTCTTACTAAGTCTCCCACATGATAGGATTATTCTGAAGACAAATAAGTTTAGAAAAACACTCAGCACTCTAAAAGTATTGTATCTTAAATTATTAATTGCTCTGCAAGGATTAAGCATTAATAAAGTGATTCAGAATGTGTTCTGAATGATGCAATGCTCTTAAATAAAAAGCCTACATCAGCAAAGCTCCCCATGGCAACTACACATGTATGAATATATAAAAGACAGAGCACGGATTTTGCACAGGGGATATATTTCTATAAAGTGTTCTTCTCTTGAATCTTCAGTCCTCCAAGCTGAAAAGATTAGAAGGGTCAGAAGAGAATACTTCTATTATACCAGTTGAGTATACAATTTCTCCATGTTCAGTGAAGAATCAGGTTTTGATAAAAACAATGTATTGTTCAGTAGAGCACATTACCACATATTGTTGTTTAAACATGCACTGACATCCATGCTTACATATGTATCTGATATAGTGATCATTTACAGGGATATAGCAGGTATATAGAAAAAGCTATCTGAAAAGTATTACAAAGAAAGAACAAATAATTCATGTTTACAGAATAAATGCTTATTTATAAAGCAATCTCTATCACTATACTGTTCTGGTAGATTACCTTCACCATCACAGACAGAAAAAAACAGGAGTAGGAATTTAAAATGCATTAAAGAAGGAAATGAGAGGTGACTGGAGACATTGCCTGAAAGACTGCTACTTAGTAAGACACTTGAGTAGCACTGAATCAAGAAGGATTTGGTGAATCAACTCCTCCATAAATTCAATCAATTCAAATGGGCTTACTTTAGTTGCCATTCACTTTAACATAGTAATTCGCCACCTAAACCATTTGAATCAAATGAGGAGATGACTCACGAAACTGCTTCAATACTACAATATTTAGACACTTTATCCACAAGGCAAATGCTTTAAAACTTATGGTGTATTAAACCACCCACTCTCAACCTCTTTGGACATGGTTATAAACACAATATGAAAGAAACATGTGCCAAATCAGAATTGTATAAGTTGCAATGAACCTTATAAGGTAGTGCATGAAGATCTGTTTCTGGTCTGTGCCCCCTTTCAAACGTGCCAAGCCCCCCATGCCCTTTCCCTGCTAAGAATGGCTGTATTAAATATAATCCACTGTTGCTTATGCTTCAACCTGACATCAGTGATTTCAGCAAAAGGAGGGAAACCACCTTCAAAACAGCTACGCACATAGGTTTTGAAGTAAGGGTGACTTCATTTCCTGTCTGGTCACAGAAACCTGCACAGACTATCCTCTTGGTAATGAGTTTTTGATCATGAATTCACAATGTCATTCTCACCCACTCAACTCCAATATATTCAAAGATAGTTTCAAAATAACCCACATAGGTTAATGTGATCAGATTCATGATTACAAAAGCACAGATAATGATGTGGAGACCAAATGGCTGGCCAAACTGCCACTATGGGGTCTAGAAAACTGTTACGGAACACAGGTTTTTATAAAGATATGGAATAAACAGTAAAACACAAGGCAGGGAAGAGTAGCAATTTAAGATCATGGTTGGAAGCTGGTTGCTTATGGCTTGAAGCCCTGAAGATTTCCCAGCTTAACCAAACAAATAAGCTATCAAGTTATTGATTTACAACTTGCAAGAAATGACACAACTTCTCACAATGAAGTCACAAAGCTAGATGATTTTGAGGGACCCTGCAACTAAATCAGGCTGTAAACGATTAAATAAAAAGTACTGGGACCTTATTACTTTACTATGAAGAGAAGCTGATTGGAAACTTGTAAGGGACTGAAGGTCTACCTGGATTACAGCAGTGTTGTACAGTAACCCCCCCCCAGCGATCGCGGGGGTTAGGGACCCACCCCACCCGCGATCCATGAAAATCTGCGATATGCAGAAGCGGGTGGGGAGGCGCTGGGGGAGGGGGGGCGATCGCGCACCTCTCGGAGAAGTCTTGGGGCAGCGCGTGCCGGCAGCGGCAGGGGGATCCGACCTCCCGCCGCTGCCCACCCGCACCGCCCAAGACGTCTCCGGGGCCGTCTCCATTGAAATGCATTGCCAATGCATTTCAATGGAGAAAATTTCCCCATTGGAAAACATTGACTTAATGCTTTCCAATGGGGAAAATTTCTCAATTGAAATGCATTGGCAATGCATTTCAATGGAGATTGCGGCCCTGCCCCCGCACAGCTCTGTGAAACCTCGGAGGGGGCACGGGGGGGTGGCAGGGAGCCATGCGATGGCTCCCTGCGACCCTCCCTAGCGGATTCGTAAAGCCTCGGGGGGGGCATGCGATGGCTTCTGTAAGGGTAAATCTTGTCTGACAAACCTCTTAGAATTTTTTGAAAAGGTCAACAGGCACGTGGATTTGGGTGAACCGGTTGATATAGTCTATCTGGATTTTCAAAAGGCTTTTGACACAGTCCCTCACCAAAGGCTGCTGAGAAAATTGCACAGTCAGGGGATAAGAGGGCAGGTCCTCTTATGGATTGAGAACTGGTTGAGATCCCGGAAACAAAGAGTAGGTGTCAATGGGAAATTTTCACAATGGAGAGAAGTGAAAAGCGGTGTGCCCCAGGGCTCTGTCCTGGGACCGGTGCTTTTCAATCTGTTCATAAATGACCTGGAGACAGGGATAAACAGTGAGGTGGCCAAGTTTGCCGATGACACAAAACTTTTCCGTGTGGTAAAAACCAGAGAAGATTGTGAAGAGCTCCAGAAGGATCTCTCCAAACTGGGGGAATGGGCTGAGAAATGGCAAATGCGTTTTAATGTAACCAAATGTAAAGTAATGCATATTGGGGGGAAAATCCAAACTTCATCTATCAACTCATGGGCTCTGAGTTATCCGTGACGGATCAGGAAAGAGATCTTGGTGTGTTGGTGGACAGCTCCATGAAGGTGTCTCTCCAATGTGTGGCAGCGGTGAAGAAGGCCAATTCCATGCTAGGGATTATCAAAAAGGGGATTGAAAATAAAACAGCCAACATCATAATGCCTTTATACAAAACAATAGTAAGGCCCCACCTGGAGTATTGTGTACAATTCTGGTCACCGCATCTCAAGAAAGACATAGTGGAACTGGAAAAGGTGCAGAAGAGAGCGACTAAAATGATTACTGGGCTGGGGCACCTCCCTTATGAAGAAAGGCTAAAACATTTGGGCCTCTTTAGTCTGGAAAAAAGGCGATTGAGGGGGGATATGATTGAGACATACAAAATAATGCAGGGTATGAGTAAAGTGGATAGAGGGAAGCTCTTCTCCCTCTCCCAAAATACCAGAACTAGGGGACATACACTCAAATTGAGGGCTGGGAGAGTAAGAACTGACAAAAGAAAGTATTTTTTCACCCAGCGCGTTGTAAGTCTATGGAACTCCCTGCCACACAATGTGGTGATGGCATCTGACCTGGATGCCTTCAAAAGGGGATTGGACAGATTCCTGGAGGAAAAGTCCATCACAGGTTACAAACCATGATTGAGATGTGTAACCTCCAGGGTTTAAACCAGGGTACTTCAAGGGCCAGATGCAGGAGAGTGGTATCAGGAGACAGATATCTAGTCTCATGCTCTCCCAAACACATCTGGTGGGGCCGCTGTGAGATACAGGAAGCTGGACTAGATGGGCCTTTGGCCTGATCCAGCATGGCTCTTCTTATGTTCTTATGTTCTTATGATGGCTCCCCACCACCCTCCCGAGAGGTTCCAACACTTCCCAAGGGGCCCAGGGGGGTGGTGGGGAGCCATGCGATGGCTCCCCGCCACCTTCCTGGCAGCTCCGAGACTTCCTGGAGGGGCCCAGGGGGTTGGCGGGGAGCCATCGCATGGCTCCCCACGACCCTCCCGGGCGGCTCCGTAAAGCCTTGGAGGGGGTGGGGGTGGCGGGAAGTGACCTGATCGCTGCCCCGCCCCCGCCCCGCGGTGCAGGTACTGCGATCCCACGATGTAGTGGGACAGCGGTATCTGAACTGCGAAATGGTGGGTGACTGTAGTTCATTTTAAAGGGAGAAAGATACTGTGGAAAAATAGGTTTCAGCTTATACAGTACCTATATTCTTCCTCCAGCATGATATTTCTCTTTGCCCTAAAACAAACATTTGTCAATTGTGGAAATAGTATACTGTTTCTTTTAAATATTTTAAAGCATGGTGCTTATATTCCGGCCTCTAGTGCTTACGCATTTGCTCTGTAGAATACAATTTAATCATGCAGGATAAAACAATTATCCTACTTCCACCCCCCAAGAAAGCTGGAGTTTACTGAGACCTCATAAGGACAGAAGGCTGACTGAACTCAAGGCAGCTACCTGAACCCTGGTTGTGAGCAAACTTCTGGCTGCAATACTCTAGTTTAACCACTTTGGCTTGAGACTTACTCTTTGTAAACTTCACTCTTCAGCTGAGTACTCCCAAACTGGATTACAAAGTATGAACTAAAGGATTCGTAAACTACCTAAAGACACCACCACCACCACCACCACCACCACCACCACCACCACCACCACCACCACCACAGCAACAACAATTGGAAAAAAGTTAGAAGGTGAAGACGGTAAGCAAACTTGACATCAAAGGTGTGGATGTGAAAGAATAAAAGGCTAGGGTTCAAGGAATACATGTAGACCTTGCAGTGTGGCATCTGCAAGTTCTTCCACCTCTTCAGAACTTGTTTCTCCAAATATCCAGAATAGCATGAACTATTAATTACTAATAAAACTCACTTCATAAATGTAACATTTTAGTAGAGTTATCTAGAAACACATGTTGTGGACATATTGGCAAAAATACAGTTTCAGGGCACCCTGCCTCACTTTAGTTCTCACTAATGAAATGGTGGAAAGGACAATGCATATTAGCCCCTAGAGCAGTGATGGCGAACCTATGGCACGGGTGCCAAAGGTGGCACTCGGAGCCTTTTCTGTGGGCACCCGACATTGCCCCTTCACAGCCACCTGTATACGGGTTAAATTACTGTATTGGCACTTTGCAAAAAAAAAGAAAAAAAGAAGAAGTGGGTTTTGAATTGCAGTTTGGGCACTTGGTCTCTAAAAGGTTCGCCATCACTGCCCTAGAGTCTCTCCCCACCCACCATATCTAGTTGTCTATCACTGTGGCTTCTACATTTTTAAAACTGATCAGTTTGCATAGTTGAGGTAATGTGATTGTTTGAACCACTATAGAAGAATGTGGTGGCCAAAGGGTAGGGGGCAAAGATCCAGCCTTTTGCAAATATCATCACAGAACTGAACATTGACTGCTCTCTGGCTGCAGCTGTGTTTCAAAGCAAGCAAGCTGAAGAAAGTGAAAAGGTTGGGGATGGGGGTGGGTAAAGCTCCAGCCCAGGAGGTCTTGAACTTGCAAATAATACTATTTCTTTTTTAAACAGACACACACACAGAGAGAGGGGGGGAAACAAGAAGAAAACAGACACCCTCTCCTTGTTTATGGTTTATAAATTAGCTCTTCTGAAGCCTTCCTATCTGCTAGGCCAGTGGTCCTCAACCCCCGGGCCAAGGACCGGTGCCAGTCCGTGGAGCAATCCGCACCGGGCCGCCGCCGGAGGAACTTCAGATCATTCATTCCCAAGCCGCAGACGGGCGGGAGAAGAGAGGCATAGTTTAGTCATGTCCACACACCCCTTGCTCGCTCGCTCTCCCTCCCTCGTAGAGAATGACGACTCGCCACCCATTTTAAGCCACTTGTCGGCGGAAGGGGAGGGGAAAGGGGGAGGTTGGCGCGGGGGCGGTCGCCGTGTTTAGAGCCCACCCCCGATGCAAACGGACCTAATTGCCAGCTCTAGGCACGTTTCCTCCAGGATCTCTTCCCCCCCCCCACATGTCCCGGGGGCTTAATTCCACCCCGGGCCAGAGTCTCAGTCTCTCATTCTCTCTCTCTCTCGGTGCCTCTGTGCCGCGGGGCACCTGCTCCACGCACTACTTTGCCTCGTGTGTAGGGAGACCAGGGACGCGTCACTCGAAAGAGCAGCAGTGGCGGCGGTGGCGGAGGTCCCGCGAGCGGATGGCGACCCCCCTTCCTCCTCCTCCTCCTCTTCCTCGGTTCGCCAGGAGTAGTTCCGGTTGAGGCCACCGGCGAGGGTGCCCTCCGCGTCTCCTCCTCCTCCTCCTCCTCCTCCTGCAGCCAGCCTTGCCCGACTTCCCGGCAGCCTATGGTTGGTTGGCTGCGCTCGCCGGGGCTCCTCTCGCGGCCGGCGTGACCGGGCCAGAAGGAAGAAGCGCCAGCGCCGCTGCCCGCTCCTCCTCCTCCTGCTCTCAGGCTGCCGGCTTCGGCTCCAGTTCTCCCCTTCCGGCTCTTAAGGGTGGTGGGCGCCCGCCCGACTCCCTTCCCCCCCACTACCACCACCACCCTCATCCTCCCCCTTGGCTCTCTCTCTCTCTCTCTCTCACGCCCCCCCGTGAGCGCGCCCACCCACCCGCTCGTGCCGGGAGAAGGTGCAGAAGCAGAACAAGCAGCACCAGGCCATCCTGGCCAAGCTCCTCCAGGAGGAGGACAACAAGTACTGCGCTGACTGCGAGGCCAAAGGTAGGAGGAGGGGGAGGGCGAGGGGAGGGGGGTCTCACACCCTCGGGGAGAGGAGGGAGGAAGGGCGGTTCGGTGGGCGGGGCGAACGAGGGGGGGTCACGCACGCACGCACGCACAGCAGCCAGTCTGAGGGGAGAGAGAGAGAGAGAGGAGGAGGCGGGGCCTTTTAATTAAATTAAAATTATTAAATTAAAACAAGCGGGCCACGGAAAAATTATCAAACATTTACCGGTCCGCGGGGATAAAAAGGTTGGGGAGCACTGTGCTAGGCTACAAGATACTACTTTAACATGCTGCAAATAAGACTTCTCTTTTCCGTATTAGAACGGGCCTGGAGAAACTCATACTCCCCAATGCAACTTCACAGATGGTGAAGGCAAGTCAATTCATATTTCTCTTGCTGTAGCTCAATCTGCATACCAACAGCAATAAAGTATTAATGTATCTTCTTCTGCAAACAGCATAGTCACAACTTTTGAGAAGCATTCAAAACTCAGTCATACTGTATGACTAGGAAACTTCCTGGTGACTTAAATCGAACAATCAGTAACTTATGTTGGATCTTTGTTACTGAGGAATGATTTTAAGACAATAATGCGATCATGTCCCTTTCCCTCATTTTAGTTTTTTACAAAAAAGAAGAAAAGACCAGATATGAAATTATAGTTAAACAGGTACCAGAATGCTCTACCAATGGTTCTCCCTTGCCCTGTTTCTCATCTTTATTCTTATTATTTATTTCCCTGTCCTGAAATAGGCAATAGACAGAACAGGCAAACAATGCTCCCATTACGAGATACTGTACTATACAAAAAAGCAAAAGGCTAATCTAGGACACTGGCTGACTATACTCATATATTCCATGGAATAACTGGGAGTAATTCAACATCCAAAATGGAGGGAAAAAAACCTCAAACTTCCGACAGATCAAGTCCTATCAAGTTCTAGGCAGATAACCTTGGATGAACTTCCTTTTAGTCACATGTTGATACTTAATACTGACTCATAACAGGGCCAGTTTATCTACAGACGCTTTCAATTCTTTTACTGAAGGTTGACAATTAAAAAACTTAATTCCTGTTTGAAGCAAAGTATATTTTAGGGTGTTAATAAACTCAATTAACTAAAAACTTTTTAAGCAGCTAATGAAAAATACTTCATAATCTAATATATAATTGACATAACCAGTTGACTAGTATCTTCAACTTCAATACGCTCACGAACAGAAATTTAAGTCAGTGTATTAGAAATCCTTATGTTTTTTATTATCAACCCCAGCAATAGGATTTAGAAATAACAGATAGGGATGCAGGGAGGTGCTACTTTATGACACAACCCTATAGAACATGTCCAAAGCGTTGTAGGAAAGATTGGAAATCCTCAATCAACAATAGAAAATGATTTATATCACTCCTCTCTCCAAAATCAAATATCTCAAGTGGGAAGGACAATAAATGCCTTGAACTTGCAATATCTGAAATTCTTTTTACATCATCTTCCAACTACTGCTGGATAACCTCTCCAGAGCCAGAGTTTGGGAGTTGAATTTCCCACTGTGCTTCTTGACAAGTGCTGGGCTTCCAGCTCTGCTGTTCTAAGATTATTATATTATTACTACATCAAATATTTAAATAAGCAGAAAGATCAGTTCCAATTCAAACACTTGATGACAAAGCAGATAACAACTTGATTGTATCTGTCACTTTGTTCTAAGCAGCTAACATTTTCAGAATATGTTCCAGTTACACTGCAGCCCACATCACTCAATATATAGATGAAACCTGAAAAATTAGAATATAGTGCAAATGTTCATTTATTTCAGTAACTCAATTCAAAAGATGAGATAGACTCATTACGTGCAAAGAGAGATATGTCAAGCCTTACTTTGGTATAATTGTGATGATTCTGGCGTACAGCTTATGAAAACCCCAAATTCACAATCTCAGAAAATTAGAATAGTGTGAAAAGGTTCAATATTCTAGGTTCAAAGTGTCCTGCTTTAATCAGCTAATGAATCTATAACACCTGCAAAGGGTTCCTGAGGTTTTAAATGGTCTCTCAGGCTGGTTCAGTAGGAATCACAATCATGGGAAAGACTGCTGACCTGACAGTTGTGCAGAAAACCATCACTGGCACACACCCCCCATAAGGAGGGAAAGCCCCAAAAGGTACAGACTGCAAAAGAAGTTGGATGTTCCCAAAGTGCTATATCAAAGCACACCAATAGAAAGTTATGTGGAAGGGGAAAGTGTGGAAGAAAAAGGTGCACAAGCAGCAGGGATGACCTCAGCCTGGAGAGGATTGTCAGGAAAAGGCCATTCAAAAGTGTTGGGGACTTTCACAAGGAGTGGACTAAGGCTGGAGTTTGTGCATCAAGAATCACCACACACAAACAAATCCTGGACATGGGGTTCAAATATCGTATTCCTCTTGTCAAGCTGCTCCTGAACACTTTTGCTCAGTGGTTCAAAGTCCTCTTTTCTGGTGAGAGCAACTTTTGCATCTCATTTGGGAACTAAGGACCCAGAGTGTGGAGGAAGAATGGAGAGGCACACAATGCACAATGCTTGAAGTCCAGTGTGAAGTTTCCACAGTCTGTGTTGATTTGGGGAGCCATGTCATCTGCTGGTGTTGCTCCACTGTGCTTGATTAAGTCCAGGTTCAACACAGCTGTCTACCAGGAGATTTTAGAGCACTTCATGCTTCCTTCCACAGATGAACTTTATAGGGATGCTGGCTTCACACTGCCAAAAGTACCAAAATCTGGTTCAATGACCGTGGGATTACTGTGGTTGATTGACCAGCAAACTCGACCTGAACCCCACAGAAAATCTATGGGGCATTGCCAAGTGAAAGATGAGGGTCATGAGACCGAACAATGCAGCAGAGCTGAAGGCTGCTGTTGAATTATCCTGGTCTTCCATAACACCTCAGCAGTGCCACAGGCTGATAGCACCCATGCCCTCTGCATTAAGGCAGTAACTGATGCAAAAGGGACCCAAACCAAGTACTGAGAACATATGCATGCTTATATTTTTCAGAGGTCTGATACTGTTTTATTTCCAATCCTTGTGTTATTGATGTCATGTAATATTCTACTTGTCTGAGATTGTGAAATCGTGAACTTACTGAAATAAATGAACATTTGTACGATATTCTAATTTTTTGAGTTTCACCTGTATTACTTAGCAGTGTGCTTTTTCAAAGCAAACAAAACAAAAATGATTAAGAAATGCAACAGACCCAAACTGATCCGAGTTTCAATGGCAGAAATATGTTCATGATGATCAACTGTTCAGTAACTGTTAGCAAAAATAACCTCTAACAGCATTTTAGGAATTTCATATCTGATTTCAACTGGGCCCATATTATTATTTTTTAAACAAGTTAGCAAAACCTCCACCAACAAACATAATGATTGGAGTACCACCACTGGTATTTTAGATAATATTCAACACCTTGGGCCCTGCTCCATTTTCCTTTATCCTTATGTCCTGTTTATGGCATCATATCTCACTTACCATAAGTAAAAAAGCAAGACACTTATTAATATGAAAGTGTTCTGATGAAAATTATCAAAACTACTAACAACTACCAATCATTTTCTTTCATCTTTTGGGGCAGGGTTCCAACAAAGCCTTCAAAATGCAGGAGACTCTCTGAACACGTGAAACAAGAAGAGAAGTTGCCTGGTTCGCACCCGTTCCTCACTACAACCCAACCGAGCCACAGTTAGTGGGGCTGCTTCCACTGCCAACGCTGGACACACACCGGAGATTAGCGATCCGGTGCTGGGGACCCATCTGACCGTTTTTAAAAACAAAACAAAACGGGGAACTGGAGGCCACGATAATTGACGGAAGCGCTCGGGTTTGGAAAGGGCCTCCTCCTTCGCCCTGGGCTCTGCGCCTTGGATCGGTTGAAACCGAAAGCGGCAGGAGTTGGAAAGCTCGCCTCCAGGGAGGGAGGGAGGGAGGGAGGAGGGGGATTGTTGTGGCATTTCTTTCCTACGGGAGTCTTGCTCCCTAAATCCTCCGTCCTTCGGGGAATCGGAGAAAAAAAAGAACCTAAGAGCCACGATCCGCAACGCCCGGGCGGAGAAGTTCCCTGTTCCGAGGCTGGGCTTGGTTGGGCACACTTGGCGCCGAAAAGGCCACCCTCGCCGCCGCTACCGGGCAGCCACCCCGTCCCCGTCCCCTTTGGCTTCGTGGTCCCTCCTGCTCCTCTGCCTTGCAGCCTTTACCTCGTTCTCCACCACCTCATGGTAAGCAGGGGGCGGGTCGAAGCCGGTGGTGCCGGTGCCGGTGCCTCCTCCTCCGCCGCCGCCGACGGTGCCGTCCACGTCTCCTCCGCCCCGAGAGCCGCCGCTGGGCTGGGGGCCTCCCGGTCCACCACCCCCACCCCCACCCCCACCCCCGCTGCTATTGCTACTGGTGGTGATGGTGCCGGTGGTGGTGCCGGTGCCGGTGCCGCCTCCCCCTTGCCCACCGCTGTCCATGGGCTCGTAGTGGAGGCCCGGCCGCTCGTTGGTCAGCAGCGCCACCGCTTCGTTAATGTCATTCTTGGCCAGGCGGAGGGCCCGGCGGATGGCGGCCGCATCCGAGAAGCCCATGCAGAGCAGCGTGGTCATGTGCTGCTCCTCCTCGCTTTCCATGGTGTTCTCCTCCTCCTCCTCCTCCTCCTCCTCCGCTCGGGTTCAGGCGCGGCTCCCGCTCGAGAGACCGTGGCCGCCCTGCGCTCTGCGCGCCGCCATGTTGAGGGGAACCTCCTCCTCCTCTTCCCTCTCCCTCTCCTCCCCGCCCCGCCCCCTCCGTTCACGGCCCAGCCTCAGCCTTCGCCGCCTCAGGGCAGGACAACGGCCAGCCGGCCGGCCAGCCACGCCCATCCGGAAAGCGTTCTCGCTGAAGCCCGGCTAAGGGAGACCAGAAAAAAAAAGAGCCGCCGGAGTCACGTGCCGGAGGAGAGGGGGGGGAGAGGCCGCTGTTCGAACCCGAATGGAACGCGGTGGGAGGAGTCGGTGTGAAGGAGGGCGGGAGGGGGGGGAAAGAGGCAATGCCGTCGTCATGGGAACCGCAGAAGCGGCCTACGAAGGAATCCCACAAATCCAGCTTTAGGTTGGGGGACGTTACTACGCGCACGGCAGGTAAACAGTGTGAGTAATCACCAAGCTGGAACAACAGCAGAGGGCACCGGCGATGACTCACGTCCACGAACTTGGTCTTATGGACAGAACATCAGCTCTAGATTTCACCTATTAAATTGACATTGCTTTATTTATTTATTGCTTTATTTTTTTGTTTTTAGCTCATCGTTCCAAAGAAACCTCTTTTAGCCCATCAATTAAAGATTCCAAAATTCGACGAGAGCAAGTACTGTACCACAGGGATTTTATACTCAGTTTTTTTATTTGGCAGTAAGACTCGTTGAACAAGTGGAATCCTATGTTCTTTTTTACTGATAATTAAGAGCCTCTTAGCTCACTAGGTTTTTTTTAAGTAGGAATGCACTGTTTCTATCTAATAAATCTCAATAGGATTTGGCTGCACGTCTAAAAACTTTGTAGACTGACAGGAGAGATTCTGCTTCAAACGAATGGGACATAGAAGTCAATATAAGTATCTAGGAGAGGACGAGAAAGGTACTTCTGCTCAACTCCTTTTCATTGTCTTCTTGATCTATGCCTATTGTATCCATGGTGGCTCTGTAGAGCAGCCATGTACAGCCTTTTTGTCTCAAGGTAACGCTGGCAAGAGGGTGTGGGCATGGTGGCTGAGCAGACTAGAGCGCTGAAACAGTCGGCTGCAAAGTCAGCTGGGCGGTTCGAATCCCCGGTGCCACTCAGCAGAGCCAGCTCCCACGGATAACCCCAGCTCCTGCCAACCTAGCAGTTTGAAAGCATATAATTGCATGTAGATGAATAGGCACCGCCATAAAAAACAGGAAGGTAAACAGTGTTCCATGCAGCCATGCCAGCCATATTGGCACAGACTTGCTCAACACTGGCTCTTTGCCTTGAAAACGGAGATGAGCATCTCCCCTAGAGTTGGACACAACTAGCATGCATGTGCAGGGGGAGAACCTTTACCTTTACTTAACACTGACAGGAGAGAAAGGTTAGGGATGTCATGTGCACACACACGCATGCCACTGATCCTCTCCTTACTGGAAAGGAACACCCTTCTTTTTCACTTTTTCCTGCAGCAGTCCTGATGCAGAACATTTTCTCTTGCAGCTAGTAACAGCTAGTAAAAGGCAATTTGTATAAAACATACAGAATTTGGCAGTAGGAAGATAATTGAGATACCCAGCGGGTTACTTAAGGCCTTGCAGTAAATGCATGCAGCCAATAAACCCTTCTTCAAGGGAACGTTATACTTAAGACACAATTTCCTGCTGCTTGTTGGAATCCTGGCAGAAGGTGCTTAAAGAAGGGGAGCTCTTGAGCTGAGTAGTATGTTTGTCGCCGGGGAGGGGAGAGGGGACAGTTGCATTTTTGTACAAACTACATTTCTTAGCCATCCTAGACCCAGGCAAATGGAACAGCTTCTGAAACATCATACCTCTGCATCATCAGAAGGCAGAGAGAACGTTGACAATGCCATTCAATTAAGAAGTTGTTTGACATTATGTGCATTTGTAAAGAGTGGCCTTTTTCCTTCAAATGGAGGTGTACTGCTGATTCTGGTCCTGAGCTGTTACCTCTCCTATGTTGGGCCATTCTTCTGTTTAATGGCTGTTCAATGGCTGTTTAGTTTCTCCAATGTAGAGGTCTGAACACTCTTCACTGCATTGCAGTGTGTGTGTGTGTGTGTGTGTGTGTGTGTGTGTGTGTGTGTGTGTGTGTGTGTGTGTGTGTTACAGTCGTGACCGGCTCTTCGTACCCCATGGCCATGGAGTTTTCTTGTCAGGAATACTGGAGTGGTTTGCCAGTTCCTACTCCAGGCGCCTACAGAGAAGCAAATCTTTGGATTCTGATGGCATGCACTCTTTGTGCCAATCAAAAATATTTAACCATTGGACAATCTGGGAACACTTTTCTGAAAAATGGGTGTGGTTTTAAAAATTTATGGGGATTTGAAGAGATAGTATTTTTACTGAGCATCAAAAATTCTAAACCTGAAGCAATTCTAACATTGATGTGGATATGGATCTATTTAATTTGTTGACAGAGTTAATTATGCCTCCTAAAGCAGTGGTATATTTTACCGCTATTTATATTTCGCATTTTCTCCTTGAACACAGACTAAGTGCACAATTCACTACAGCTGAATTGCAGTTGTTTGTCCACGGTATCTGCCATTTTAATGAAGTCTATGGAATTAATTTTCCCATTGGATAAACTTAGGATGACATTCATACCAACTCTTTTTTGTAATCTTTTACTTTTGAGTTCTGTGACCAGTTTTGTTGTTCATATCACATAGAATGATTTATCTCTGTTAGCCCCTTCTCCATCTCCTCTCAGACACTCCTCTTTAAACAGGTACAAAGGATATGACTATTTATTATGTATTTAAGGATTTATATACAGCCCATCTAGCTCAGGGCCACTCTGGGTGGTGAACAACAGTACATTAAACAAAACATAATGCAATCACATAAGAATAACTTCAAACAATATTAAAGATTAACCAAAATCAATATCATTAGTAATAAACAATAAGGAAACATAACAGAAAAATAAACCAATAAGGACAATTCAAAGGTCAAAACCAGAGGCGAATTTAAGGAGGTGAATTATCAAGGCTACATTACTTTATATTTCTTCAAGGAAGGTGATCCAGTACATGTGTTTGGGAAGGAGGGGTTTACAGCTTTGCAGCAGAAAACTCCAAGGGGTGAATTCACATCCTTCCAGCACCAAATTTTACATTCTCTACTAGAGATGTGCATGGGGAAACTTTTCATTTGCTTTTCTTTCAGATCCTTTAAGGCGGTGGTCCCCAACCCCCGGTCCGCGGACCGGTGCCGGTCCGTGGACCGGTCGGCACCGGGCCGCCTGGGGAGGCCGGGGAGGCTCCTCCCCTTTTCCTCCGCCGCCCTCCTCCTCCTCCTCTTCTCTCCCGCGGCCGGCCGGTGGAGGAGGAAGGCTGGAGGAGCGCAGGAGGAGCCGCCGCCGCCGCCTTTTGCCTCCCTCCTCCCCTCCCCTCCTCCCAGGCCGGCCAGCCAGCCAGCAACTCCGCCCCAAAACGCTGGCGCCCCGGCGGTGTTGGCGGCGGCCGCTTGGGCTCCGCCAGGAGGGATGCAGCGGTGTTGGCGGCGGCCCAGAAGTCCGGGCTCTCCTCGGTCCGTTGCTCTCCTCTGGGGAAGAGGAGGCGGAGGCGCCCATCCTCCTCCTCCTCCCCCCGGGATCCCGCTGCTGGCGCCCCGCTCGCTTTTCCCGGCGGAGGAGGAGGCCCACGGCAGTGGCGGCAGCAGGAGCAGGAGCAAGCGCGGCGCCAGCAGCGAGACCCACGCGCGGCACCCGCCTGGCCGCGCCAGGAAGCGCCCTCGCGGCACCGACGAGCCGCTGCCTCCTCCTCCTGCTCCTGCTCCGGTTCCTCCTCCTCCTCCTCCTGCCGCCGCCGAAGGAGCAGCAGCGAGGGCAATTGCGGAGGGGTGGTGGCGGCGGCGGGACGGGGCGATTGTGGCGGCGTCGGCGGCGGGGGGGCGATTGCGCGGGGGGGGCTGCTGCTGCTCCTCCGGCGGCGGCGGCGGGAGGAGGAGGAACAGGAGCAGGAGGAGGAGGCGGCGGCTCGTCGGTGCCGCGAGGGCGCTTCCCGGCGCGGCTGGTTGGGTGCCGCGCGCGGGGCGCCGGGGCCAGGAGCCACGCGCGGGTCTCGCTGCTGGCGCCCCGCTCGCTTTCCCCGGCGGAGGAGGAGGCCCACGGCGGTGGAGGCAGCAGGAGCAAGCGGGGCGCCAGCAGCGAGACCCGCGCGCGGCTCCCGGCGCCGGAGGAGGTGGGGGCCCGCCTGCCCAGGAGCCCCGGGTTCCCCCCCACCCCGCCCGTGTGTGTGGGGGGGAGTGGCACGCCCAACGCCCCAAGCCGGTGAGTGCCGCCACTGCCACTCTCGTGCCTCCCCCTCCTCCTTCCCTCCCATCCTTTGCTTTCACCCCCCCTTTTGCCTCCCCGCCGGACCCCCCTTTCGCATTCTCCCCCCCCTCCCCACCCCCACCCCCAGCTTCGGGCCACAGAAAAATTTTCAAAAATTTCCCGGTCCACGGGGACAAAAAGGTTGGGGAGCACTGCTTTAAGGTACCTTGCCTTTCTATAAACCCAACAGGATGTGAATTTCAGTTTTCCTCAATCACATCTTTGGCACTTGACCAAGTTAAGCCCTACAGAACCCCAAACCTTCTCAAAAAATAATAATAAAAAGGGTCAAAGTAACAGACAATAATCTACTCCAAAATCAGGCAACACGATAACAGTGTCAGGGAAACAAAAATCATCATCAGATTTATGCATCAAGACCTTTATAATATATCAAATCCTAATACGCGTCACCAGCAGGAATAGTACAGATGATTAAGAAGAGCATCATCAGATTCATCAGATCTCATAGTCACAATTTATCAGACCCGTGACCTTCCAAATGATGCAATCTAAATGAAATAAAACAATGTTGTCATCCTTCCCCTTAGAATCCTGAATATATCATATTTCAGAGGCTGTCTACTGTAACGTTATGAAAAATTTCAAAAGTAAAAGAAAGTGCCTCTTGTGTGTGTGCGTGTGCGCGCATATGCATGTATGTTCCCACTCAACCCGCCCTCCCTATATCTTAGCACCCTCAGTCAAAGTCTTGGGTGTCCTGTTCTCCTTAAGGCTCTGATAGAAAGTGCCTACTTTTTCATAAAAGCAGTTTCTCCAGTGGACAGCTGGACGTGGGCAGGGCTGGTAGGAGACTAACTTGAAATGCCTCATCCTGGCCTTGACCCCACACTGGGGAAAGCTGAAACTGCACAAGGACACAGTCCAAGGGATTATTGATGTACATGCAGTTCTGGATCTCCTTGGTGCTCAAGGCCTCCTCAGTTTCATCTAGTATGTCTTCCCAGGCTATATCCTTATTCATCTCAGAGATCCGTGATTCTTCCACCTCCATGTCTGGTGGGGCCATATCCCTGATCATACCCCTTTGGCCATCCCCTGTACCTCCTTCATTGCCCCCAGCTGGTAGCTCTGCACTTGCTCCCTCACCTTAAGAAGATGGCTTCCATCTAAAGATTTCTACTCCACAGCCTGGGCCAACCAACCTGCTCCTGCCCCTATCTGATGTCTAGTGGCAGCTGTGTCCAATGAGCCCTGGTACAGGGAAAGAGAAGACAAACCAATATGGGTGCCAGCAGTGACCCCCTCACAGGCACATATTATTTTCAGTTAGAGAAACATTTGAAATATTGTAAGTCAAACCTTGTTTGGTTGCACGCAAATATGGAAGATCACATGCACTAATATCTGATAACGATCTCTATGTTTTGTGTTGGTCCATGAATGAAGTACATTTGGATTTTTTTATGAAAGTTGCATGAGTGTCACATGAATTACTGAGTCTTGTGCCATACAGTTGCTTCAACAGAAATACTTCTGCACAGTATGCCAATGATGATGACCTGAGTAGCTCACTGCATGGTATAGTGGAAGCTGCAGTGGTGAGTCTGACCTCGGCAGCACCACTAGCCCCCATCACAAATACAAAATATTTGCTACTGATGTGAAGAACAGCTGCCTGTTTGTGCAGTGTGTGTGTGTGTGTGTGTGAGAGAGAGAGAGAGAGAGAGAGAGAGAGAGAGAGAGAGAGCCTTTTCACACGACCCCTAAGATCCGCTGGCCACTTAAATTCGGACCAGAGATCTTGGGGCATTGTCGCTGTTCCTGTGTTCCCACCCCCTCCGCACTCCTGGCTGCTGTCTGCGTGAGGGGAGGGAGAAAAAAGGAAGAATGCCGGCTCACCTCCGTTCTGCCGTCTCCCTCTCTTCCTGGCAGCATTCCAGTCTCTTAGTATCTCTTAAAGGGGCGGGGGGCAAAACAACAACAAACAGAAGCGAGGAGAGCCCGGCACTCACTATGTTACATCCACATCAGGAATTTTTCACCCCCGGAGAGCAGGTACTTGAAAAGTGCACTGGGACGTGCTTAGGTGGGCATGGTCACACTTAATTTTTTGTAAACTCCGGACCTGGTGGGGAAACAATTTTAAGCTCCGGATCTGGGAGCCATTAGGGGTCGTGTGAAAAGGCCCTGAGAGAGAGAGAGAGAGAGAGAGAGAGAGAGAGAGAGAGAGAGAGAGAGATTAAACAATTGTTTCTACCCAGATGTGGAATCTACAATCATGCATGAATGGAGAGACAGCCAGAAATGAAACAATGAGATATGAGGAAAAATTAAATGAAGCTAAAAGGAACATTCATTGTATACAAGCCACTTCACAATATTGCATGTACAGTACTGTAGTTCTGGATAAATAAGCTGTTGCCTCAACTGACATGAAATAAATGCACAAATAACTGCACACAGAAGGCAGACAATCTGCAGCAACCATATTGTGGATAGACCTTGTCAGCAAACTTGTGTTATCCTCTTTCTGACTTCAACTTGGGGGCTGAGGGAGTGTTGGCATCAAGCTATTCCCTGCATTATTGCCTGATTTACCCTTTATCAACATGCAAAGTTACAGCAGCTTTCATGTGGGAGGAAAGGTGGGTGCATAGTGGGTGCTCAGTGGCATGGTAGTATGATTTGTCACCATGATATGTACTACTATTGAATTGTGCATCTGTCTGTGTACACTAAAATAACACATTTAGGACTTGAGGAGAGAGGAGGTGGCGAGCACCCTGTCCTGGTTGGGAAGACTTCAGTGTAAACCTGATAACCTATGATTTGGGAGGGGGGGAGTTACATAATGGGAAGCATGGATAAAAGATTCCAACTTATATGGGGCAGCTTGCTGGCTTCAGCTTTGTGTGTGATTGTGAGATCTCATCTGCAAGTCACTGCAACAGTAAGTCTGTCAGATCTGGCAGGCTTAGTCATATGCAGGTGTCAATTTCGAGTTACATGAGGCAATTGTTCTTAGCTGTTTTTTCAGAACAAATTATGAACTAGCAATAAGAACATCTTAGGAAGATAACTGATTTTTTAAAAATACCAATAATGCTTCTTTCTTTTTAATTCCTTCCTAGTAGATTAACTAGAAGCTAATCAAAATTGGTAGACTCTGGCACAGGCATTGGAGACAGGACAACTGGAGCTGTAATGCACACACTGCATTCCTGTGAGGTTTTGTGTGCAAGTAAGAAAGTGCTGCTTCATTTAGTTTCTGCTAGATTACACCTGACTGTTTGTATTTATATATTTCTGAAGAAGTAGTTGGGTTAATATGTCACAGCATGTTGACAAATTTAAAGAGCAAGGGAGAGAAGAAGAGAAAACAAGGACAAAATATTGGCCAAAGAAAATAAAAGAAGGCCAAATAGTGAATCATTTCACCAATAAACAGTTCTATTTTGGTGTAAACTTTCATGGATGATGGGGCAATTGCAGGAAAAAAAACTACAAAGGGAGATTTGCCTGGGAAAAAGCAGAAACTGACTATACAAAGAAGCTACAAAGAAATTGTAGAATCGAGATTTCAACATATATTTCTATACCGTATTTTTCTGTCTATAAGATGACCCACTTTTCCAACCCCAAATCACAGTTTTGAACCATGCAGTTCTCTCCTCAGCTTACCTCGGTGTATAAAATAAAAACCCTCAGTTTTAGTCTAACAATTTTATACAGGTGAAACTCGAAATATTAGAATATTGTGCAAATGTTCATTTATTTCAGTAAGTCAACTCAAAAGGTGAAACTAATATATGAGATAGACTCATTACATGCAAAGCGAGATATGTCAAGTCTTACTTTGGTATAATTGTGGTGATTATGGCGTACAGCTTATGAAAACCCCAAATTCACAATCTCAGAAAATTAGAATAGTATGAAAAGGTTCAAAGTGTCCCATCTGATCAGCTAATGAATCCATAACACCGGCAAAGGCTTCCTGAGCCTTTAAATGGTCTCTCAGGCTGGTTCAGTAGGAATCACACTAATGGGAAAGACTGATGAACATGACAATTGTGCAGAAAACCATCAGTGACACCACCCATAAGGAGGGAATGCCCCAAAAGGTACAGATTGCAAAAGAAGTTGGATGTTCCCAAAGTGCTATATCAAAGCACACCAATAGAAAGTTATGTGGAAGGGAAAAGTGTGGAAGAAAAAGGTGCACAAGCAGCAGGGATGACCTCAGCCTGGAGAGGATTGTCAAGAAAAGGCCATTCAGAAGTGTTGGGGACTTTCACAAGGAGTGGACTGAGGCTGGAGTTAGTGCATCAAGAGCGACCACACAGAGATGGATCCTGGACATGGGCTTCAAATGTCGTATTCCTCTTGTCAAGCCGCTCCTGAACACTTTTGCTCAGTGGTCCAAAGTCCCCTTTTCTGATGAGAGCAACTTTTGCATCTCATTTGAGAATGAAGGACCCAGTGTGGAGGAAGAATGGAGAGGCACACAATGCATGATGCTTGAAGTCCAGTGTGAAGTTTCCATAATCTGTGTTGATTTGGGGAGCCATGTCATCTGCTGGTGTTGGTCCACTGTGCTTGATTAAGTCCAGGGTCAACACAGCTGTCTACCAGGGGAATTTGGAGCACTTCATGCTTCTTTCCTCAGACAATCTTTATGGGGATGCTGGCTTCATTTTCCAGCAGGAGTAGGTACCTGCCCACACTGCCATAAGTACCAAAGCCTGGCTCACTGACCATGGGATTACTGTGCTTGATTGGCCAGCAAACTCACCTGACCTGAACCCAATAGGGAATCTATGGGGGCGTTGCCAAGAGATAGATGAGAGGCATGAGACCGAACAATGCTGAAGCCTGCTATTGAAGCATCCTGGTCTTCCATAACACCTCAGTAGTGCCACAGGCTGATAGCATCTATGCCATGCCACAGTGAGGCAGTAATTGATGCAAAAGGGGCCCAAACCAAGTACTGAGAACATATGCATGCTTATACTTTTCAGAGGCCTGATATAGTTCTATTTCCAATCCTTGTGTTATTGAAATTGTGTAATATTCTAATTTTCTGAGGTTGTGAATTTGGGGTTTTCATAAGCTGCATGCCATAATTATCACAATTATACCAAACTTGACATATCTTGGTTTGCATGTTATAAGTCTATCTCATATATTAGTTTCACCTTTTGGGTCGACTTACTGAAATAAATGAACATTTGCACAATATTCTAATTTTTCGAGTTTCACCTGTACATGGAAAAATATTCACACTACTGTACATATATTCAAAACATAGCATTTTTTAATACAGTATGGGAATAAAACAGTTGCTTCCCTTGACAAACTCTGACCTATGTCACAGAAACATCTCTTAGCATTCCTGTGACAGCCAAGTCCATCTGAACTACTCCTTATTCCCCTTGCCAGGACCTGCTAAGTGAAGTAACAACTTGATAGTTCCATTCCTAATGAAGAGTTGGCACTTTGCTTGTCATCTATATTCTCATCTGGCCATGGGAATATGCATAAATAACTTAGTTACGTGCAATCAAGTTGGAACTAACCTCTAGGGACCTTAATAGGCCTTATAAGGTATGATATTCAAGGAGTGGTTCTACCAGTTCCATTTCCCCAGTGAGTTTCCATGGCTGAGCAAGGATTCAAACCTGGGTCTTCAGAATGAACCATTTTGTTCCCCGAAACCCCACACTAAAACATTTGTGAATCTTTCAAGTGCTATAATATTGTTTCTTTTTTATTTGCACCTCTTTAGTTTTGCCAACATATATCTACATGTGTACAACAGAAAACATGTTGCGTTTGGGCAATATACTGTATAGGCATACAGAAATGTGTTACCGTATTTTGCCCGGGTGAACATTACATGGAAACTGGAAACATGACATGTCAATCTAAAAAGCATAGCCCTCCCCATCTTTATGAGAGGAACGCAGCACCACATAAATGCCCACCATCAGGGGCATAGATAGTTTTTATTGTTGATGGGTGGAGAAAAACTGGCCTAAAGGGATGGTGAGCCAGCAAGCGTAACTGCCAGATCCTGGAAATTAACCATTTATTTGTAATTAATCCATCTTTCCAGTAATGCACATAGAGCTATATAATATTTTGACTGCAGCCTTTTAAGGGGTGTCTTCATTTTCTTTGCAGAGTAATAAAATAATAAGATAAGTTTGATAAGATACTGTAGAAGAAAGGAAAACAAGAAGGCCTTCAGACCTCATGGTTCCGTGTTGCTCATACCAACACCTGGTGTGAAGACCTGATACTCAGCTCAGAGGAGAGCAAGGTGTTCTCTTTTTTGGCACTAATGGGAGAGATACAGTAACCACCGGCCTATCGCGGGGGTTAGGGACCCACCAGACCCGCGATGATTGAAAATCCGCGATATGCGGATGTGGGTTGGGTGGGGCCTGGGGGGCAAGGGGCCACCGCCGTGTGCTGTCCAGACCCAACTTGGAGCAGCAGGTGCCAACGGCGTTGGGGGATCTGATCATCTGCTGCCGCCGCACAGAGCCGCCTCAGAGCAATGCGCACCGGTGGCATTGGGAGATCCAATCCCCCGCGGCGGCCGCTGCATGCTGCCCAGAGCTGACATCACTCGCTGCGCACCCGCTACCCTCAGGGAAGGGCGGGCAGACGGTGAGTGATCTTTGGAAAGGGTTCCCGGCTTCGGAGACAAGCGCTTGTCTCCGTGGCTGAGAGCCCTTTAAACATCGCTCCCCGCATGCCCGCTACCCCCAGGGGAGTGCGGGCGGGTGGCGAGCAATCTTTGGAAAGGGTTCCGGCTGCGGAGCCCTTTAAGCATCGGTCCCCGCGTGGCAGCTACCCCCAGGGGACAGCGGGCAGCGAACGATCTTTGGAAAGGGCTCCTGGCTGCAGAGACAAGAGCTTGTCTTCATGGCCGAGAGCCCTTTAAACATCGCTCCCCGCGTGGCAGCTACCCCCAGGGGACGGCGGGCAGCGAGCGATCTTTGGAAAGGGCTCCCGGCTGTGGAGACAAGAGCTTGTCTTCATGGCCAAGAGCCCTTTAAACATCACCCGCTGCTCACCCGCTGAGGGGAGGGCAGGCGAACAGCGCGCGATGGCTCCCCTTTCCCTTAATCCCTTTTGGGGTCCTGCGGTCCTGCGATATACCGGGACCGCAGTATGTGAACCGCGAAAGGGCAGGGGACCACTGTATAACGAAATAAATACAGTGAATAGAAATAATAAAACTAAGTCAGAAATTGCCCAGAAGAGTTCAGCTTTACTGAAAGAAAATGGATTCTGCTTTGTGGGTCAACAGTGAGACCCAGAGCTCATTTTATATTAACAAATGTGTGGCCTTACTAAAAGATTTAGAAGGAATGTGAATGTCACATACCGGGTGTATTTTGAAATAATCTGCTTCTAGCAGTCAGCTTTTCTTTTGTAATTAAAAAGCAAATCTAATTGCCTTTCAGAAACTGGATAATAATTTTCAAATGTTAGTTATCATGGTAAAATTATTTTGTTTGCGGGCTTTGGAAATATCACTGATTGTGTTTAAAATGCATCTTTCCAACTACATTTCTATGAAATGTAGATCATTGATGAATGTCCCAGAGATCTATGACCTTTTAGTCTGTGTTTGGAAAGGCTCCAGGAACTTGTGTGATGTTGATAACTAGCCAGCCTAAATATAGGCTGTTACTGAGTCAAACGAGGTTTCCATCTCACAAGATCAGAGGTTAAAAAGTTACACAGATGTAGCAGTTACATTAATTAAACCAGTTACATGTTTGTTTAACCTCCAAAATGAGCCATTAAACTTGGAGTATTTTTATATATCTATTTACTAAAGGTACATCAAGAATCCTTTTAATCTTATGTTCTCTGAGATTCTCTGTTATTTTCTCTGTGTAATTCCATGTCATTTGAAAGTAATACAGTGAAACAGCTGTTGTGCTTACAGTATTTTTCTGTGTATAACAGGGTTGTCCAACTTTGAACAGCCCGTGGGCTCATGCCCACCTGCCACACGTCCCCACGGGCTCCCCACCAAGTGTGAGTGCGCGTGGGCTCCCACCTCCCCCACACATTTGAATTTGGCAGTGCACAAGCACCCTTGTTGGTGCGGCACCCGATTCAAACGGGTTGAGCCTTCCCCTTCCTCCCCTTCGCTGTGAACGGAAGGAGGGTGGGGGTTTGAAGAAGGAGATTTGAGCAGCCCGGGAAGATACTGAGGCAAGCAGCGGTGGCGGATCCAATCAAAAATACCTCACGTCTTCAACACCAAGGCCATAGCTAAGGTTCCATACTTTATCGTTTTTAGCACTTTAGGCAATTGTTCACCTTAAGGCGACTGAGACTGTTGTCTACCTAATAAGTCTATTCAGGCCATTGTTCATCTTGTGAGCCTGTTTCAAACCAGGGTGACAAGAGGTCAAAGTGAGCTATAAAATGGAGGACTCGCAACTAGCTTTCTTCAGACTGACGAAGCTGTTTGGATGAGCATCGAAACGTCTCAATCTATCAAGAAAAAGAAGTCCAGTTGCTATGACTCAACTTCCAGATAAACTTACCTGGATGACTAAGAATCTTCACAGCCAAATAATAATAATAATAATAATAATAATAATAATAATAATAATAATAATAATAATAATAATAATAAATAATAATAATTATCCTAGTTTTAAACACATGGATTATTCCTGTTTAATAATAATAATAATAATAATAATAATAATAATAATAATAATAATAATAATAATAATAATAATAATAATAATAATAATAATAATAAATACTGCAAATCAGAAGGTAGTGCAGCTAACAAGTGTTTTGTCATAGACACAAGACAATCTGTATACTGGGTAATGGAAGTAGAAGTAACGGTAAAGCTGATAGATGCTGCAGCTGCAGTTTGGATCAATGGTTCTTATCCTAGTTTTAAGCACATGGATTATTCCTGTGTGTAGTAATCCTAATTACAAATGATAGTTGTAGATTATGCTGCTCTTAACCTGTGCATCATGGTACACTACACGTGGAAGGATGGCACCATTGCAAGCTTTATCGTAATTCCAGGGTTTTATTAAGAGCAGATACAGGCATATTTAAAAGGAAAGGTATGCTTTGGAGGCAATTGTACAGCAATGGAGCAAGTGTGTGGCTGACCCCAGTAAGTGTCAGGTGTGCCAATTCAGATCCTTGACTCTGAAAATGGCTCATCCTTGAGTTAGGGTCAAATCAGGCACTGTGGTTAGCACTGGGTTCCAGAAGTGTTTTAACTGATATACAGCATATTGTAGGACCTGATGGTATTTTTAGTGTATTGTATTTTAATTGTATTATATTTTAGTGTATTTTAATGTATTTTAATTGCTTTTAACTGTTTATTTTAATTGCTGAATTATAAGCCTCCCAGAGACATTTGGGTAGTGAGTGGTATATAAGTTGTATAAATAAATACATAATGGATAGAGTGATGGACTAGGACTCTGGAGAACAGGGTTCAAATCCACACTCAGCCATGGGAATTACCTGAGGAGTAGAACTGTTAAAACCACTCCTTAGTTATATCACTTACTATAAAAACCCTGTTAGGGTTGCTGTATTCTGACTTGATGGCATGTAACGACAATGGTAGAACCAACCCTACATCTGCTGAATTGCTGGATAGCTCAGTGGCTTAGGTCAGTGCTCCCCAACCTTTTTATCCCCGCGGACCGGTAAATGTTTGATAATTTTTCCGTGGCCCGCTTGTTTTGATTTAATAATTTTGATTTAACCTCCGTTTCCCCCCCTCCTTCATCTCCGAAACCGCCTTCGCCTTCCCAACCACCCACCTCACCCCCCTCCTCTTGTGGGCCTGCCTCGACGGGCCCAACTGGCCCCCGCCCGCCACCAGCCTCACCCCATAGCCTCCCCACCGGCAGAGGACGAATCCTTTCCCCCCACCCCCACCCCCAGACACCCGCCAACCCCCGCTGGGAGAGGCCGTTTCCCCGCTTCTCCTCCTCTTCCGAGCCTCCGCATCCACCAGGCTCCGCCTCTTGAGGGCTGGGACTAGGGCGGGGTGGGGGGGCTCACGGCCCCTCCGCTGGGAGAAAGCGGGGCTGGCTTGCGCTGCCCTCCCTCCCTCCCTACCTGCTGCTGCTGCTGCTGGGCGGCAGGATGCCAGCAGGGCAGCGCCTCTTCCTCCTCCATCGCGCGCGCAGCCAGCAAGAGAGGCAGGCGGGCAGGAGGGTGGGCGTGGCGGTCCGGGGGGCGCGCGATCCAAAGCCGTTCCGGTGAGCCCGAAGGAGGGAGGGAAGGAAGGAGGGAGGAAGGGAGGGCTCGCCCTCCATCCGTCCGTCCGCCGACGGGGGTTGGGGGGGCAGCAGACGGAGGCAGAGAACGGAAGAGGAGGAGCTGCGCACCCGCAGCAAGCAAGCCGGCCGCGGAGTGGGGTGGGTGGGTGGAGGTGGGGGGAGGAGAGCTACTGGGGCTTCTTCTTCACTCCCCAAACCTGAAGGAATGAACTCCAGGGCAACCTTAGATTTTCAAGGGGCCACAAGCGTGTGGTGTTTTACTGCCACAGGGGCCAGGCTGGAGCGACTTCTCCATTGGTGCTGAGCCTGGCGTCCCTGTGGTTAAAAACCAATCCTATGTATCTGTCGGGGCGATCCGTCCCTCAGAAGCTCAGGCCCACCCTTCGGTCTCTTCTTGAATGTCACGCCTACCTCTGCTCGCCTCCCACCGAGTCCCAAAGGCAACGATCCCCCGCGCCTGCTGGCCTTTCGCCGCTAACGCACTGGGGCACTTACCCAGCAGCTCCAGGGTCCCGTGGAGAAATTTCCAGCCCGCCACTTGCGGGGCGGCCCCCAGAGCCCCCCGGATGCCATGCCTGCCCAGCAGGTGGACGGGGCTACGGCACCACCGGCGGAGCCACAAGGAGGCCGCCATCTTCCTCTCTCTCTCTCTCTCTCTCTCTCTCTCTCCCCCCTCTCCCCCTCTGGGCCCTGCCTGCACTTGCTGGGGCTGCCCCTCGGAGTGCCTGAAAGGAAATTGCCGCCGCTGCGCGCAGGCGCCTCCGTGGTCACCCCGACCAAAAAAAAAAAAAAAAGATAAACACCGACCGCTCCTCGTGGAGCGAAAGGAAAGAAAGCGCTGAAAGGAAGGAGCGCCATAGAATCCCTGAGCTAGAAACGCTGCAGTGTCAGCGCATGAAAGGCGGGCAATCTCCCAGAGGAAGCTGCCTAACAAACGCGTCTCCACGTTACAGGAGGCTGTACACGCGTCAGATTTCCACCTGCCTGCGGCCCGGTGCCGATTGATCCACGGACCGGCACCGGTCCGCGGCCCTGGGGTTGGGGAACACTGGCTTAGGTCTCTGGCTGCAGACAAATGGTTAGGAGTCCAGTGCCTACTGTGTCTCTTTCAGAGGGGCTGGACAAGATGCTCCATATGGTCCCTTCCAGTTCTGCAGTTCTAAGATGACGATAATCACTAGAAATGAAAACACAAGTTGGTTTTTAAAGAAAGCAATTCCCTTGGAATTTTCTCTCTAAGCCAGAGATCCTCAAAGTTTTCAAACAGCGGGCCGATTCACCCCCCCCCCCAGACACCACTGGGGCCGGACCACAGTCCCAAAAAAAGGCCAACATGGAAAAAGGGGAGGGGCAGGTGGGGGGAGTGGGGGACCTTGCCGTGCCCCTCCCACTTTGAACTGCCCCACTAGCCAGCATGCCGATCATCTGGGTGGTGGGTGGGGGAAGTGGGGGAAGCGACATAGCCCACCGCTTTGAACTGCCTCAGCAATAGAAGCAGCTGCAGTGGCTGGCTTGCTTGTGAAGCAGGAGGTAGGTGTGTGTGTGTGTCTGTAATCGGTCCCAGGGGCTGGATTCAGGACCCTGGGGGCTGCATCCGGGCCCCGGGCCTTAGGTTGAGGACCCCTGCTCTAAGCAATCAGAATGCAAAACATTCTAACTGCGAAGCTGCCATACATGACTTGTTTCAGTCTTGTTGAGGTAGCTTTGCGTTGGTCATCTAGGCTTGCACAGTTAGAGCACATCTACCTTAAAACGTCCTTCTTCTGCTCACTCTCCTGAGTCCTTGCTCTTCCCCCCTCTCCTATGGCTGCCCTAGTGCTGGAAAGAAACGGAAGGGGGTGGCACAAGAAAGGAAACTGAAAGCAGACTTAGGCACCAAGTATGGGGAAATGTGGATTGAAATGGCAGCTACTTTCCCCACTCCCCTGCTGCTGTAGCTCATTGAAATGGCTTTAAATACAATGGGTACACCCACCCACCTCACATCAACACAAGTGAACTAGTGCAAATGCATTCAATCTCCCAAGATTAGAAATCCTAGCCCTGTAGAAAAAAACTTGGGACAAAGAGGGGAAAACATGGGTTGATTCGCATGGGTTTTTCTGTCATGTAGCCAATGGAAAATAACATGAATCTCACTGTCCCATTTCTGGAGCATTTCTCACATTGTTTGTTAATGTACACCCTAAATTGTGCATCAAGAAGGGAGTTTCTTATTTTTACTCGTGGTTTTCCCTCTTAGGCTGCCATTTTTTCTCAGGCTCTTAACTCTTAAACTGAAGGCGCACTCCAGTACTGATATACTAGATGGATTTGTCATAAATATTGCTGTGATACAAAATGTGCTGACATTTATTTGTCCTCTAGGTCACTGCTCATTGCAGTAAACAGATTTGTTTCACCCCACAATTCCTTACGAACTATGGGGAATGCTGTGTGGTCATTAAAAAACAAAGATGCTGTTATCATAAGAGGGAAAACCTAATTTGTTACTCTGCAGGGCTAAAGAGAGTTCAGGAGATGACAGATGTGTTTTCTTAGTGAATACTCCACTGCCCTCTTCTGGACCTTGGCAGATCATCAACCTTGCCCTGGCAGCATATTTATGCCAGCCTTCTGATCTGATGGGCAGATTGATTGATTTGCGGGAAAGTGGCATATACATTTCAGTATCCAAATAAATAAAGGACCTGGAATAGGCTCAGGGCTAAACCACACATGATGGGGGAAGTCTATAATTACATTGCTCGACATTTTTGGTTTGTTTATGTTGAATTTAAAACATTTACAGGGTTTTTTTTCAGGTTGATAGTGGAAGAAACAGAGTGGAAACGGTTAACCTTTTCCGGAGCTCAATTTCCCCATAAAACTGCCTTGTCTTCTGGAAAGCGTGGCACAGCATTATTTATTTTCAGCTGGTAGGACTTTTAACAGCTTAAGCAAGGCTTGTGGTGGGGAAAATGCTCCTCTTTGGTTTTCTTGGGGTTCACATCCCCCCCCCCCGTGAAGTTATTTCTGTTTCATTTCATTGCTACTTCACAAACATATATTTTTAAAAGTCCTCGTATAAACTTTGTATGCATTTTGTGTGTATTTTCTTATACACAAAGATGGGTATACCTTTTTATAATATACTTCCCCATAATGAATGCATTTTTGAGGCAATTTTAATAATACATGCATTTTTGTATGCTGTTCTTCATGCATGTGCGCACATGCACGCACATGCACGCACACTGGTAACTGCATCAGAAATAAATAAATAAAGTCTGTAGAAGTGCAAAACCAAAAATGTAACAGCTTACTTGCTGGTTGAAGAAGTGTATATTACAGTGGTACCTTGTATAAAGGAATTAATTCGTTCCAAATGAAATTATGTTAAGCAAATTTTCCTTTATACAAATTCCCATAGGAGTGCATTGAAAATGGAGTGATCCCATTTTTATGTTGTACGGATTCTCCCCATAGGCAATTATGTTAAGCAAATTCCCCCTATCTCCGGAATTTTTTATGTTGTACAAATTTTATGTTATACAAGCTGTTTGTTATACAAGGGTCCACTGTAGTTTGATTTGGTTTGTTAAAATGAGTGGCAAACAAATTTCTCTAAATCCACGGTTGTGCTTGGGCTGTTGATTCTGATTTTCATGATGATGGCAGATATTGCCTCCCACTTCCTAAAACATGTCTTAAGCCACAGTGCACGTTTTGGTGATCAAAAGCACAATGGTGTATATGTTTTCCCAGAAATAATTGAAACTTAATTGAAAATAGTTCTCGGTAAGTCTAGTTGCAGTATATTCTAAGTCCACATAATTATATATTGGCTGAAATCCTGTTGCTAAAGTCAGTAAGTCACAACTTATCATCTGTATGTTCCATTGATTCAACAGGCCTATGCCAGTTTCAACTTAGTATGTTAAGCAACGGAATTTCAGCCACTGACTTCTAATTTAAGGTTGATATTCTATGTGCATTTCCTAGATGAGAGCTCTACTCACATAAAATGGAACTTATTTATGAGTAAATACTTGCAGTGCTAGATTGCAATTCTCTAGAAATTATGGGAACTTTATTCTGCGAACATGCTGTATGTATAAGATTGAAATGATAATTAAAGTTACTGGGTTTTTTAAACCAATGACTAAATATCAATCAAGCTCTAAAGCTTAGAGATAAGCTGTTGGCTGTGTATCAGATTCACATTAGAAGTCAAGATTGGCCAGAATCTTGGTACACATTTACACCAGCTTTAATCATTTGATGTAAGTCTTAGTAGCAAATTGTCACAGTGTAGGCATTTGCTGTTGCATGCCAAATTATGCGATTTGGTGCATAACAGCCAATCCTTATGCTGATTTCTTATCCTGTGGGAAGTTGCCACTGGGATTTAGCTTCAATAATGAACTGGATGAGGATGAACAAATTGAAATTAAACCCAGACATGACAGAAGTGCTGCTGGTTGGTCAAAAGGGAGAACAAGGGATAGGGGTGAAACCTACACTTGATGGGAGCACTCTCCAATTAAAAAAAAGAGGTACAGTACACAGCTTGGGGGTGCTCCTGGACTCATCCTTGAGCCTTGAGCCCCAGGTGACAGCTGTGGCCAGGAGTGCATTTGCACAATTAAAGCTAGTATGCCAGTTACACCCATTCCTGGAGAAACCTGCTCTGGCCACAGTAATTCATGCCCTAGTGACTTCCCGGCTGGACTATTTTAATGTGCTCTATGTGGGACTCCCAATGAAAAGCCCCAGGAAACTTCAACGAGTCCAAAATGCAGCAGCCAGATTGTTGACTGGGGCAGGTTACAGAGACCATATTACATCCCTTTTAAAGAAGCTTCACTGGCTGCCAATCTGCTATAGGTCACAATTCAAAGTGCTGACCTTAACCTACAAAGCACTGTACAACCTGTGTCCTAGGTACCTCAAAGTTTGAATCTCATAGTATGAACTGGCGTGGGTGTTAAGATCATTAGGAGAGGCCTTTCTCTCCATCTCACCTCCCTCACAGGTACGTCTTGTGGGAACACGTGAAAGGGCCTTCTCTGTTGCTGCACCCAGACTCTGGAACTTGCTCCTGGTGGAGACCAGGACTGCCCCTTCCCTGCTGTCTTTCCGGAAACAGGCAAAGACCTTTCTCTTCAGGCAAGCTTTCTTTGAATGATGGACAACCCACTGTGCCTTTTTTTAATGAATCTACCATACATGATTACACAGAGTTTGTGTTTATAACCTCTTATAACTATATGTTTATATCTCTCCTTGTGTGACTGCACTGAAACTATGTTATCAATTGTTAACTTTAATGTTGCCTTATAATGCTGTAAGATGCCTCTCAATTCCCTGTTTCTCAAACTGACTGTGTCTTAATTGTAATGGACTGTATAGTCTCTTCTTACTGTAAGCCATCTTGGGTCCTTTTCCAAGGAGAAAGGTGGGGTAAAAATGCTCATAATCATAAATAAATAAATAAATAAATAAATAAATAAATTTATGCTGACTCATTTATACCACTGGGGATGATTAATAAGATCCTGGCCATTGCCTTTCATATGTGATGATCAGAAACAGTTATGTAGGGTTTTTGCTTGTTATAAAGCAGATACATTTTGGTATATAACTGTGTTTATTATAACAGTGGTTGGAATCCAGTAGTGAAACTTAGAGCATGTAAAGTCGATGGCACCACCATAATTTGTGATTACATGAGGCAGGTTTTTTTTTGGAAAATAAAAATGTCTGATAGTCACCCATTCCCACAAGACCCACGTGGTTCCTGTGTCTTTCCTTTCATGTGGGGAAGCTGTTTGAGCATGCAAAACAGAGGGGAAGTCTTTAACTGCCAAAAATGGCTCCTGCCAGAATGCCATCAGACATATGATGCATAGTTTTTGCTACTGGATTTCAGCCAGTGTCTTATAGCCATACATGTTGCTTATGCTTTGTCTGTGTTTAAATGTGTTTTGTAAATGCTAATTAGAATAGGAGATGTTTAATGTGAGACTCAATGATCACATAAACACAGTGTGACTCTGCAGCTTTTGACAAGAACATATATTTATGGTTGCCTAGCAATTAGAACATGACTGAAAGAAGTGAAAGTTGTCCTGCCCTCTTAGCATTACATTGGTAGCATCTATCTTTACCTCAGCAAGTGAAGTTCTGGTTTAGTTACTTCTATAGATGAAAGACTATATTTTTAGAATAATTACTAATAAGACTATATGTTTTTCTAACTTGCTATTTTTATTAGCATTTTAAAAGATGCAGAGCAGGTCAGGGGGCCGTGTCTTTTATTCATACGAGCATGGACAATGCGGGGGGGGGGCAGAACGCACATCTGGAGTATCATGATTGGAGTTAGCTTGGTCATTAGGAAAATATGAATTCTTGGACTTATTGATTGAAAAATCAAAAATGAGAGAAAGGTGGAAAGAAAGTGTGAGGAAGTAGGAAGCTTTGTAGGTATATAATCTCCTCCGTTACAGAGGCCAGAGGAAAAGACACTAGAGGGTCAGATGGCCAGTTTAAAACTACAAAAAGACAGTAGTCTAGGAAAAGAGGAACAGTTGGTTTCAGTGGGAAACAAGAGGGAGATGAAGATCTACTGGATGTGGCCACAAAATGCTATGTGAATGTGGTAAAGAAGGAGGTTTTTTTTTAAAAAGGGCCCTTGGATGGGGGAGTGGGTTACATCCAAGCTACTGAAAGAGGCAGCAGAAAGGGGCTGGAGGAACAAGAAAGTTTGGAAATCACCATATTGGACTGAGACGGAGGAGAGGGAAAGGTATAAAAGAGAACATGCCTTTTCCAAAAGAGAATGGGTCAACCAAGAAAACAGGAGATGCTTCACTTCCTGTGGGACCAGTCATGGGAAGAGACCCTTCTCACCACCCATATGCAAAACCCCAGGTAAGAAGCCTTGGGAGTAGGATACCAAATAGGGGTGTTGCCATTGACCATAAGCCAGAGTTTGACACCTGCAATGTGGGGACTGATGTTTTTAAGAACATACAGACATCCTTGCTGGAACAGGCCACAGCCCATCCAGTCCAGCATTCTGTCTCACACAGCGGCTCACCATTTGCTTCAGCGGGCGGGCGGTGGGCAGCGATGGGCGGATGGCGACGGGCAGACAGTGGGCAGGGGGGATGGCAGCGGTGGCCAGTGGTGGGGGGGCTGCAGGGGGCAGGCTGTCCAGCGCCCTCTCTCCATTTTGGCATCCTAGGCAACTGCCTAGTTCACCTTAATGGAAGCGCCGGCCCTGGCTTCAGAGTAGTCTCAAGCAGATGTTTTCACCTGCTTACGATTCCCTGCAAATGGCATTGAGAAATATCCTGTCTATCTCTCCAACCCGGAACTTGTCCTTTGGCATCCATAATGATAGCCATTGATACCCTTGTTCTCCAAGAACTTGTCTAATTATTTCTTAAAGCTGTCAAGGCTGACAGCTGTCACCACTTCTTCTGGCAGGGAGTTCCATAGACCAGTGGTACTCTGGGTGAAAAAGTACTTTCTCTTATTTGTTTGAGATCTAGCATCCAAAAGTTCCATGGAGTGTCCCCTAGTTCTAGTGTTGTGCACTAGGGAAAAGAGCTTTTCCTTATCTACTTTGTCTGCACCGTGCATGATTTTATACATTTCAATCAGGTCACCTCTTAGGCACCGTCATTCAAGAGTGAAGAAGCCCAGCTGTTGCAGCCTCAGATGGTAAGGAAGGTGTTCCAGTCCACTAATCATTCTGGTTGCCCTCCTCTGCACTTTTTCCATTTCCATAATATTCTTCTGGAGGTATGGTGACCAGAACTGTACACAATACTCCAGATGGGGACTCACCATAGATTTATAAAGAGGCAAAATGACACTTGCTGACTTATTTTCTATACCCTTCCTAATGGTCCCTAGCATTGAGTTTGCTTTTTTCATTGCTGCGGCACATTGGTTGACACCTTCATTGAGCTGTCCACCAGGACACCAAGGTTCATTTCCTGGTTTGTTGCAGAAAGTTCAGAGCCCATCAGTTTATAAATGCAATTGGTTGTTGTTTTTGCCCCAATGTGCATCACTCTGCACTTACTAATGTTGAAACTCATTTGCCAATGGTTTGGCCACTCCCTCAGTGTCAAGAGTTCCCTCACAATCACTCTCAGTTTTTACTACCCTGTATAATTTAGTGTTGTCAGCAAATTTGGCTGCCTTGCTATTTACTCATACTTCTAGATCATTTATAAAGAGGTTGAAAAGCAGAGGTCCCACTACTGAACCTGGGGGACCCCACTCTTTACCTCCCCCCACTCGGAGAAGTGTCAATTTAGTGCTACTCTCCATTTCCTGTCCCTTAGTCAGTTGCTGATCTAGGACAAGGCCTGTCCCTTGATACCATGACTAGCAAGTTAATTCCATGAGCCTTTGGTGTGGGACCTTATCAAGAGCCTTCTGAAAGTCCAGATAAACAATGCCAACTGTATCTCCCTTATCCACACGATTGTTGAGGTTGACACTCTCAAAGAATTCTAACAGTTTTGTTAACTGTTTCATGGAATTTACAGAAAGACTTATTGACATCATTTCAAAAGTTTGTTGTACACCTAAGACTGAAGTCTATGATCCAAAACAGAGATATACCAAGTTATCAGAATCTTCAGGAAAGTTGAATAAACCTATTTAAGTTAGAAGAAACGTGTGTGTCTGATGATTTGGGAAATGGAGGTGGGTCCATGTAGGAGGGGGCTTGCCAGCATCTCAGAAAGAAAGAAAGAAAGAAAGAAAGAAAGAAAGAAAGAAAGAAAGAAAGAAAGAAAGAAAGAAAGAAAGAAAGAAAGAAAGAAAGAAAGAAAGAAAGAAAGAAAGAAAGAAAGAAGAAAGAAAGAAAGAAAGAAAGAAAAGAAAAGAAAGAAAAATGTAGCTTGCATGTTGCCTGCAATAGCATTTTGTTAAGTTTTGTGTGGTTCAATGGGCTTAGTTCCCCAAGGTTCCTCTGGGAAAAATTCAACGGGTTTGTTCCCCAAGGATCCTCTGTATCTAAGTAGATGGGGCGGGGAGAAATGAGACAATAGTGAAAAGAAGAAACAATATTTATGTACAAAATTATGTGCTCAAAAGCATGAAGACATGGTGTCATTAGTGGTAACAAAAAGATTCCTTTAGTCTGTTAAAATGGCAGAAAATAGTATTTCTCTCTCAGTTTCCTGACAGAGGAGAAAGCTAAACATGACATTTGCCTAACAAAAATGGATGATAAGCAACTAGAACCACTTTAAAACAAAATGTCTCAGAGTGAAGCAAGTCAAGCACTTGGTGCTGGAAAGGAAATACATTACTTACAAGTGAACACTCAAGTTAGTTTTCCTGGAGAGATTTTGTCTTCTAAAGAGGATCATGTAACCAACTGTGTTAGTAATTAGAGATGGGTATGAACTTCTGGTTCAGTGGTTCATGCATATTCATTTAACAGTTGAACTGGTATTTGGTGCTTCAAAGCCCTGCTTCTGCCAATGGGTGCCCACTTGGAGGAAGCTCCCAGAGGAGGCGGGGTGGGGAAGCTAGGGCACTGCCTCTGAGTGAGCTCTGAGTACCACCTGTTCGGCTGCAAAACGAACCAGCACAGACTGCTGAATCAGCAGTTTGTGCTCATCCCTGTAGGTAATCTGGCCATGAATGGCATGCTGGGTTGCTGCATATCTTAATCCTGTATTGAAGATCCACTCAGTGATTTGTCAGGTGTTCCATTAGTTGAGTAGAAGAGCCGCATTGCTGCCACCATAGAGGAAATGTTTGAATACCTGAACTGCACTAAATATATGATGGTGGGATGTCTTGAAAGGAGTAGGGATGGGAGCAAGGTGTGGGAATCAAGAGAAAGGAGTATGCCTCTTAAATTCATGCCCCTTTCAATGGTGCATTTGGGTTTGGGCTTTTTTTGGGAGGAGGGAGAATAAAATGGTGGCATCTTAGGTTAGCTACACATCTTCTTTTACAAAGAGTTGTCCTGTATTTGAAGTTGGCAGTCTATTAAAAGGGCTGCCCAATCCATAGCTGCTTGAAGGATCAATAACCAATGTCAGGGATTCTGTTGCGCCACAGGTAGCGGTGGTAGGAGCCTTTGTGAATGAGTTTTTAAAGGCAGCACCATATACAACCGTGTTTTCCACGTTAGTTTCCACCCCTCATAATGGATTTTTTTTCTTTTTGCATTCTCTTTGTAGCTTTAAGGTTACCTTTTAATGTTCTAAGATGCCTCTTCTAATTCCTTGTTTGTAACTTAAATTATCTCTTAAATGTTCTGGGCTGTATGTTGTCCCTCATTGTAAGCCACCTTGGGCCCTTTTCCAAGGAGAAAGGTTGGGTAAAAATATAGTAAGTAAGTAAGTTTCATATTTTGCATTTGAACATGTACGTTAGCACCAACAATTATATCCAATTCCTTGTTGGCTTTGTTGATTATGCACAGCTTTGGGGGGTGATATCTTAAGTGGGTACCCTATAACTACCCCACTTAGGTCTCCCTAGTACAGCAAGACATGTGGCATAACTCAGCCCCCAGTTACTCCCCAGGGCTATTAAATTAGCCTAGTCTGGCAAAAAGTAGGAATTAATCTTCTTATTTTAGAACTAGAAGGTACCCTATGGACTATTGAGTTCAGTCCCTGTCACATTCGATCTCGCCTGATTTTGGAAGCTAAGCAGGGTCGGCCCTGGGAATACCAGGGGCTGTAGGCGCCTGGAGTAGGAACTGGCAAGCCAATCCATTATTCCTGCCAAGAAAACTCCATGGACGTGGAGTCATGAAGAGTCGGTCATGACTGCAACAACGCAACACACACACACACACACACACACACACACACACACACACACAGAGGGAGGCACAGTGGGATTCCAACTCAGGACTTGTGGTTCTGCAGCCGGAGACTTACACTCAGCTACCCAGTAGTTCTTAGACATTGGCAGGTAATGGTGTAGGCTAGAAGGATTGGAGCTTGGTATTTGGCTCATGCAGCATCCCCTGGATTGCCTAGTGTTGGGTCCTTCTTTCCCCCACTCTAATGTGAGACTATATCCTACATTCAAACCTGTGATCTCCAGCACGTGAGACACCAACTATTTCCTTTTTCTGGGAAATAACTAAATGTTATGCTTCTAAAATGAATGCAGTTGCCAGCTTTGCTCTAAGCTGCTGTAAAAGGAATCGCTCATTCGTCTGCAGCATTAACTCCAAAATGCTAGGTAGTTGGTTTTTAAACCCCACCAGTAACATTCGGCCTGTTCAATTCTCGCCCTATTCCACAAGATGGCACTAGCAGATAGCAAACAAAAGAGGGATGTAGAAAGGAAAGGGAGATGCCAGCTTTTAAAAACTCACCTCTTTTGATTTTTAAAGTAACAAATTATTATTATTTTGGTCTTGGCGTCAACACACTCAGTGTCCTTGGTACTCCTCACTTGGAAAATAGTGTTCTTAATGAGGAATTATTCCCCAGAATGCTGGTCATTCCTCTTTTGTATCATCTAAGGTTGCATCTGCTTTTACTCCAATTCTAATCTTCCTTTGTAAGGCATACAATATATCCTATGTGTTGTACACAAGCCCTTGCAAACATTTCAAACACCTCTGTATTGTGTTTCCTCAGGAGTGGATGGGAACAGATTTGCATTTAAATTAGCAGCTGAGACTAAACATGCAGTTCCATACTCACCTGGTTTTAAGGCACAATGAACATAGACGAGCTAATGGCTGCTTGAATGGGATTGTGTATTAGCGGCCAGATGTTACTCTTATTTGTGTTTAGAGAAAGCCCAGAAATTTTGTTCCCATGGTAATAAAAATCTACGTTAAGATTGTTCTGTATATCACGGGTCTAGGAGAGGTGTCCTAGCCGTAAGCTCTGGATGGAAAGGGTCCTTGAAGAAATTGGCTACAGAAATCATGTTTCTATCTTTCACACTTCATTTATAACTAAGATATCCTAAAGTATCCTGTTTATGTGGGCACAAGTCTGTTTGTGGGTGAAGTTGGCTGCCAGCAGCCTTCACATGGAAATCACATTAGAACCTGCTCAAGTCTTTCTTGGTATAAGGAACCAGACTGCATGACTAACAGCAAAATCTCAGGCCATAGGTTTAATACCAAGAAGCCATAAAATAGCAGCAAGCACCACAGTTGGGTTTTTTGGCACTCATAAATATGTGACAAATGATGTAAGATATTATGCTGCATGAGAGTTAAAGAATGAATTAAAGAATAACTTAAAGAAGAAAGCAGCCACCACCACAACAAAATGGAAGACAAATACCATGCAATTTCATAACATCTATCTCCAAAATTATTGCTGCATGGGAGTGCAGCAGCAATTTCATGCGGGCACAGCAAATCAACAGTTTATAAAGCAACTTTGAAAATGGAGGCAGCTCCCAAAAAGTATGATAACATTCAAACCAAGTTTTAGATTACTACCACATTTTACACAGTTGTAGCAGACAGTCTGCTCTTGCTCTGCCATGCTTGTTATGGTTTCTTAAAAGGAAAACTGTTCTACCTCTCTCATTCAGTAATAGGTGCCCCTAAATGTACCCAGATTTAAAATAGATTATATAAATTGAAATGACTAATTTTGTTTATCTTGAAAGAGAAATGGTTGGCATCACTGCTTTGTCTTTTGTTTTTAATCTGGAAGGAATCCTGACCTGAGAAGGCAGTTCAAAGAAAAGAAAAGAAAAGAAAAGAAAAACAGTCACTTACAAAACTGAGCAGACTAGCTAGTCTTATAGGATGTTTCATTATGAAATGAAACATCATACATTTGTAGGGCACGGATAGAGAGATATTAAAGAAAGAGACAAAAAGACAGATTTTCTTTAAAGAGTAAAAAAAAAGCACCTCACCCCCCCCTTCAAAAGAGATAGAGATAGGTTTCCTTTAGAAGAAGGTAACGGAGTTACAGTCCTCCAGAAAATGAGATATTTTGCCATATATCTTCATTAGATGTTTCAGGATTCTTGGAACCAGAAAGTCTCCCCACACAAGTTTCCCTTGGCACCTTTTTTCCTGCTGGCAGTTTGGGCATGATATTGTGCAGAAATATCCAGGCATTTTCTGGCTTTTTGAATCCTGGACACAGAAGCACAATATCTCACATTCATAAATAGGAGGTTTTTTTTTAAAGAATTGAATCCTTCATAACAATAAGTAAGCAATTGATATTTTGGACTCTTGTTATAGAAACAATGGCCATGTTTAAAGAGAAAGACATACAGTATGTACTTGCTGATATTTATTGCTTGATCACAAGAAGCCTTTTGAATATCCTACAACATCTTTCAAATCCCAAATCTTTGGTTGGTCATATAAATGTAATCCTTCTCCAATCTCGCATTAAAGTCCCTGTAGCTCAACCTATGGCAGCTGGTCTGGTTTAGACAGGGACTAACTATTAGATCATCCCACATACTCCAAGGATCATTGTATTTACTGTGGGGACTAAGTAGAATATATACATTGAGGCTTTCCAAAGTTGAAGTGCTGTAGCTCTGAATCTTATCACCTGCATATAATTTGATGACAATTTTTCATTGGCAACTCCTTTAATATCCAGATGAGATGAAAGTAAAACCGTGAATCCTCTTTCTACCTCAGTCCTTTCCTTACCAAGTCTTCAGAGGAAAGGGAAAAGGGAAAGGGAAAAACTTGGTTTCTTGCAATATGTCTGTGGAGATTCTCAGTCTTCCAGGTAGAGATGGGCATGAAATTAATTTTGTTTTGTTTTTTGTTTTGTTATGGAACAAAATGAAAAATGAAGTGACCTTTTTAAAAAAAATGAAACAGAAATTTTCATTTGGTTTCATTTTTGTTTATTATTTATTTTGACAAGCGCAGATCCCTCACGGGCAAGCTGGTCGGTACTAGACTAAAAAAAAAAAAGTGCTGACCTGGCCCGCGGGCCAGCTGGTCGGTGCTGGGGGGGGAAGCAAAAAAAAAAACAGCCACCCAGCCCGCAGGCCAGCTGGTTGGTGCTAGAGGGGAAAGCAGCAGCAGCAGCAGCAGCAGCAGCAGCAGCAGCAGCAGCAGCAGCAGCAGCAGCAGCAGCAGCAGCAGCAACAACAACAACAACAACAACAACAACAACAACCCTCTGGCCTGGCATTGGGGGGGAGCAAAAAAAAACCCCCACCAACCTGGACCACGGCCAGCTGGTTGGTACTAGGGAAAAATAAGCAAAAAAATTAATGAAAGAAACCAAACAAAGAACAAAACAATTGTTTTTTTAAAAATAATAATAAAAAAAACACAAAAAACAAAATCAAATGCCATTTTGGCATTTTGTGCCCATCTTTCATCCAGGTAAGTTTGTCTGGAAGTTGAGTTAAGCTCTCTCTCTGTGTCTCTTTGTTGCTGTACACTGTCATATGAAATTCTTAGCCCTGGAGAACTTCGAGGTGGGAATCGAGCGTTGCTGGATTTAATTCCTTGCAAATTCCAGGACAGACTTTAAAAAATTTCTAAAACAAAATAAAATAGAACAAAATAATAATCATGAAACTCTGGCTTCAATCTTTATTGTTTGCTAGCATTTCATGAGGTTGTGTTTTATTTTTCATAGTCCTCAGGAATTCCTGTGAAGTTTGCCCAATACTATAATACCGTTTTATTATTGTATTATTAATTGCAAATCCTGCACATTTGTGCAGTTTTCTGGGAAAACAGGGAGGATTTCATTACTTTAGAAAAGGAAGAACAGATTAGTGTGCAGGAGAAGAGAAGGGACTATAATTTGTTCTAGCATGTTTAAGAGATTCAATTGATTCAGGAATAGACAAATTCATTAGAAACCCATCTTTGGACATTCCCAGAGTGTGATATTTTGTTTTAGGAGGGACGTTGACACTGTCTTTATGTTTAGCCACTTCCACTGACTTTTTTCACTAATTTTCATGACATATTTTGTCCACCCTTCATGCCCATTTTGCTTTGCTTTTATTTGGGCTGTTCATTTACTCACATTTTCCTTTGACATCATCCTTATGTATGCCAGCAGGCATGTACTGTACCAGGATCCTCCCTACTTTGGCTCCAAATCGTCCTTCCCTTTGACTACCCACCCATCGTTCCACATAGTGCTTGGGCATGATGTCAGCTGGTGGTGAATATACCTTGTTGGTATCAAGAAACATGCCTTCCTGCTTTGAACAGAAGTTCATGTTTTCATCATATTTATGTTCAAAATGCAGCCCAAGATATAAGCCCAATGTTTAGCCATCATTGTCCACAGTATTAAAATCTCTCTGTGCAACATTTGGCTCCTGTTCACTCCTCTTGCAATTACTCCCAAAGTTAGCATTAGGGATGGACATTTCGTTTTGGAACCAGTATGTTACAAAATGAACCATGTGAGCCCAGGTGGTCCTCAGAACCGGCTGATACATGCAGATCCAATTGCTTTACCTTTCTCTGTCACACGCAAGGTTAAAATCCAATGAGGAAGCATGGTGCAATGTCATCTGTACTAGATCTGTGATGCTGGCCAATCAGGAGCTGTCACCTCCCTCTCTGATTAGCCAGCAGCATTAAGCAGGAAAGATGACATTGCAGCGTGCTTCCTCATTGGATTTTAACCTTGCATGAGACAGAGAACGGTAAAGGAATTGTATCTGCGTGTATCAGCCAGTTCCGAGGACCACCTGGGCTCATGTGGTTGCCTATCCCTAGTTAGCATCCATTGTGGGAAGGGTATCAGAATAAGTGCTGGTCGTGCAGGCCTGTTGTCTTTTATAAAATGAAACAGGTGTCCTTCCATTGCCAGGGGAGCAGGCACACCAAAAGCAGCCTGGAACAGAGGCACACACGTGGGTCAGAATTGACCATGAGAACAACCCAGGTAGAAGCAGATGGGACAGAAAAATCAGGGGAACACCTGCAGAGCAATGTCACTAATGAGCGTGTGGGTGGCACTGCTTCCCAAGAGAGAGGATGTTGGAACACAGTCCAAAAGTGGTACCAAGCAAGTTGAGGGTTTGAGGTTGGGCAGGAACACAGTCCACATTTAGTTTTACTTGTTGATTTAACTGCACCAAGGAAAATGGCAGGCAAACTGCAGAAAACCACAGCACCCATGAGGACTGCTGCAATACGTCATTTGGACAGTGACTGGAGGAGCTAAATGTACCACTAGCTTGCAGCATCTGGGACAGGAATCTAGCCCTCACATGGATTTCCTTCTGAACTTGTCAGTTTAGGCCAACACACTCGAGAAGAAGGAATCTGCTGGAATGCTTTGCAGGTCTTTCTGGAGATTTAGCCTTCTTTTTTTTTGAGATCTGATTTAAGATGTGCCTGTTAGCATTTAAATTATTTATTGTACTTTGCATGGTAATAATAATAATAAAAAGCCCAAGCGTATGCATAGATAAACGAACTGGTTGCTGCTCACTGAGCATGAAGTTCAAAACACATATAGGCCAGGAAGCTTTTCTTGGCCCAAAGCCAGGAAATGACATCATTCTTTCCATTTGTATCTCTAATATACAGTATATCTAGTCTGTGGCAGTAAAAACCTAAATTTGCTCTTGTTCTGACAAAGCAAACAGTTGCTGGCACCCTTTCACTCACCATTTCCCCAACCAAGAATTCAGAGCACCGGTAACGCACACACTGGCTAGAAATCTGTTCCTTATGGAGTGTATACAGTGGTGGAAATCACAGCGGTGAAGGGCTGCTAGCTGAGGAATCTCTGCCTAATGTCCTCATTCTCCATCATGTCTCATGACTGGCATGTTGTAAGAAAGCTACTGTAAACAGCAGCTCCTTAAATGATGACAATTTGCTGCTGTTATCCACTCCATTCCACAATATGGTGCAGAGGGCAGTTCTAGCAATCATGCAGCCCTCTATTTGCACCATTTTCTGAGGCCTCCTGCCGATCTATCAATGGCTGGAGCCCTTTAAACCTGGCCCAGTCAGCACCAGGGGGTCCCCCTGGTACAGACTGGGTCAGGTTTAAAGGGCTGCAGCCATTGACAGCTCAGCAGGAGCCCGAAAAAGATGGAACAATGTGGTTTGTTTCAATGGGAAAATTACCGTTTCATTTCATCTATAATGAAATGCTGCTTCCTCATTTCATTTCATTTCATTTCATTCCATTTTCTTTTGTTATGTAACAAAATGACAAAACAGCATTTCATTTTTTGTTTCCTGCCCATCCCTACTCCAGATACACGCTTGATCTGACTGTGCCATTGTCAGCTTCCTAATAAATTTTGAAATATATTTGGTTTGTAGCTGCGACTGATGTCTTTGTGATTTCACCCCCTTCATTATATGGGACTGACTAAGGGTTTCCAACTGAACAAAGAACAAAACTCTGCAGCAATGTGCTTTTGGGGCATGGTGGCTCAGTGGTCTAAGGCTTTGAAAACTGTTGGCTGCAAAGTTGGCAGCTCAGCAGTTTGAATCCCAGATGCCACGCAGCGGAGTGAGCTCCCGCTGTTAACCCCAGCTCCTGCCAATCTAGCAGTTCGAAAGCACGTAAATGCAAGTAGATAAATAGGTACTGCCGTAAACAGTGGGAAGGTAAAACAGTGTCTCCTTGCAGCCATCCCGGCCATATGGCCATGGACTTGCACAACACTGGTTCTTTTGGCTTGAATATGGAGATGAGCACCACCCCTAGAGTCGGAGAAGACTAGTACGCATGTGCGGGGGGAATCTTTACCTTTACTTTTATACCTTTAAGGGTTTCCAACTCAACAAAGAACCAAACTCCACAGTAATGTGCTTTTGAGGGCTGTTGTAACTGTATCTGAGTGTATGTCACAGCTTTCCTCTGTGGCTGTGCTGAGGTTTCCCCATGGTCCAGAGAAGTACAGACCATTTTCATTTTTTAAGAGTCCTGCCAAAATAGGGTTACAAAAATTGACATATATTTTAAACTTGAGCCCCACCTTGAATGTGATGTCCAGGCCAAATGCCACTATAAGGCTCCTTGTGATAGGAGCTGGCTGGCTTGGCATGGCTCACATAACTCAACACACCTGCAGGGGACCAGTTTGAGAAAAGGTGAATTTATATGCTTGCGGAAGAAAGTTGTATATTGGATTGCATACAAAGCACATATACTGTATGGTCATTAGGTAAAGTAATGAGATATGCTTCGACAAAACAGGAACATTCCCTGACCAAAGGAGGAGGGTGAGGAGGAACGCTTAATTTTTAAACTTCCTAGGGAAATTTCCCAGGGAAATTCTTCACTTATCTGATGCCAGGAAGAAGTCTGAGCTGATCTGGAAATTGGAAAATACTGGGAAGTTCATCCAGAGTACAATTCATCCAAAGTTTTGCTTCCTGCTTCTGGTATACTACCTCATACTCGGGAGGGCCAGGGACATCTTTTTGAGTTGCTACATATTCTAATAGGAGCAAGGGTGCAGAAGCATGGACATCTGCAGATCCTCACAGTACTGTATCCACTTACAGTAAATGATATATCATCATGGTTGCGAAATAGTATGTGATCCCTGCATTGCCCCTTAAATATGCCTCCATGAAATCATGTCAGAATAATGGCAGACCTAATCCAATGGGTATCCTTGATTGCCTCTGGTAGGGGAAAGAAAGAAATGCACAGGTGAATAGTCTAAGACATATTTGAATACCTGAAGCAAAAGTAAGACAACAACAACATTTTTTCCTATTAAAAACAGGAGAAAAATGAATCCTGTTGTTGTTGTTGTTGTTGTTATTGTTGTTCAGTCGTTCAGTCATGTCCGACTCTTTGTGACCCCTTGGACCAGAGCTTGCCAGGCCTTCCTGTCTTCCACTGCCTCCCGAACTTTTGTCAAATCCATATTGGTTGCATCGATGACACCGTCCAACCATCTCATTCTCTGTTGTCCTCTTTTCCTTGAATCTTTCCCAACATCAGGGACTATTCCAAGGAGTCCTCTCTCCTCATGAGGTGGCCAAAGTACTGGAGCCTCAGCTTCAAAATCTGTCCTTCCAGTGAATATTCGGGGTTGATTTCTTTCAGGATGGATAGGTTTGATCTCCTTGCAGTCCTGTAGTGGAGAGTAAATCCTGATTTGGTTCCTCCTTTCATGGATATAAGAAAAGATACTCATTGTATATCCTTTCTGTAAGGTGTTAAGATCTTCCTTCCTTCCTTCCTTCCTTCCTTCCTTCCTTCCTTCCTTCCTTCCTTCCTTCCTTCCTTCCTTCCTTCCTTCCTAGTTTCAGAACAATGTTGGCATTTTAAGGTCATTTCCCCCCTCACTGGTCATTAGTAGTACATGTGAAAAAGGGTTGCCTTTGTACATGTACTAGCAAAGACAACAGTATTGGTTGGGTGGTTTGTGTCATTTGCTTGCTCAGTCAATTCCTTTCTATTTAGTGTGTGTATGTGAGGCTTCATAATGGGAAAGAGTGCTAGCTTCTACATTGCCACATCTTGTGCAAACCTCGGGAAGCACAACGTGAAGGAAAGGGGCTTGCTATTCTTGTCTTACACTAGATGTAAGAAATTTTGTGAAAGGTTGGAAAACTTTTGATAGGGTGTCACACTCTGTCAAGGACTAGAGTTCAGGAACAGCAAGGACTCAGGGTTAGTCCTTCCATTAGTCAGAATGGAGCATCTGTCACAGGCAGTGTAAACTAATGGGCAGAGAAATTTGGTGAGATATCCAAGAACAGAAGAATGAGTGATGCTTTGCACTCCATGGCCCTTACTTCACGAGGCGCGGCGCTCCGCAGCGATATTGCCTTCAATTTGAATTCGGAGGCGGTCACGTGGCGGTCATGTGTTCTCGCTTCGCTCCCGCCCCTGTTTCTCAGTACTCATGAGCTGCAGTTTTAGGACCGATTCGAGCACAACCTCACGTGCTCCCTTCGCATTCGCATGCCACTTTTCAACGTTCGTTATTTCCCATCCGTCCTTTAAAAAAATTCCTACCGACGGCGTATCGATGCACTGATGCTGGACTGTCAGTTGCAATGGCTCTACTGATTTCAACTGTTTCCTGGCATCATTGGCAGCCCCCCCGCCGCCGCCGCCGCTACTCGGGGGGAGCCCCGCATGGCACAGCCACCCGCCCTCCGCCGCTTGCACGCTGCCTGCCCCGGGTGCCCTGCTCTGGCCGGGCGAGGCGGCAGCGGCTCCTCCTGCTCCTGCCGCCGCCGCCGCCGCCACCGCCGCCGCCGCCGCCGCCCCTACTCGAGCGAGGAAGTAACAGCGCAAAGCGATGAAACGATATAGCAATGCATCGATATCCCTGTTTGAATATATTTTTAAAAAACTTGAAATAAAAGCCAAAAACCGAGACCACACGTGACGTTGGGAGCGAAGCAAGATGCGAAGCGAAAAGATTCCCGGCAGCAGCCAGGGGAACCACTCGCCCCGCTTGGAGCACGGTAAAGGGGGCGTGGTCGGGGTGGCATCGCAGCCAAAAAGGAGGAGCGTGCGGACTGAAACGATCAATTCGCACAGAAAAGAAGGCTAGCCGTGAAGCGAGCGGCTCGTGAAGTAACGGCCCATGTTTCCCTCGACCCAATTAATCTGTTGCTATCTGCTGCCCCATCCCCAAGCTGAAAGAAGATGTGACGCGCTTGGCTTCTTTATGTAGAATGGGGACAATGAGCCATTCATCTCAGAGTGCAAAATATTTTAGGCCAGCCTATGCCACTGGGTGGAAAAAGAACATAGGTGACTGGTACATATCTTAACATATCTAAGCAGATAATTTTCAGGGACGCAGTCAGCAGGGAACAAACCTGTGGGAAGAATTAATTTCCTTTCTTTGAATCTGGGGCACTCGAGCATATTATTCTTCGGAAGGTCTCACAACTTTGGCTATAGCATATTTGAGAGACAAGTTTCTTTTTTCTTCAGAAATGGTGGATGCGGTCAAGGCAGAGGATACTGAAAAAGCAACAAGCTCGAACAACCTTCACCTTTTGTGTCCTTTCCACTCTCTGTGCACAGGTTTAATTTTTCAAGAAGGACTAAAACACTTACTGAAACACTAAGCCATACAAGCTTGGCTTTTAGATTCCTTCCAAGCTATATGAAAAACATTGTCAGGAGCAATCAGCGTCCTTAGGGAGGTGGCCCATTAGTGGAGGGTTTTGCTAACAGAAATCACTTTGGGATACCTAATTGGCTTTGACACCCAAGCTGATCAGACCCTCGGTATCTCTATATCCCACAAATCACTCATGACAGTTTTGATCATGTGAATTTTTCAGCCCAAATCAATGTATGCAAAATTGCTGGGTATGGAGGAGGGATTCCCTGTGTTTCCCCTTGATCTTAATTAAGAAATGAGAAGAGGTCTACCGTAAGAAATTTATAAGGGGTCGGTGATAGAAGATGATTTCACATAAGACAAGGTTGGTATTGTACAAGAGGGCTTCTGGGTTTTTGGGGTACTCCAACCAATGGAACCTGCCAGCTTTCATGAGCTCATGAGTTCAGTCTCTGCCCAACTGCTGAAAAGTTCTAAAAGTATAAAGAGTCTCTACTATCATGTGCTTTTTGCTTTAATATGGGCAAGTCAGAGAGGAATGTACAAAATGTCAAAACACATCTTTGCATAACTGTAGTATACATTTTGGCTGCTTTCTTTTGTGCCAGGACATCCTACCAGGAATAACAAATCATCCCATTTCAGCCCACTGAGAAAAAAAGCTCTTGCAATACTATAATGAACCTATGGGATTAGGTAAATGTAGTATTCCGCAAAGGATTTGGATTTGAAATCCTTAATGAGCAGTCCTTTTAGGCTTTAGGCAACACTTTTAATAAACTCTCTTAAGGTTCCTCATTATGCATATGATGATGTGAGGAATGAGCTTTTGCTTCTTTAATTTATGTGCAAAAGTATCAGGAGCTGAAATCTCATATAAGAATGTGGGTCATAGGGTGAGTGAAGAAGAAATTTCTAATTACAATGTAAGATGTAAGAGAACTAGGCAGGAATCGTTGGCATCCAGATCCCTTACAGAAGGGTAGAAGAAAACATTGCAAAATTAATTTAGATCTAAAAGTAACGAAGTCAATAAGGCTAAACCCAGCAAATAAGGTCAGTTGAAAAATCAAAGCAGGCTTTATGAGTATCTTAATAGTCCTAATAGTTGTTTGGGTTTTAAAATGCCTCTCTTTAGCCATGATTGCTTTTGGTAGTGAATCCACACTGGTGGAAAGTTACCGGAAGGAGAGAAAAAGGGTAAAAGGAACAAATAGATCCTCTAACTTTTGGCTGTGATCCTGACCACTGCCAGCTTCATCCCTGTTTTTGGCAGATTACCTTGCACCAAGAGGCAATGGCCCTCAAAAGAAAGTAGCCATGCCGACATGGGTAGCATGTATTAGTTCAGTACGCATTTTATCCCATGTGGCTCTCAGAAGGAAAAATAAAGGATGTAACACGATTTCATTTCTTTTTATTCTTTTGGTACGGAAGAGCTTGGTTTTTTTTGTTTTTGTTTGGCTAATTCAATACGCAAGGATCATGGGGCGGCATGGTGGTGGGGGAGAGCAAAATGTTTTCAATTAAAAGTAAAGCAAGGGAATGACCAAGAGTCATTCTTTCGTTTAGAATGCATGTTTCAATAGCCCTCCCTTCCCAAAGTTTCCTCCGACATAAAGTAGCCAGCTTTGTGAGTAGCCTGTTAAATAGGAGCACTTGGCCGCTGGCCCACAGACACAATTGCAGCTAGCTTTTTCTCAGGTGTGCCATGGACTCTTTTGATTTTCACTGCTATGCAAAATGTGGCAAGCAGACACAAGGAAATGGTAATGCTGTGTAAGTGGTGACTTAGGGCCTTTTTACACGACCCCTAAGATCCGCTGGCCACTTAAATTTGGACCAGAGATCTTAGGGGTTCGTCGCTCTTCCTGCGTTCCCACCCCCTCCGCACTTCCTGGCTGCTGGCTGCGTGAGGGGAGGGAGAAAAAGAGAAAGAAAAGCATGCCGCTCACCTCTGTTCTGCCTCTCGTCTCTGTAAAAGTAGCTCTTAAAGGGGCGGGAGCCGAAAAAACAACAAACAGAAGCAAGGAGAGCCCCGCACTCACTATCTTTACACCGGATCAAATAATTTTCACCTCCAAAGAGCAGGTACTTGAAAGGTGCACTGGGATGCTCTAAAGTGGGCATGGTCGCACTTAATTTCCTGTTAACTCCGGAGCTAGTGGGTAAACATTTTTAAGCTCCGGAGCTGGGAGCCATTTGCCCCGGAGTTTAGGGGTCGTGTATAAACGTCCTTACACAACATTTTTTTCAGTCATACAGTTGACATTTTGATGGCTGGTGGGCATTTCCAGTGAGGAGAGGGATGATAGCCAGTTGTTTTGGGGGCAGGGAGGGGTGAAGAGGTTAGAGCCTTTTTTAATGGACAAGAGAGGAATTAGAAGAAAAAAAATATTTCTGAGGCTTATGAACAGAATGTAGAAAAGTTATATCTTTGGAAGAATACCCCCAGAGCTCCACCAGCCTTTGGCAGGCTAGAGGAGTGGTTCTCAAACTTTTTTCGCTGTGGCACCCTTGTCGGGCTAAAAAAATTCACTTAAAGCAGTTTGAATACTTAGGAAAAGAAGAAAAAAATGCAAATTTAATGCTCAATTGTCTTTAATGCAATGAATTAAACTGTTTGGATGAATTTTTCATGATTTCCTTTATGTTTACGGGAAGTTTAGTTAATTAAATATTATTGCTGCAGCACCCCTGGCATACGCTCACAGCACCCCAGGGTGCCACGGCACCCAGTTTGAGAACTGCTGGGCTAGGGAACAGTACCAGCTGATATCCAAACCATGGTGTTTCCAAAGTTTGATTTGCAACTGCACATGTCATGATCTGGGGAGCCTTCTTATTGTTGCCGCAATGTTGATTGTGAAGGGAAAGACTGGACATTTGCATATATCCTCAGATATCTCAGAAATAAGGCAAGCAGATGATTCTTGAACCCCACCTGTGAGAATTTCTCCTCAATTCACTCCCCCCCCCTTTGAAATTCTTTTCCAAAAGGGCTATCATTTCTAAAAAAATTGGAACAGTTGAAATTCTCATAAGATAATTCTTTTGGGGGGCAAAGCACTAATTTTTATTGACATATTCTACAAACCCCACCAGAACAACATAAAAGACTGCTACTCTTTGTGACCCCATGTCCATGGAGTTTTCTTGGCAGGAATACTGGAGTGGTTTGCCAGTTTCTACTCCAGGTGCTGTAGGTGCCTGGAGTAGGAACTGGCAAAACCACTCCAGTATTCCTGCCAAGAAAACTCCATGGACATGGGATCACAAAGAGTCGGTCATGACTGTAATGACGCAACACAAAAGGAGAATAATCATAAATGTCAAGCATCTTTATGTCACATGACAACAAGACTTCCTGAAATCCAGGCGTAAGATACATCTAGGGCAGGTCCAGTAAATCAATGAAACCAACACAGTTGAGATGGGCACGTACTGCCATTCCATGGTTCAGCTTGGTTAGTGTTCAGCCCCAAAGGTTTTTCTATGTGTGCCCTGCCTTCACAGCCCTGTGACCTCTGGGCACTGCCTCTGAGTGGACATCAACTGGGACAGACAGGGCTGAGAAGCCATACAGCTGCCTCGTGAGTTGTTGCCAGTTGGAGGACACAGGGCTGTGAAGATGGGGAACTCCCAGAAGAAACCGTGGGGTTGAACTGCCAAACCGTGCCAACCTCCAGAACAGGGGTTCATGCTAATGTCTAGGTGTTGACTCACAGACTCCCTGCTGATTCAATGTTCCTGCTCTAGTTGTGATTTTCTATTGGATTCAGCCATTGTGCTTCTAAACGGGATGTTTGCCTAAATGACAAAGAAATGTACACATTTCTCTGGAAACAGAATACAGTATAGATGTTCTGGGATGGAAGAATTGCTCAGTCTCTGTCAGGGGGCACAGTTCCTTTTTAAATAGAGAGGAACATTGACTTCTGCTGTTTTCAAATGGATGTTGAATTGATTCCCTTCCCCAGTAAGGACATTTGTGGGCTGGTTCAGCCCCCCCCTCCCCCTTCTCTGGCTCCTCTTAAACTTGAACAAGCTCGAGTGCTTTCTCTTACAAGCTACCCTACAATTTTTCACTAGCTTTTCTCGACAAAAGTTTCTGTTTCACATTTGTTCACAACAGCATCAGTCTCTCTGATTATACTGTATCTAATTGTATCCATAGCTAAATACAAATTTAAAAGCTGCAGGAAAATTGCTTTGCTCTGAGACTGCTGGAGCAGCCAGAGCAATATAGTATGTTTTGATCTTGCAAAGCCATCAGTTTACATGCTAGTGTGTGTCAACTTTGTTTTTGGCAAAAGGGGAAAGACACCTGGTTTTGTTTTAGAATTTAGACTGCTTGCTATACAGTTACAAACAATGAAGAGTCTTCCTGGGTTAAAACTTTAGGCAATAGTCCAGAGCCTTGAGGGTTTGGCTGTTCTTCCTAAGATACCTGAGCAGCTTTCACAATCAACCTGTTAAAAAGTCACAAACATGTAGATTTCCTGCTGTATATTGCAGGGTTAGGTAATAGTGTAGTCCAGGGCTGTTCAACTTTGAACAGGCCAAGGTATACTTTTTCCGGCCCAAAGTGCTTGAGTGCTACACTAAAACCTCTACTTACGAATTTTATCTGTTCCGAGCACATGCTCATAAGTAAAAACTTTTGTAAGTACAGCAGCAGTTTCCCATAGGAACACATTTGAAACCAATTAATCTGCTCTGGAGGGAACAGATTTCAATGCACCATGGCGCTTGGTAGAGACAGTGGGCTGGCAGGCCCAGAACTGTGCAGGGGCAGTGGTGGTCCTTGGGGTGGGGGAGGGAGGGGTGGAGAACTTATCCACTCACTTTTTTTTATTGATGGCTGGCGGGCTACTTTTGAACCCTTCGTGGGCTACTGGTAGCCCCGGTCTACCTGTTGGGCAGGCCTGGTGTAGTGGAATACACTAAAAGCATTCAATTAGATTAGGATATCCTGATGGCAGGTTTCATCTGCATTTATTGATTAGCTACATTTATGCCTACGCCCCCCCCGCCCCAGGCAGCACATTTGGCTTCCTTCCTTCTCTTTATTTTAATCTTCTTAAGAAGGTAAGGCTGATAATAATCATTGGCTTAGTTTAAGGTTATCTTGTGAGTTTCATTTTGTAGTTGGCTCTTCCAAATTTCAGTCCAATATCCTAACTACTGCAACACTTTCATCATCATCATCATCATCATCATCATCATCATCATCATCATCATCATCATCATCATCATCATCATCATCATCATCATCATCAGTCTTAGAAAAACAGAGCTGGAAGGGATCCTATAGGTAGTGTTAGCAAACCTATGGCATGGGTGCCAAAGGTGGCCCTTGGAGGGTACCCAACATCGCCCCTTCACAGCCACCTGTATTCAGGTTAAATGGCTGTATTGACACTTTGCAAAAAGAAAAAAGAAAAAAGAAAGAAAGTGGGTTTTGAATTGCAGTTTGGGCACTCAGTCTCTAAAAGGCTCTCCATCACTTATCACTGCTGTAGGTCATTGAGTCCAGCCCCTCTCAAAGAAGCACGGTGGGGATTGAATGCCCAACCTCTGCTCTGTAGCTAGAGTCCTAAAGCCACTGAACCATCTTGACTCTCAGCTGACTTCTCTGATATGGGAAGCATGGTAAGCAAGTGCCTCTTGCCACCAAATGTACCTTCTGTCAGTAGAACTCCAGCTTAATAAGGCAATGAAGTTTCCTTTCTTCTAGAGTTAATGTTGAAGTCAACAACAGATTTATTATTTCATTCATTCACTCGCTCATTTGTTTGTTTGCTCACACGTTTCTGCCTCACCCTTCTTTTAGTAATATTCACATGTTGCCTTTAAGACAGTAATAAGAAAAAGCAAAACATATACTGATGCAGAAGTGAAATGCTGACTAAAACCAATGCCTCTGGCTAACAATTGGATTTAACCCGTCACCTTTGTTTGGATAATGAATATAGATTCCAGAAGAAGTAAGAGATTCACTATAGAAGCCACTGGTCTTGGAGCTAATGTTGTCTAATACTGGTTGCTGACCTTAGGACCCTTCTTAATTGAAATAATGCAGTATCATGCAGTGGTGCTGGTTCCTGCTTTATGAAATATCTTAAGGTAGCTTCTAGAGTTTTAATGCTGGAGTAATCTAGCAGCAGCAGCAGCAGCAGCAGCAGCAGTAGTAGTGCCTTCAAGTCCCTCCCCCCCATTTTGAATGATATCCAAAATATCCTGTCCTGAGCAGCGCAGCTCAATTCCTGGAAATTCAAGTCTCTGGTTCCTTTAGGGCAGTGGTTCTCAACCTGTGGGTCCCCAGATGTTCCTGGACTGCAACTCCCAGAAACCCCTTCCAGCGGTAGAGACTTCTGGGAGTTGCAGTCCAGGAACATCTGGGGACCCACAGGTTGAGGACCACTGCTTTAGGGTAAGGATGGGGAACCTTCAGCCCTCTGGATGCTCTGGACTGCAACTCCCAGAATTCCAAGTTTGTATTGTCAATGATAAAGAATGGTGGGAGAAAATACACTCTCTATTTAGAGGGTGAGAATCTTCCATTTTTAATTCAATAAGGCTGAAACCACCCTTCCTTCCTTCCTTCCTTCCTTCCTTCCTTCCTTCCTTCCTTCCTTCCTTCTCTCAGAAGCCTTTTAATATGGTTTAACCAACAGAAACTGGTTCTTTGCTGTCACGAAAATACTGGTTTCATCTTACTTGTTCCTCAGCTGGCAGATCCCACCACCACCACTCCCAATACAGATTTGGCTCTTCAGTCCCTGACCAAGCTTATGCCACAGGGCAGATGAGGAGGCTTTTACAACCGTCCGTATCATCTGCTAAAGGATGCAGGGTTTGATTTCTTATTTCTTTGGCAGTAACCTTGATCCATAACACCCAAAGCATTTTCAGGGGCGAAAAATGAATCCAAGGAACGTTGCAAGTTTATACTCCAGCTGTGCGGTGGAATTTTTGCTTTCCCTGTACTTTGCTTCCCCCCCCCACCCCATTTATCAGCAGGGGGAATTTATGCTAATAAATGCCAGATTGTGTTTTACTGCAGGTGTCTACAGAGTGATAGTCATCTCTCTCAGATGACCTCCATCTGTAATGCATTTTATCATTGTAACTCGGGCAATTGTCGCAGGGGAAACCTCTCTCTCTCTCTCTCTCTCTCTCTCTCTCTCTCTCTCTCTCTCTCTCTCTCTCTGTATAAGAAAAGAACTGAGACAGGATGGTGGAAGAAAATAAATAGACTTGGATCCACAATCTTGCAATATTACTCAGGAGAGCACATTAGAAGGCTAAAGGAATGTATCTTCTAACTCCCAACAACAGAGAAGCAAAAAAGGAGACTTTTTTTTGCATGCTGTTAACATCCCCTTTCATTCACCAAAGATGATGGCCTTCTCCCTCATCCAACTATTACAGCCTGGTGAAAGACCGCTCTGCCTCTTTTGTGTAACACAGCCATGTTTTAAATGCCGCTTTTGATGCTGTGTCTATAACAGTACCTTTTTGTGATTAGGAGGTAGATGTAATCACCTGCTAATGGCCCTAGATCCTGTTTTTCTGGAAGGGGTGGTGGTAACTAAAGGTGTGGGCATGAGTTTATTGAGCAGCAATTTGTGCAGGGTGTGCTAATACAGTGTCCTCAGCCTGCTTACTAAGGGCCTTTTCACATGACCCCTAAACTCCGCGGCAAATGGCTCCCAGCTCCGGAGATTAATGAATGTTCCTTTTAGCTTCATTTAATTTTTCCTCATATCTCATTGTTTCATTTCTGGCTGTCTCTCCATTCATGCGTGATTGTAGATTCCACATCTGGGTAGAAACAATTGTTTAATCTCTCTCTCTCTCTCTCTCTCTCTCTCTCTCTCTCTCTCAGGGCCTTTTCACACGACCCCTAAACTCCACGGCAAATGGCTCCCAGCTCCGGAGATTAAAATTGTTTCCCCACCAGCTCCGGAGTTTACAGAAAATTAAGTGCGACCACGCCCACCTAAACGTGTCCCAGTGCACTTTTCAGGTACCTGCTCTCCAGGGGTGAAAATCCCTGATGCGGATGTAAAGGAGTGAGTGCCGGGCTCTCCTCGCTTCTGTTTTTTTCCCCCCCCCCCCCTTTAAGAGACAGGAATCAGGACGACGACGGGGCTCCGGCGGCTTCGAATGGCGGAGGTAAGCCTGCATTTTTCCTCTCTTTTTTTCTCCCTCCCCTCATGCAGACAGGAGCAAGGAAGTGCAGATGGGGTGGGAACACAGGTAGAGCAACAAACCCCCAAGATCTCTGGTCTGAATTTAAGTGGCCAGCGGATCTTAGGGACCGTGTGAAAAGGCTCTAACATGGTGAAAGGGAAATGGAAGCATTGTACATTTCTGAAACGTTGGATTTCCTGAAGACAAAACAGATTTATCAGGGACCAGTGACAGAAAACAAGGGTGGAGTGGCAACTAAATTGTCCATTGTGGATATGTCACATGTGTCAATAAGATCTAATAGAGCTTTACAGGAGACAAAGAAATACATGGATGTTATTACTCAGTGCTGAAACATCAGTGCTTGTCAGAATGAGCATTTACACCTGATGCAAAAATGGCTTTCATAGGGCAGGCTGCCCTTTGAGACGGTCCATCATCTGTCTCATTAGCAGAATCTTTAAAGAAAAATAAAACACAGATCAGGTTTTAATAAAGGTCTTCAATTCCAGACTAGTGACATGTATTTTGATGGGGTTCTGCAATGAAGGTTACATGGGAGAAGGATCTGTTTTAGCAGCGACAGCTTGATAGTAAGGATGATGATGGTGGGCGCAGGAGGAAGCCCTCTGAGAGCTTATGTGACTGTCTGAGAAGGAACAAGGGTAGAATGTTTGGACACTCGGCCTGAAGTAAATGGGCCACCATCTTTTACAAAATGGGTTTTTTAAAGACAAAAAAGAGCTATGTCTTTTATTTGTTAAAAACTCCCCCTTCTCAAGTGGTATAGATTAAAAATCAGTATAAAGATCCATAGAACTATAGGTTAAATAACAAAAAAACACTCCCCAAATACAAGAACATCACTAGAAATCCTGAGATATTATGTTCTAGGTAACAACATGCTAGGTAAAGCATACAAGTGGTTTGCGCTGATGCCATTAAGTCTAAAGTCTTTGACAGGATGGTACCCCTTTGAAAATCCAGGACATTGGTGCACCATTCACATGATTGTTATTACCTTGGGTGATGATGCCTTTTGCAATATGGTGCTAGACCAGTGGGGCATGAAGCTCTGGTATATTGCATGGTCAACGTTGGTGTCTGAGGATTAGCATACAAAGACTTCCCTCTGAATAAGAAGTAGATTAAATTTATTGACAAAGCCTGGAAATGTTACTCCTTTGGATGTCAAATTCCACAATCCCAAAGCCAGAACCGCCCTGGGCTGATGATTCCCTCTTGGAATGGTGCCCCAAATAGGTTTCCAAATTCTGCTTATGTCCCTTGAGTAAGGCTGATCACTTGGGGAAGACCATCCATATAATCAGACTGGCTGGACGCCTTGTCGTTGTCTTCAGCGTTACCTTCTGGATCAAAGCAGAAGACCACTTACAGAGGAAACATTCATTGCTTCACTTTGCCTTTTTTATTTTTAAAAAGCAGTTTACCTTTTCCCCTTCTTGTTTTGAGCACTGTGGAAGCTGTGCTTTCACCTTTGCAAAAAGGCTTCCACTAAATATGTTTGATTGTTTCTTTTTCAGGTCCTTGCCTTTTGACCGTCTCAAGGGAAGTGATAGTACCACTCTATTCTGCTCTGCTCAGACCCCACATGGAGTACTGTGTCCAGTTATGTGCACCTCAAGTTAAAAAAGGATGTTGACAACCCTGAGAGGGTACAGAGGAAGGCGACCAGGATGGTTGAGGGTAGACATGGGCACGACTTGGCGAAATTGTCGTTTCCGTTTTCGGATATCGTTTCCGTTACGTAACGGAAACGGTAATGACAATTAAGCTGTCAGAACTCGAACTCAAACCGAAAAAAGAAAAATTGGGTCTGATTTGTCGTTGTCGTTCCTGGCATCGCGCGGCGATCGCGCGATGCCAAGCGGCACAGAAAAAAAGTTTTAAAAATTAAAAAAACCCTGATTCCCGGCCAAAAAAGCAGGCGAAAATATGCCTGCATGAGAGCACCTACCAGAGGGGTGGTTTCTGGGGGGGGGGTCCCCAGCCTTCCCCCCCTCCTGTCCTGGGCTGCTGGTACCGGGCTGGGAGGGGGCATCCTCGGCGTTTCCATTTGCCATGTGGTGCGGGGGGATCCAAAATGGCGTCCGCAATATTTTTTTTGAAATCGTGGTCCAAAAAACCACCAAAGCACCACAGAAACATGCGAAAAATAGCTATTTTAAATGCTTGAATTTTTACAGTAGCAGCAGTGGGTTTTTATAGCAGTAAAAGTTTGCACTGATTTTATTTTATTTTATTTTATTTTTATTTTTTTACACCTGCGCAATGATGGGCTGGCCATGGGATGGGACAATGCAAATTTTTGGACCCATTCTACGAATCGCATGGCCAGGTTTTGAATGACACTTCTGGATGTGCAATAGGGCATAAAAAGCCGAGGCACTCCCAGAAGAGTCGCAGTCCGGGCTTGGATGTGGGTGGGAGAGGGCTGTGTGTAGCTGGCTGCTGTGCTAGACTAGTTTCGATTTCGCGGAGCCTTTAGATTTCAGTTAGGCAGGCAGGGAGGGAATTGATTCAATTGAATTTTTAGGAAATAATAATAATTCCTTTCATTCTCTGTCTGCTGTGGGGAATAGCAACACAGTTTATTCTTTTTTTATTCTCCTGCAGTTTGTTAGGATTTCTTTTCTGATAGTGCTTCAAAGGGGGGGAGGTTTGAGTGGGAGGGGAGGTGTGGATTTATTTTAAAAAATTCATTTGCTTGGTGGCAAGCCAAGGTCCTTTCATACCCTGCCCGCAGCTGTGGGTGCACTGCCCACTTTGTTTGCAAAAATTGCAATTGCTTTATTCGATGAAGTCTTGTGCAGCAAGTCAGTTTAAAGTGTTTTCCGCCTGCTCTGGGTCATTGCGGGACCCGCGCCCTCCGCGCGTGCGCCCGTGCGCCCGCCCCTCCCCCCTGCCGCTGCCGCCGCCCACCCATGCCCCCCCGCCACCCCGCCTGCCGCCTAGGGCGCAAAAACACCTAGTGCCGGTGGGACGCCACTCGCTGGGACGTCAAATCGTGCGAAATCGCGGCGGCGGTAACGACAAACGACAAATGACACGACGAAACGACAAACTTTTTAAAAATTTTCACGAAAAACAGAAACGACCTGAAAATGGACCCGTCCCGAAAAACGACAACTCGAAAATTTTTTTTTTTTCTGGTCGTGCCCATCTCTAGTTGAGGGTCTGGAAGAAATGTCTTATGAGGAATGGCTTAGGGAACTGGGAATGTTTAGCCTTTCAAAAAGAAGGCTGAGAGTGGATATGATAGCCATGTTTAAATATTTGAAAGGATGTCATAAAAATGTCATTTTTTTTAAAAAAGAAAGGATGTCATATTGAAGAGGGAACAGGTTTGTTTTCCATGGCTTCAGAGACTAGGACTCGGGACAATGGTTTCAAACTACAGGAAAAGAGATTCCATTTGAACATTAGGAAGAACTTCATGACAGTTAGAGCTGTTTGGCAGTGGAATATGCTGCCACGGAGGGTGGTGGAGTCTCCTTCTTTGGAGGTTTTTAAGCAGAGGCTAGATGGCCATCTGTTGGAAATACTGTGATGGGGTTCCTGCATGGACTGAGGAGACCTGGGTTCAAACATCTGCTCGGTCATGGAAACTCACTGGACATGGCAATGGGAAACTATGGTTTGAATTTGATGGGGGTTCCTGCATGGTAGGGGGTTGTACTGGATGGCCCTTGAAGTCTCTTCCAACTCTGTGATTCTATGATTCTATGATCTTGGATACTGGCTACTTGAGGAGCTTAATGAGTCATGAACAGCTTTGGTTGTGTCTCTGCAACTGAACATGAACACATTGGAAACTTGTATATTACGCTTTGTATTCACTTTTATCCTGAGGAAGATTTTATAGGAACAAGCCTGCCAACTGTCACTAAGCTGAAACTTCAGTGAATCTCATGGACTTCAAGGGTGTCATTTGGCAGAGTGCTGAAATTACGTGGGAATTTCATACAAACAGCTTGGGTTTTTATAATATCATGGGGTTTTTAGAAGCATTCTAAGGCATCTAGTCTCTGCAGACTATACTGTACCATACCATACTATACTGTGGCATACCATACTAGTTTAGTGTATATGATGAAAGTCATGGTGGATTTGCCGCTTTTGTGATAAAAGGCACAAGGCAGAAAAGCTAACAGAGGAACAAAGGAGACCCACACAGCAGCTATGATGGCTATATAAGGTCAACTTGGATTTCAATACTCTCTCTTTCTCTTCTCTTTCTCTCTCTCTCTCTCAATTTAGTATGAGCAATTGCCAGTTACAACAAATGACTTTAGAAGCCTGGAAGTCTTGCAGTTTACTTTGTCTTAAAAAAATCCTGACACAAAATAGCCCTATTTAGGCACAAAACATTATTCTTTGGGATTTCCTAGAACTGCTGCGGGGGAAAAACATACTAAAAAAAGTTGCTGCTAACAGTCTTCCAATAATAACTTCACACAATAACAGTGTGAAACAAGTGGACATAACATCATGTGTATCAGTGAAAGGACTAACAACTCCTATGAAATCACACACCCTCCTGGTAAATTTCCTTAAATTCTTAAATTTTGGGGGTGATCACCCCCCCCCATGTTTTTCCTCCACTTTTAGGCTATTGAAGCATTACTCAGTTCTTAGTCCTAGTAACTGGACTTCTTCTTTCTGCAAAGTTTCTATTTGGCTACTATCCAGTGTTTCTCCAAACTGCATGTACATCAGTACAAAAATAAAACATTTCCAACTGTCATGGTTTCCCAGTGCAAGCCAATGGAAAACTGATGGTCTTAATTTACAAACTAATTTGGATCTGGGGTGCACATTGGAAGGAGCGGCGCAAGCCAAACTGGGATTCCTCCTGAAGTTCCAAATGGGCCTCTGAACTAAACTGGTTATCCCATGCACATTCCTGTTTCATATGTCCTCTTGGTCTGTCATTGATATTGGGAAAAATCTATAGCAAACGGGGGTGACCGACTCCAAGCTTGGGTTGAAACGTGTGGTCCAGACTGTAAGGTTTTCATTGAAAGTTTCCCAAGACTTTAGAATATGCTCCTTGATCAAGGACCAACAGCAAGAAATTCATCTAACCACTGAGAGTCCACTGCTGCTATCCATGTGCTAGGTGTTAATGGGCAGGTCCAATGTCCCTTTTACTGTTTTGCCTTCATATCTTTATAACAGATTAAGTGCCTGTCTAGACTGGTAGTGTTGGGTTTGGAGTGATTTTTTGGGTTTTTTTAATCTTATATACTATTTACATTTATATTCTCTCTTGTTTTTGTATTTTACTTTGTTTTGTTGGCTTTGTTGTTGTTCACCGCCTTGAGTTGCCTTTGTGCAAGTCTATAAATCATAAACTGTTGTTGTTGTTGTTGTTGTGTCATTACAGTCGTGACCGACTCTTCGTGACTCCATGCCCATGGAGTTTTCTTGGCAGGAATACTGGAGTGGTTTGCCAGTTCCTACTCCAGGCGCCTACAACACCTGGTATTCCCTGGTGGTCTCCCATCCAAGTACTAACCAGGGCCGACCCTGCTTAGCTTCCGAAATCAGGTGAGATCAGATGTGCTTAGGGCATCTAGGCAGCTAAATCATAAACTAAACTACACTAAACTAATTGAGCCACAAAGGGGTTGATTGTAGAGATAGGCACCATATGAAAAATGACATGCTGCTTCATCGTTTTGTAAGGTTTTGGAACATTACAAAATGAAGCGAAATGGCAGTGAGTGTTTTGTTACAAAAATGAAATGAAATGCCATATTTAGCTTTTGAAAATGAAATGTTTCATTACTCTATAAAACGACTCCCTTGTGTCCTAGGGCACCATTTTGTGGGTAGCTCCCGTGGATCCTTCCCTTTAAGCTCTCTGAATTTGTAAAGCTTTGGGGTTCAGGGGGATGAGTTATTAAACTCCAAAGTGGGTCCCCCATGGAAAAAGATTTAAAATTAAACTCAAGCCAAGCTTGGAAGGGTTGCTTAGAAACTTGCTATGTGATAAAACAATAAAAGGTTCACTCTGAAAGAGCAAGAGAAAATGTATGGCCCTGACTGAGCTTGTGTGCTTAAAGGCAAGGTAAAATAAAACAGATCACTGCAATGCTTTGCATCCCACATGCTTGAGTTTAAAAAGGACACACACATTTTTCCTCTTCCTCTTTTTCCATGGTGGACCTACTTTGGAATTTAATAACTCGGCCCCCCGAACCCCAAACCTCTCCAAATTTGGAGGGCTTATAGGGAAGTGCTCAAGGAAGCTACCCTCCCCCCAAATTTGGTGCCATTAGGACCCAGTGGAGCCATTTTATAACATAATGAATCATTTCATTTCATTTTGTTACAAAAATCTCTTTTAAAAATAGTTAATTACAAAAAGAAAAGAAAAGAAAAGAAAAAAAACAAAACAAAACACTTTTTTCCATTTCATGCCCATCTCTAGTTGATTAAGGTTGAGGAGAAGACCAGTGTGCCATCTGGTGTGCTCCTCCTATCCAAACAGCAAAAGATCCCTTGTAGTCCCATTGGTGATCAATTAAACATTTCCTCTGCTCTTGTTTTCTCCTCTCCCTTTCTCTGTCCCCACCCCCTCATTGTTTCTCCACTTTCACACTCCTTCAGAATCTGCAGCCACAAGAGCAGATACTGCTGGATAGAGATGGGCACGGAATGAACTTTTTTTCGTTTCCGTTATTTGTTACTCATTCTGTTACGTAACAAAACGACTAACGAAAATTGTGATGAAAATGCAACGAAATGAACAGAACCACGAAAATTGGGTTTGTTATGTTTCATTTTTGTTAATGGTGACGCACAATGAAATGATGTTTTAAATGTTAAAAAACGCCCTGGACATCCATAAAAATGCAGCGATAATTATTTATACTGTCTGATAATACCTACCGGGTGGGGTTTGGGGTCCTTAAAACGTGCGTTTATGTCTTTTCTCAGATCGCTGTATTTTTTTCCTTTAAGGAGAGTTAGGGGACATCGACCCAAAATGGCTCCCAGATGCCTAATATTGATTTCTTGGGTATTAAAATGCCCTGGACATCCGTAAAAATGCAGCGATAATGTGATAATTATTTGAAATTATTACCTACCAGGGGGTTGGGGTCCTTAAAACGTTTGTTTTTGTCTTCTCCCATCGCGATGTATTTTTCTTTTCCCTTTAAGGATGACAAAATGGATGTCGCCACCAGCCACAAAATGGAGGCAAGCCATGTGATGGGATCATGTTCAACCAATAGCATACCCAGGTTGCAGACTGGGCAGGTCTGGCAGCCACAGAGGGCATAAAAAGCTCTGGCAGCCCCTGTCCTCCTTGCAGTCTCCAGTGGGAGTTAGGGTGGGGTTGCTGTCTCTGCGACTCTAGCTTCAGTCCTGCAGCCTCCCTGTGCGTACCTCTTGGTGAGTACCCTCCCCTGCCTCACAGTGCAGTCACTCTGCAGCTGCCTTGCACCCTGGGCAACGCCCGCCGCTGCCTTTGCAGCCTCCCTGCGTACCTAGTCTATACTGTGTCTCTGCCTGCATCATTTATTTTTTAGTGTTTTCCCTCTGGTCTGGGGCGTTGGGGGACACCCATGCACGGAAATGCTTTAAAAATCGCACAAAAAGTGGGTAGAAACAAAAAAACAGAAAAATGAAAAACGAAAATGAAATTTTTCCAAAAATTCACAAAAAATGGAAACGAACCGAAAAGGACCTCTCAACGACAAGTGAAAAACCAAAATGCCATTTTTTTGATTCGTGCCCATCTCTACTGCTGGAGGTTCCTATCTCCAGGCTAAGCAATGGAACAAAAGGTGCGTACCCTACTGCTGTGTCAAAAAGATACACAACAGCTCTTAAAGGGAAGGCTGGTTACTTCCAACTACAAAGCCTAGATGTTTGGATATGCAAACTGTGCCATCAGTGATACATATATTTTATCTATATGCCACTGTTGACCAGCCCTTAGACTAGACATCTGTTTGAACAGAGGATGCTTCTAGAAAGGATACAGTACCCAGTTTAAAACTGTAGGGGGCTCAAAATAACCTTTTAAAGAATATCTTTTGCTATCTGGGATAGTTTTAGAAATAAAATGGAGTTTTACAGATTTTCCTGCCTTTCAGCTAATTCTTTTAGATTATTGCAGAAATTGAACTTTTTTTGCACGAGGTGTCAAGCTTAAGATTATTCTATATGTTTTGTTGTGAGGATCCATATACAGCTGCCTGGACTAAATCAATTGACCCAGGTGGGAAATCATGCTCTTCTTTGAGCCAAACAGCAGTCATCTCTGCACAGCATCCAAATGGTAGACTCTGAGGAGCTCTGTGTAATTAAGTTCCCATGTGCAGATTGGGCAACATGGAAAAGAACATGGTTTTGGCTTCCCCTCTCCACACTCCAGGCTTGGCTGATCAGCCTTCTTGCAAGTTTCCCATGGCAATTTCCCAATAGCTCTTAGAAAACCAGGTGGTGGATATTGCTCTCCCCTGACTCTCTTCTTCCCATAGACATCCACACTGAAGCATTGTTTTTAGTTTCTTGACACAGGAACACACTGCCTGCATTCACACAACCAGAGTTGCTCATAGTTAGAGGATCTTCCAATAACTTTTGGAAAACACACCTTTTGGAATGCTTGTCCCTCTGAAGGGCAGTTGATACGGTGAGTGGCGAAGTGCATGGCTGGCCAGCGGTGACGAGGAGGGAAGAACACAAAAGAAAGAAAAAGAAAAAACTCCACCACCTCTGCTGCCACCATTATCCTCAGATAAGACTGTTTGCTCTGATCTGCCGATTTTGCTATATGTGGGGCGTCCCAGAACCAATCCCCTTCGGATACAGCGGTCATACTGTTATATATGCGGTCCAATGCAGTGAGGAGTGTTCAGAACTCTACATTGGAGAAACTAAACAGCCATTAAACAGGAGGATGGCCCAACATAGGAGGGGCAATAGGTCAGGACCAGAATCAGCAGTACACTTCCACTTGAAGGACAAAGGGCACTGCACTAGGCTTCTTCTCAAGACTCAGGTTTTGGGGTTCACTTTTCAAGCAGGGGTGCGGTGTTGGGAGGGCAAGAGTAGTGGGTCGCTCCGGGCACAGAAATTAGAGGGCGCCAAATCGCCTACCATACCGACCCCCGCCACTGCCCAGGGGCATATCTGGGGGTGGGCAGAAGGGTACACCTGCCCTGGCGCAGCAATCTGGGGGTGCCTGGAGGTGGAGGAGGAGGTGGAAGCCTTGCACCCTCCCACTAGCCACCCTCCTTTCCACAGCTAAGGCTTAGCAATCCTTAGTTGGGGTAAAGGAGGAGAGGCTCCCTGGGCGTGGTAGCTGGGGTGCTCCTCCTCCATCCATCTGCCTGCCCACCTGGCAGCAGTAGCAAGCGTGTGGGTGCGTGTGAGTGTGTGAGCCCTGGCAGGAGCACAGATGTACAAACAACCTGGAAGAGCAGCTCGGCAAACATGACAGGTGTATTCCAGTTGGCAGAGTTGAATGTTCCCCCAGGAAGCGAGTAAGTAAGCCCTCCTGCCTGCACAACACTTTCCTTTCTTCCTCCCACACCCTCCCTCCCTCCCCACACAGGACCCTCTACAACATGGCTTGCAACTGTCTGGACTCTCCTTCCCACCAAGGATGAGGCTGGGGGCACTTCCTGGGCAGAAGAGGGGAGCGAGGATAAATGCTCTCAGGCTGGGGGCAGCATAGGGAAGAGAAGGCTCCTCCTCCACCACCTTGCATCCAGGCTCAGATTGTGCCACTCTGCTCCCCCAGGCCATGTGCTAGCAATGGGGTGGGGGGAGAGCCCTCTCTCTGCCTTTATCTCTTTCTGTGCGCGTGTGTGTGCAAGTGCATGCCTGACTCTCCCCCTTCTCCCCATGGGGCACAGAGAGGCACCAGGAAAGAGGAGATGCGATGGGAGGATCCCAGCATTCCAAACACAGCAATTCTGTTGTTTCGAGACTCAACTTACTCGCTCGCCGGCCTCCCACCCCCAGCTATCCCCTCCTTGCAAGAGTGTCCTTTTCCACGTATGGCAAGGCTCAAGCCCCCCCCCCACTTCGCCTCCTCCTCCCGTTCGCCCTTCTCTGGGCTGCTTTCCCGGCTGTAACAATGAGGAGCTGTGTTTTGTTATAAGTCATTTCCCCCCAACACGCGCACACGTGCGTACACACTCTCTCTTCGCCTTTTCTCCCTCAATTTCTTTTCTCCCTCCGAACCCTCTTTCTGATCATGGAAGCAGGGGAGTCTGGGGGTGGGGATTAAGTTTAATTTCACTGACACCTGGGGTCTCTACTATGCTGCTGCCACCTCTCCTGTGAGACATGGTGGTGGTGGTGGGAGGGCACAAAAACTGATTTTGTCCCTGGGCGCTCCAAACTCTAGCTACTTCTCAGTATTCAAGTCTTGACTTTTACCCTGAAATTTCAGCGAATGGCAGCCCTAGCTTTTGAACCCTTTCTGATGACCTCAGAAATGCATTTTAGACATGCCCAGGAAGACATGCTTGTTTTCTTTTTTGTGATCTCAAATTTGCTAGAACTTCTGCTGCTGGATATTAGGCATTGAATATCTAGGGTATACCTTGTGCAAGGTATTGCATAAGCAAAATCAAATTACTGGATTTTCGCACAATGGTGAAAATTGAGTTTCTGCAAGTCATAGCAGCTTTGTGTTGGCAGATTCAAACCTTTCGATATAGTCCATAACATTTTCTGTTGCTGCCTTTTGGGAATTCTAAGCACATTTTAAACGTCTGCATTTTTAAAATGCAGTTACTGAAACTCAGTAACCATTTTAGAATGTAAAGCTTGGCGCTAGAGTCATCACCCAGAACCACACACTCCAGGTTCAACAAAACAGGAAGGGAAGCCTATCTGCATTCATTGTAGTATGAGTAGGCACTTCATTCCAACAGGCTGTGACACACAAAGGTCCATGGGAGGGTGAGTCTTGGGATCCATGATACTGTATAGGGCTAGCCTCCAAAAGAACTACGGTATTTCTCCCATTGGCCCTTGCCAAACACAGAGATCCATGGGAGACCTATAGTGCAGCAGGACACTTCTCATGCTGTTCTTACTATTCGAAGCAGCAACAGCAGCATAGGAACAGCATGGAGGTAGAGAGGACTGAAAGTCATCAGATTCTGAAAGTCCCATCCCTAGCAATTCTACCCTACTTGAGTTTAACTGGATTTGGACCTTTGTCAGATTTTCTGGAGCTTCTCGTGAATGAAAGTTCTTCAGTAGATGTATTCTCAGAGGCTTTCATGACCAGGATCTGATACCTGTTGTGAGTTTTTCGGGTTGTTTGGCTGTGGTCTGGGAGTTTTAAAACTTCCAGAACATGGCCAAACAACCCAAAAAAACTCACAACAGCTATTCTTCAGTAGACTCTAGTGGATTCTCTTCATCCATTTCATGAGTCCTTTATTGCAATTTTCCCCTCCCTTTTAAAACATACCTTATCCTCCTAAACTTTTCCCCTTTTACTCTTTTTTGTGATTACTTGAAATATAGCCATTATGTATGGATTCAAGAGAGCCAGTGTGGAATAGTGGATAGGCTGATGGACTAAGACTCAGGAGATCAGGGTTCAAATTCCCTCTTGCCCATAGAAACTCAATGGCGGCCGGATGACACCGGTTAAACCAGTTCTTTTATACAAACCTTGAAACCTCTTTTAGAGATATAGTAAGATGTGACTAGATGGCAGATAACTGCTTTAAACAAGAAATATTATAGTGAAAAGTTAGTGTAAACCAAATGAATATGTGAAGAAGAGACTTGATCCAGCAGTACTTGATGGCCGCTAGTCCACCATTTACATTGGCTGGATTTTCTTATGGCTGCATACTAGCATGTGCTCTCTAGCTTTCAACCAGTGATGCCAACAGAAGTGGGCAGAGCCCTTGATTGCTACTGGGCCACCACTTCCTCCTTGGATCCTTGCCTGGCCTGGTTAATAAATGTAGCTACTAAGGAATGGGCCACAACAATAATTAATGGGTCTCTCCTTGAGGGCAGGGTTCCCCTGGCCCTCAAAGAGACACTCATTAGGCCCATTTGGGGGAAAAAAAAACCTAATGTGGCAGCAGACCAAATTGATAACTATAGGCATGTCACCAATATTTCCTATATGAGCAAGGTCCTGGAGAGGGAGACCAGCTTCAGGGTCTGAAGCAGACCAGCTTCAGGGTCTTCTGGATGACACAAACGCTCTCAATTGTTTTCATTCGGACTTCATAGTCCAATACATGAAAAACATTTCATTGAATAGTTCCCGGGCATTGAGCAAAGTGCTATAAATTTCACCTGTAAAGTAAAATCTCTTTTTGTCCCTTGGAGAGTGATGGATAAATAGTTCTAGACACTTGGGTCAAGGGTTCTTGAGGGAGGGAACTACTGTGCTTGTCAAGTTACCCCAAAGGATGGAGTGATGAATAATCATGTTAGCTTCAAACAGCTTTTTCAAGCATTCTTCCCTCCTCTGTATCGAAAACCTACTAAACCTGCTGTCTCTTTGTGAATGCTGACATTTATGTCATGTACTTCGTTCTATCTCTGTTAAAAACCAAAGGCTGATTATGTAGTAGATAATAGTCAAATTATGTGGAGAATAAGTTGGCAGCTGCCTACACGCACACACAGACTCCCGTGTCATCACATTTGTGTGGATAGCGAATATCTGTAAAAATAATAATTCTTTTTCTGTGACTCAAAAGAGGCATAGGCTACATCACATACAGAATTCAGTATAGTGCTAAAGGCTGACTCATGAAATGAACTTGTTTCAAACATCTATAACTTTCAAAAGATTTGCCCAAACCTCACATAACTGGCAATTACTAAGCGGAAGGGATCTAGTGATGCTCTGCTGGACTGGAACTGGATTTGACAGTTGGTTCAAAGTTATAATTTTTTGAACTATTCTCCCCATTAGTCATGTCTGTTTCTTTTTATATGCAAGAAAGGTTGATAATCCTGCACAGAATAAAAAGTGCTGGCACAGAAGAGTGCTCGGAACTTGATCTATAGTACAGTGTTTTCAAACAATTATAACTCTTCAAGGACTTGCTCAAACCTTCCTGGAGGTGGCACAGAGGAAGTGCAGCTGCAGACTGCTTAGTAAAAGTCATGTCAAATTTGGTGTCAGTCTGTAACCTGATTTGAAGATTATAATTTCTGGGGTTTGTGCTGCCTCTGATGGAGCTCTGTTTAACTTCACTGCACAATACTGTTGTTGAGTTCTTGCCAATGCCAGGCCTTAGTGGGAATAAATATGAACATTTTTATTTGCAAGAGTTTGTCCCTTAATAAATAACATTAAGATCTTTCAGGGCATTTCATCCCCAGGACTTCGTGTTTATAGCCAGGTATAAGCCATCCTTCAACCCCTGAACATAGGTTCAGAGGCAGGGCGTCCTTCCCGGTATGCAGCATATTAGGGATCTGTTATTTTATTGACTACATCCAACCACCAGAACTGTGACAGACTGATGTACAACTTGCATTCTGTTTAATGGCCAACAAGAGCCCTGGATCCCTACAATGGGTCTAGGCAATCTTCTATTTGACTTGATATTTGTCCAACTTTTCCGCTTCCTGGATTATCTCCTTGTGAGACTGCTGGAGGGTTGATTGGTACACCATTCCCTCTAAAGAAAGAAACTACTGAAAACCTTTCTCTTTTGGATTTAGTGGCAGGACTGAACTTAAAAAGAGAGGAAGAGGGAAGCCCAGGGAAACAGTTGATTTGAGCGGGAAAGAAAAGTATAAAAGGGGTCAAGCTGGGAACAGTAGGAGGATTGAGTGCAGTGTGCTGTGCAGAGGAGGAGAGCTCAGTGAAAAAAGAGGAGTTGATAGAGATGTGAAGGGGGATCTGTGGATGTGAGAATGGGTCATCTTGAAACTCCCCATAGAGGCAATCGAGTGTAAGTGGCATGGTAAAAAAAAAAATTGACAACCACCTTATTGGGGAGAGACCACAGAGAGAGAAAGAAGGAAGTGGGAAACATTACATAGAGAGAATCAAGGTAGTCTTACCTCCAGTGGGACCAGCCATAGGAAGAGTTCATTTCCTCAACCCATACGCAGAGACCTGAGCTGGAGAGTTTGGGAACAAGGCATCCATTGGGTGTTTCACAAGGATCCCCAATAATAGCGTTAGCTGTTAACTCCTGCTGGTTATGGGACTGACTGTTTATTTCTGGTTGCTAGTTTGTTAGAGAACCAAGAAAAGGCCTTTTGATATGTTTCAGGTTGTTGTTACTAAGCCCACCTTTGAGGAATATATTTGGGAGGGTGATAAAGAGAAGTCAAAGACTACGTGTGATATGTTTAATATACCTGTTAAAGCCATAGAGATGACTGAGACTGCTAATTGGGAGAGAGCTGCAAAGAGGGAGGGGACATAAGCAACTATCATTCCCTCTCATTCTCCTATTTTAGATGCCCACCACCAGGTCTTTCTTGATGGTAGATCTGCAGCTCGTGATCCTGGCTTGGTTTTTGAAAGCTGCTCAGATGAACTTCCAGCTCAGTTGAACTGTGGGATCTTGTGGATATAGCAGGGCTGTTCAACTTTGAACAGGCTGAGGTCTACTTTTTCCATCCCAAAGTGCCTGAGGGCTACTACGCTAAAACCTCTACTTACAAATTTGATCTGTTTCGAGCACATGAACATAAGTAAAAACCTTAATAAGTAGAGCAGTGGTTTCCCATAGGAATGCATTGAAAACCAATTAATATGTTCTGGAGGGAACAGATTTCAATGTGCCATGGCCCTTGAACTGCCCCGCTCGGCTGAGACAGTGGGCTGGCAGACCCAGAACTTTGCTGGGGCAGTGGTGGTCCTTGGGATGGCGGAAGAAGGGGTGGAGAAATTATCCCCTCACTTTTTTATTGATGGCCGGTGGGCTACTTTTGAACTCTTCATGGGCTACCAGTAGCCCGTGGTATACCTATTGGACAGGACTGGGATATAGCATTTGTACCTCTTTACTCTGACATTCGTTTTGCCTCTTGAAAAAGCACAGGATTTACTCGGATAAATGTACCATTCAACTTTTTGAGCACTAGGGACACCAGGTGGGACAGCTGGCTTCCAGTGGAGGAAGTACTGGGTGTAGTGGATGTGCCTTGAATAAAGAAAAAAAAGCCACATTTTCCAAAGTGAAGATAAAGCAATGAGAGTGAGGCAGTGTATTCTCAAAGGCTTTCACAGAGGGGATCTGATAGCTGTTGTGGAGTTTTTCGGGCTGTTTGGCCATGTTCTGGAATTTTTCTTCCTGACGTTTCGCAAAACTCTGTGGCTGACATCTTCAGAGGGCAAGGAGCTCAGGGAACAAGGAGTTCTCTCTGCGCCCTGACCTGAGCTCCTTGCCTTCTGAAGATGCCGGTCACAGAGTCTGGCGAAACATCAGGAAGAAAAACTTCCAGAACATGGCCAAACAGCCCAAAAAACTCACAACTATCATTCATTGCCCTCCTTCCCATCAGCCTCCTTCAAATAGCCATACGTTCAGCATCATCAAGATATTGTTTAGCCCTTGTTAGCAACTTGGCATAGAGCTTTGCAAGCATCAGCTGGATGCTGGAGGAATTTCAGTTCAGTTCAGTGCTTAATGGGATACAAATGCTTCCTCTGGAAGAATCCTGGCTTGAGGAATTTCAGCTGGCTATTCTTAAATTTTCCACTTCCTGGGCTCTTGTCCTTACCCTCCATGTGGTTTTCTAAAGAAGGGTGTTGGTTTTTTTTTTCCTTTTTAAATTTCCAAATAGAGAATTTTTCAAAAAAGGAAAAACAAAAAGAAGGGAATTCAAAAGCACATGTATACAGTCATGGTTTCCTATGATCTATTCATGCTTCTTCTCAAGAAGAACTGCAGCCTCAGTCATGGCATCCTCTTTGCCGGAATTCGCATTAAATTATCTCTTTGACTAACCACAGATTTCTAGCTCAGAGTACAATAGATAGATAGATAGATAGATAGATAGATAGATAGATAGATAGATAGATAGATAGATAGATAGATAGATAGTGCCTCAGGATTTTTCTTGATCCTTGAAGGATGCAGTGCATCAATAAAACATAGGATGCTGTTCTGTGATGGATGAGAACAAACAGACTGAGGTTGAACCCAGGCAAGTTGGATGTCCACTGGGTGCTGGATTCATGACTAATACATTTCCCCATTCTAACAGTGGTTGCCAAAGGAAGGAAGGAAGGAAGGAAAGAAGGAGGGACGGAAGGAAGGACGGAAGGAAGGAAGGAAAAGTCACAGTGTATGCAGATGCCTGACATTTCTGCTGAAGCAGTATGCTGCAGGATCATTCCTGCTTGCAGTGGGAGTAGCTAAACAAAGGCCGTCACTTCACAAAGAACTTCTCTTCGCAGCGTGATTGCCTTCGCTATGAATTCGAAGGCGGTCACGTGGTAGTCACGTGGTCTCCATTCGCCCCCACCCCTCTTTCCGTGTCCTCACCGGGCGAGGTTTTAGGGTCGAATCCAGTAGTACTTCACGTGCTCCCTTCGCATTCGGAAGCTTACTTGCAACGTCCGGTTTCTGCTTTCTTTTATTTTTTTAAGAAAATTACCACGGCGTATCGATGCATCAATACCTGGCTGTCATTTGCGGTCAGAGGACTTGTGGGCGGCCATCGTGTTTTCCCTGAAGCAGAGCTGCTGGGTTGGTTTTTTTTGGGGGGGGCGGGGCGGGGAGAGGCTTCTCTCAGCTTCATCGCCCTGTGTGCCCCGCCGCCGCTCTCTGGGTGGGCGCGCGCGGGGGTGTCTTGCGGCGGCGGCACCGACACCCCATCCCCCCTCCCTCTGCGCAGCCCTTCGCCATCCCTTGCCAGCGGAGGGGCTCTGCTCACGTCACCCGGGGACGCTTGCCCCCCCTCTGTTGCCCCTGCCCCGTTTACAGAAGGCAAGATCAAAAGAACGGGTTAACCGAAATATCTATGCATCGGCATTTCGATAGAAAAAGTAAGTTAAAAAATAATATAAATATACTTTTTAACTGGCCACACGTGAATTTGGATACGAAGCGGGATGCGAAGCGAGGGAGATTCCCGGCCTCCGGCAGGGGAATCTCTCGCCCCGCTTGGAGCACGGTTTAGGGGCGTGGTCGGGGCGTGGTCGGGGTGGCGCCGCATCCAAAATGGAGGATCGTGCGGACAAAACCGACCGATTCGCGCAGAAATCACGGCTCGCCGCGCAGCGAGAGGTTCGTGAAGTAACGGCCAAAGAGTAGACTTTGAGTCTGTTGGGGTGGCCATCGCTCCAAGTGGCTCTCTCCAGGTGCAGTTTCCATCAGCTTCAGCCAACATATCCTGTGACTGGAGCAGAAGCAGTCCAACAACATCTGAAAGGATGAACTTTACTCACCCTCAGTTCAACATCATGCTTACATTCAGCAGCAGATGACTCTCTGCCTTGCCTGGTGAATGTCCAGGCAACCATCCATCATTTCTCTGGCTTGTTGCAGGAGAAGAACAAGGGCTGCAGGTATAATTTTGGGAGTGATCAAAGTTGCTTTGCAGTGGTTTTGGTCGTTCCACATCACTCAAGCCCTGGTACTATTTTAAAAGGTGGGCATTGGTGCCTTTTAAAAACTGCACCAGAACTTTCATCTAGTTTGGCCAGTGCCAAGTTGGGGCTCAACATGTGTCAAAAATGGAGCTGCTGGAGCTGTTCTGCAGGCAACCACAGCGTTGCTGCCTGGCCAGTGCCAGAGAGCTCTCCATCTTTTCCACTTTGATGTTAACTGGGGGGGGGTGTTGCTTGTGCTGGGGGCAGGACAGTTCCAGTAGCTCCTTTACCCTTGAATGGAAAGCAGACAAGGCTGCCTGATCCTTGTGGTGTAAATTGAGCTGGGAAGCCTTATGGTGCTGTCTAGACTTCAGAACAATGGTGAGAGTTGGATATGACCAGAAGTAACCTCTTTCTGGCCGGATCATATAACAAAAGGCCTGATCACCCTTTCTTTACCCATATTACTTTTTGTATATGTTTCTTGCTTGATCAAGCACCCACATTTCACTCTTCCTTTGTCACCAAATGCCCATCTTAGGAATGTAGCCCCAGGATCCAAGGCTTAGATAGTCAGAACACAAAGCACAGCTGGGGAGCCATAGCATATCCTGGAAGGGAGATCAGGGAAGATAGAAATGTCCCATCTTCATAGGAGTACCAAAGAGTTTGCTTCCCTCACATTTTCAGCCAATTAGATGTAAGATCCAAATAATAAGCAAATATGAAAATGCAAGTAGATAAATAGGCACCACTGTAAAAAGTGGGAAGGTAAGACAGGGTTTCCTTGCAACCATGCCATGGCCATGGACTTGCACAACACTGGATCTTCGGCTTGAATATGAAGATAAGCACCACCCCTAGTGTTAGACATGACTAGCATGCATGTGCGGGGTGAACCTTTACCTTTACCTTTATTATCCAATGAGGTTGCATAACTTTATGACTCTTTGTTGTGGTTTTCAGAGCCTTTTTGAAGGCGGGCAGGGACTGTGCTAGGTGCAGCTCACTAGGAAAATGATTCCACAATGTGGGGCCCACCACAGAGAAAGCGCGGTTACGTGTGAGCGATTTCCGTGCCTCCCTGGGTGTGGCCACCCTACGTGAGTGCACCTGCGCCATTGTAGTGGGCCTGATCCCAGTTGACCTCTGGGAGATATGCTCCAACAGGTATTCTGGTCCCAAGTCATGGAGGGTGTTGAAAATCAAAACCAGGACCTTGAACCTTATCCGGAGGGCAATGGGCAGCCAATGCAGGCGTGCCAGAACTGGGGTGATGTGGTCGAATCTACGAGCACCCACCACCAGTCTGGCCGCTGCATTCTGCACCTGCTGGAGCTTCCGGACAAGGGTCAAGTGCAACCCCACATAGAGGGCATTGCAGTAGTCGATCATGAGGGCCTGCACAACTGTCCTCAGGGAGGACTCATCGAGGTACAGACAGATCTGGGCGATCCTGCGGAGGTGGGAAAAAGCAGTCCTGGAGACCGCCATCACCTGGGCTTCCATGGAGAGGGCTGAATCCAGGACCATGCCCAGATTCCTGGCCCTGTCCGTAGGCTGGAGGGAAACGCCCCCAGGCTAGGGAGAGGGCCATTGTACCCAGACGAGGGCGCCCCAAAGAACAGAATCTCAATCTTCTCTGGGTTCAGCTTGAGCCAGTTAGTCTTGGTCCATTCCAAGACCGCCTCCAGGCACAGATCGAGGGAGCGTACTGCCTCCACTGCAGAAGAAGAAAAGGAGAGATAGAGCTGCGTACTGATAACAGCGAACTCCAAATCTCCTGATGACCTCTGCCAGCGGCCTCATGTAAACATTGAAGAGCATGGGTGAGGTTGCCGACCCCTGGGGCACCCCACAAGGGAGTGTCCAAGGAGCCGACAAGTCATCCCGCAGCTGAACCCGCTGAGACCAGTCGCTGAGGAAGGATCAGAGCCAGCAGAGAGCTGAACCCCTGATTCCAGCCTCAGCCAGCTGATCCAGCAGGTTACTGTGGTCGACGGCATCAAAGGCCGCTGACAGATCAAGGAGGACCAACAGGGAGGAACACCCCCTGTCAGCATCCCTGAGGAGGTCATCCTGCAGAGCGACCAGGGCAGTCTCGGTCCCCTGAAGCGGCCTGAACCTGGATTGTTGTGATTGTTGTTGTAACCCAGCTTTTGGGGAGAGATAGTTAAGACTCATTATATACAAGGCCAGCTCCTAGAAAAATGAAAACTGCTACAACTGGTTGTTGATATGCATCCACATGGCTGCCTGCATATTTTAAATAGTCTTGGGGGATGTGGCTGTCAGGATGAGAGACTGCACTTCGAAATTTACCATTGCATCACCTCACTTAAGGCCAAGGGTGTCCACAGAAAATGTTCATAGCAAGTGAGACTGCCTGGTGTTAGTGTTATGTTATTACTGATACATTCCAGAAAATCTATTCCAATTTATGATGAGCCAGGCTTTCAATTTATATGAGATATTTAAGGAGTATTTTACCAATGCCAGGCCCCACTGATTTTCTATGGCTGAGAGGGAATTTTGAACCCAGATTTCTAAAGTCCTAGTCTGACACTCTGTCACTGTACTTCATGGGCTGTCATGTTATCATAATTCAAGCATTGTGTATAATAAAGTAACAAATACTTTTACGATTCAGGAGACATCTCCATCTGCTCTCCATAGATATTGGAGACAAAGAGTTTACAAGTGTCTCTTCCTATTCCTGGCAGTAGAAAGGAAGGAAAGAAGAAGGAAAAAGAAAAAGGAAATATGTTATAATAATTTGCTGCCTTGCATGTTATACCCTGGCCTAGATCAACTTCTGCAGTGCTTGGTTGAAGAGAAGTATGGAGCAAGCCAATTGAAGCTGTATCATCAACAAATATAAGACCAACATTTAAATTAGCCTCGTGGTGGCATCTTTCTTACGTCTGTCTATGAAACCAAGACACTCTGTTATTTAGATTACCTTTAGAAGTACCCAAGAAACTTTTCTGGGTTGGGTTTGCCTGTATAGGAACCTACACTAATTGCTGTAGTAAAGGGAGAAGGGATGATGAGATGAGCATCTCTAGTCCTGGCATATCTATGTTGATTGATCTACCATTCTCTAAATGGTCATTTCAGGCTGCTGTACTACAGCTGAGCAGTTCCATTTAATGAAGATTAGTAGTAAAGAGTAGGGAGCATAGATGGTGTTTCAGCGCCCCCCCCAACCCCTTTCTGAAGACTGTTTTTGGAACAAAATGGTTAAATGAGTTTGGCTGGAACCGCAGGGCAGGGAATTGAGAGTTGAGACTGAAACACTAGCCTTCTACTCAGCAGAGATTGTGTGCAAGGTTATGTGAAGTGATTTTAAGGATGAAGTGCCAATTTGAACAATTGCCCAAAATTCAATTCCCAGCCTTTGAGATTTGGAAAAGCTCAGGTGCAAATGTATGTATATATTTATTTATTCCCTTCGCCCCTCCTTTCAATGCACCTTTACAGTTCCTGCTGTTAGTAACAGCTGTAAATTTGAATTCGGAATACTGGAAGAACATCTGTGGCCAAAGCAGTTCCAGAAAGCAGGAAGCTAGGACATTATCTGGAGCAAAACAATCACCCAGAGGGCTTTCTTTTAATTACAAAGGCTCAGGTTTCTAGGTGTACAGCCAAACCATGGGACCTGCTGAGGTAACTCTGTCACCACCTATGCATCTGTTTTTGCAGCACCTTCCCATGGTAAACAATCCAGAAGGCTTCTACATATTTCAGTGAAGATACTTTGCTTGCATCCCATCTTTTCCTATAGCTTTGTGTTCACTGTAAACATATGACTAAATCAGAGCTTGGGTGGTTGGTTCCTTTAAAAAAGTAATCTGGTGCTGCGATTTTTCTGATAGTGTTGGACACACACACACACACACACACACACACACACACACACACACACACACACACACACACACACACACAGAGAGAGAGAGAGAGAGAGAGAGAGAGAGAGATGGGCATAACACTTGGGGGTGGGAATCCTGTTTGAACACTTCTGTGATACCTCAAAATGCCCTTTATAAATTATTTTGGAAAATAAAACAGAAAACATTTGTTGTACAAGTCAAATAACATCAAATATATCATTACTTTACTTTTCAAATATAACAATTTAGATTCTTGGGGGTCTGTGTCTGTGCTGCTGCCAGATGTTTGAAGTTTGCCTACCTCCATTTTAAAGTCATCTAGTATCTTTCTGTCTTAATGTTTGCTGCCAAGTGGTGCAGTTTGGGGGCAGGGGGCAGCTAATGTGATGAAATGAATAAACTCCTACATTGCTTCTATGTGATGCTCCACACTGACAAGAGCCATCCTGAATCTAATGTAATGACAGCCTGTAGAGATCTCACTCTGCCCCCCCCACCTTCCACAAACCATTCATTTCCATATTCATGGCCTGGAAATGAATGGTTTGTGGAAGGTGGGGGGGGGGCAGAGTGAGATCTCTACAGGCTGTCATTACATTAACTAAACTGGGCGATCTCAGGAGCCTTGTGGCACAGTGGTTAAATGCCTGTACTACAGCTAAAACTGTGCTCACAACCTGGGATTCAATCCCAGGTAGCCGGCTCATGGTTGACTTAGCCTTCCATCCTTCTGAGGTCAGTAAAATGAGTACCCAGCTTGCTGGTGGAGGGGGCAATGTGTAGCCTGCATACTGTAATTAAAAACTGTAAACCACCCAGAGACTACTTGAAATGGTCTGGGGTGGTACATAAGCAGAACACTTTGAGCAGAACCTTGAGTCAACCACTCTTCAGTTTGGTCTACCTCACAGGATTGTTATGTAGAGAAAATATATAATGAGATGACTCGTGTATGCTGCTTGGAGCTCTTAGGTGAGAAATGTGGGATATATATTTAGTGACTCTGAGTGTGATCACATGGGGGGGGAATATAGTAGATTGACATTTGAAACAACACCACCACCGTGTGGTTTGGTGCAATCTGCTTCCTAGGGAATCACACAATGCATAGGGCAATAAATACACTCAAGGCTTTTTTATTTAGCCGCTTGGCCAGGATTAAATCTTATGATACCCTACTTGTTACCTCCTCCCAGTTTGAGAAGGAACCATTGATGAGAGCTTTCTGGGTATGATTCTATAACCAACGGTGTTTGCACCTTCTAATTAGCCCATATTCAGTTAGCTTGCTAATAAGCATATTACGGGGCACTTTGTCAAAACCTTTATTTATTTATTTATTTATTTATTTATTTATTTATTTATTTATTTATTTTAGGGCTTATATACCGCCTGTCTTCCGGAAGGAACTCTGGGCGGTTTACAACAACAACAAAAACCAGACAATAAACCAAGTTAAATACAGCATCATAATAAAATCAATAAAGTCAGTTTGCTGAAGTTAAAAGGCAAGATTAGTCTGGTAGGATGTGAGAAGAACATCTGACCATGCCCTGAAATATACAGTTCCAAAGCAAGTTGGTGAAAGATAAGAGCCTTATCAAACTGTTTTTAGATCACTTGTGTATCAGGGTAAACCATGCTAACTGAGGCATGTTGCAAGGTTTCAAGAAGCAACTTTTCCTTTCCTCTGTCACTTTCCATTTATTGGAAGCAAATATCTGCATTTGGGAGCCACCTTTATACCTACATTCATGTGCCATGCTAAGCCTTTATCCCACAAGTTAATTGGGTACCTGAAGAGGGCTATTATTAGCAAACTGCAACTGCTTTGTGTGCATGTGTGTGTGTTTTTTGAAACCTACAAACTAGGGACCATTAAATGTACAAATAGCTTTTAATCGCAGGTACTGGTTACTCAAGTTGGATAGGGAAATAACCCTTCAGGGAGAGAACAGACTTCTCGTGTATGGTGCTTTTCACAAAGTATTGTCGTTCAGCCTGTGAACTTTTCCCCAGTGGCATGGTCCAGTAGTTAATCATCTTTGGGAACTGCTTTGAGCCAAAAGCTGGCACAAAGTTGTATGAGCCTGACCTTTGCATTTTCAGGGAAGGTGATCATGTTGCAGGATCATTCAGCTACAAGGCTCTTTGAAGCTTACTGCAATGCATCATTATAGTCCCAGGTGCAAGGCTGGTCAAAAGGGTGAGAAGAGCCACATTTGAGGAAAAAGAATGAAGCCCAGAAGTTAAAAAATGAGCAAATACACCCACCCACCCACCTAGAATTATAGAGTGAAACCTTTAACATGTTTCTAAATCACTGGAGAAAAAAATCTGGAACAGGTTGCTTTGTTTTTTGTTCTGGAAAGGCATAGGCCAGGATCTGACTGAAACGGCCATGTATGTGAGAGACAAGCATGGAAGCAGTTGCAGTTATGTGGAAAGCTCCCGTCACAGGACTGTGTTGCAAGCAGACATCGTGATATAACTGCAGCCATTTCTGTGAAATGTAATGTCAACAGGATACTGGCCATAGAACTTACTTACAGTATGCACTGCTTGCAAATTGGAGTTGCCAAATTAGCAGCATCCTTTTGATATTATGAGGTGGGTGGGAAGACCCAGCAGCAGCAGCTGCAAAATTGTGTGTGTGTGTGTGTGTGTGTGTGTGTGTGTGAGACAAACAATTTGGCAACCCAATGATGCATTCAAATTCCAATGTGTGAATTTCGATAGCTGCAGCCACAGCTCTAGTCTAGAGCATACAAGATAACGAAAAAGACAAGGGGGCATTTTACAAGTCTAAATGGCAATTCCTGGAGCTATAAGAATAAACTGTAAAATCTAGGGTTGCCAGCTAGGCAATGTTCTATTCCCCGAGGACCAAAACCTGAGGTCTGCAGAATGAAATCTGAAATCCGAAATCCGAAATCCGAAATGGAACTATTTTTTTTCTAGCTTCAACGATGCAGTTATTCATGCCTTCATTCCATGAAATGATTAGCATCTGTGTCAGAGGGAAGGCATTCACCATCAAGGTCTAGATTTTTAGGTCTCTCTTTAAGGCTTAATGAACTATAGAAATGCTATTATAAAACAAAATGGAAATGGAAATGATCAGGGAATCAGATAAATGTACTGTATATTCTGAACTGTGCAACTAGAGACAGAGATAAGGAAACCTGCATTGTGAACTAATGTCAGCAGTAGCTTTACAGCTGGGTCCAGTTCATGTGCATCATTAAACCATGAATTAATATCATGTGGATGAGATGGAGCAAGCCTCACGAGGATTTACTGAATATATAAATGGTCCCCTTGCTGCAAAAAGACCAATTTTGAAAGATTTTAGCAGAATCTCATCCTGTTGTACATAAACCGGAGATGGTCATGTGTATAACAAATGGTGGTTTAAAAGGCTAGTTCCATAACTATAATTTGAAGCTGATTTGTTCTGATACTGTTCCAACCACAATTTCTCCCCCCCCCCACGAAGACATGAAGCGAAACAGTGTAAAGTTGGCCACATCTCTGTGTGGCAAATAAAGTGGACACTGATGTGCGGTTTTTAAGTTTCATTTCTTTGAAGTCCCCCCCACCCTCTGCCAACCTCCAGGCTTCTTGCGGCAAGGAGAAGAGGAACTATAGTTTTCATTAATTCTGCACATAAACATCACATCTAGAACATAAACACAACACAATCTGTCAGACCGAAGAATTTATTTGCCCGAGAAAAGTGTTTCCAGAAAAGGAATCAAATCCTGAGCGTAGGATTAGAGCTGATTTAGTCGCATAAGCCCGCGTGCTTTGTGGCCTGCAGCACAGGATATGAAGATGAATGAAACTTATTAAAAATATGAGTTGTGAGAGTAAAAGCCCTCCCTAAATCTCCCTTATTGTATAAGCTGCTATGAATTAAAGCCTTTTCAGGTTGATTTTCAGTCATCAGTGTAATTACGGAGGAACATTTTCCAGACCAGCCGAGGCCTCCCACTCCCACTTCCCCACTTTCTAACAAGTATTTTAACAACCTGAAAACCAGGAAGCTGTAAATCAGAGAAATGAACTCAATTATGAAGGTGGCCCACCTTCTGCTGGAGTTTGGACAGCATGAAACCAGTTGTAATTGTCCTGTTTGCCAAGAGGTTAGGCACCCCGTGGCGTTCTCAACCAAACGTTATCCATACTTTTACAGAGAACAACACACCGTGGATGATTAAATAAACCTCTTCTTTTCCTAATAGTAGTAATGATTACATGCTGTCCAGTCAAATGCAACTTATGGCAATTTTTTCCCAGGGTTTCTCTAGCTATAAGAAGACTCAGAAGCAGCTTACCATTGTCTTCTTCTGGAGGTTCTCGGAGATTGTTCAGCTTGTACAAGATGACAGGTCCTAGCTGTTTTCCCGTGAAGCATCAAAGACAGGAGGGGTTGAAGTCCAGACTCTGGCTCAACAATCAGCTATCTAACTGACTATGGTGGTGAAGAGAACGTATTCCATTCAGTTGTGACATACTGTATACAGCACCTGTGAATTTACTGCTTTCCATTAGAGGTCCAATCTTCCATTTCTAGGTACTGCAAAAAATAGACATTTGGGGTCTCACACATTGTTCTGAATTTCTGTAGTTATTTAGCATCTACCTATTCTACTCATTCTTCTTCAGAACAAGCATTATGTGCCATAGCTACTATTCACCTTGTGTGGTCTAGAAAGCCTTTGGCTGAGAATTAAATGTGCCAAAAACACTTTTAGCCAGATTGCTGTGATCATTTCATCATTTCATCATCGGCCTTTTTGTTTTGGTGGTATCCAAGCAATGGCTCTTCCCAGCAATAGGGACAGATCCCCGGCTTGTTATTCCACCTGTATTTTTCACATAAATGGTGACTTTTAAATCTCATACTTTTAAAATTTATTTTAGAGTATTTTTACCCCACCTTTCTCCTTAGAAAAGGACCCAAAGTGGCTTAGCAAAACCCTCTGCAAAATAACTATCATGTTATTCTCTGTGTTTCTATTCAAGGAAAGGGTTGAAAAGGATATTTTAGACATTGACATTTAGTATATACACCAAGCTTAGATGCCCTAAGCACATCCGATCTTGCCTGATTTCGGAAGCTAAGCAGGGTCGGCCCTGGTTAGTACTTGGATGGGAGACCACCAGGGAATACCAGGTATTTTAGGCGCCTGGAATAGGAACTGGCAAACCACTCCAGTATTCCTGTCAAGAAAACTCCATGGGCATGGAGTCACGAAGAGTTGGGCATGACTGTAACGACACAACACACACACACACACACACAGAATATACAGTTCTGTTAAATTTAATAATCAAATTACCAATTTCTGACATCAACAAAAGTCAGGGGTGCAAATTTTAGTCTTAATGTTCTTCTGCCCTGAGTTCTCACTTTAAAAAGCCCTGTGCATTGCTATAGCTTTGTACTTCAACAGAATTCCTGCAACATTACTGTTTCATGCTTCTATCTTCCCAGTACATTTGCACAGAGAAAGTGTGTACCAACACAGTTTTTTTTAAAAAAATAAATACTCTCTAAGCAAATGAATCTCTACCTTTTAGGGATAGGTCTTGGCTTGATGGCCAAATTGATGGCCCTTCCAGGCTCAGGAGAAAGCGGGCAATAAGGTCAGGCAAATAAATGCAGCAGCGGGGAAAAGCTAGGCCAGGGTTCCTGCATGGAGGCCAGGGTCTCACAGGCAGGGGTGCGGGTTGGTGAGGGCTCCAAAGCAGAGGCCTCCTGCTCTCTCCTCCTCCTCCCTTGCCTCCCTCAGGTGCCCCTTCATCTCCCCTGGCACCCTCCCCAAGTCCTTTCTGCTCCCACCCCACCCAGGGATAGGGGACACAGACAAGGGTCGGCCTCTCCCCTGGATGCCTTCCCCACTGGCTCTGCAAGCAGCCACCACACTTGCACCCAGCCCACAACATTCTCTGGGTGCCGGCCCTGTTGGTCTCAGAGGCAGCTGTGCCTCCTCTCGCGTCCCCCGCCCCTCAGAGGGGAGTGACCACTTTGCCATCCCAGTCCCCTGAGGGGCTCCGGCTGCTCCTAGTCCACGTTGGCCCTCACACTGGCAGGCTTCTTTCTGGAGGGGGGTCACATCTTTCGTTCCTGCCTTCCCTTCACTCCCCCTTCCACATCCACTCACCCCAGCCCCAGCTCTTGTGGTGGCAGCAATGGGGTGGCTGCCTGTTGTCCATCATCCACACACACACACTCCTGGCAGGGTGTTAGGCGCACATGAGGTCACAGCCACAGAAGGCTGCTATGAGCCCAATCGGGCCCAGCTGTGTGAAGAGGTGAGGTTGGGTGGACCACTGCCTGTGACCAGGCAATTCTCCCACCCCCTTGAAGGCCCAGGGCCCGCTTATCTAACCTCGCAGGGTGCCGATACACCCCACAGTCTGCTCCTCCTCATGGCTCTGGCCCTGCTACGCTGCTGGGCAGAGGACGGGAACTTTTTAATTTCCCACTCAAGTTCCTGGGACCTGAGCGGGAAGTTCAAAGTTCTTTAAGTCCCTACCACACTCCTCCAGAGGCTGGCTGGTGTGCAACAGCAGCGAAGGGAAGGGCTTGGCATTAGAGATGGGCACGAAATGAACAATTTTTCATTTCCGTTTTTGTTTTTTCATTTCGTTACGCAATGAAATGACAAACGAATTTTATCTCCAAAATGAAATGAAACGAACAGAAACACCGGAAATTCTGATGAAGCATGATTTACTTTGTGCCCAACTCTCATTGCAACTCTACATCAGGTCAGTAAATATAGAATAGGACTCTTTCTCATCACACTCTTTCAACCAGTAACAGCTAATGACTGGTGAAGGGGGCAGGCATGCTTCAAAATATGTGTGAATATGGTACACCCCATCCTGGACCATGAGCCACCCATGCTTTCAGTTTGCAAGGGACAGGAGACAGCTGCACTTCAAGATTGCTGTGTTTCTCCACACAAACAGGGTGAATGGCTCTTCTCCTGTAGAAGCCTTTCTGACCATATTAAAAAGGTAAAGGTTCCCCACTGCACATACGTGCTAGTTGTGTCTGACTCTAGGGCTGGTGTTCATCTCTGTATTCAAGCCGAAGAGCCAGTGTTGTGCAAGTCCGTGGCCATGTGGCCGACATGGCTGACCATATAAGCCAACATTGATTCTTTAACTTCCTTGTGTCTTTGTAAATTAATTACTTTGCTGGGCCATGAATATCTTTGAAATAACTCATCAAGATATTTCCTGCTCCTCTCTTTGGGTTGTATTTTTTGCACACCTCCCTTAAGCCAACAACTATTTCCTCTTTTTTATTTAAAAGCTAATCTTGATCAGTTAGTTCCCATGCTCTATCCTTTACTCTTTTTATTTCAGCCCCTACTCTCTAACCCCTGATAACTCCATGAACTCACACTTCCAGTCAAAAAGAAGCTAGTTCTAATCCCATGAAAAGATTTCCTTTTCATTACTGAGGCTAAACAAAAACAAGGAGATTAAATTAGATACAAAACTTTGTTGAAACAACATGAAGGTTGTGACACACATCAGGAAATCCAAAGATAAAACTTGAGAAGCTGCCATCTCTTTAGAAATAAAGAATAGTAGTTGTAGGCTGCTCTGTTTTCCCAGCAAGATAAAAGTGTACCAAGCAAGTTTACATCTTACACCTATGAAGTCCCTCCCTTACTGCTTGAGAGGCAAGGAAATGTTTAATTAAGATACCTTCCTGAGATATTTATTTGTTGGTTATATGCAGTCATATCACTTTTGACCTATGGTGACCTTAACAAAGCTTTCATGGTATGTAAGATATTCATGCTGTGTTTTACTGTTGCCACCCTCCACCCCCCAGTGAGTTCCCATGGCCCAATGGAGATTTGAACTCAAGTCTCCTGGATCTTAGTCCAACAGTCTATCCACTATACCACACAGGCTCTCAGTTAGTTTGTTAATTTATATCCTGACATTTTTTCCACTGAGGGTCCACCCAGACATTAATGTGTACAGTTCTTCTGACCCATCTGATCCATCTATTCCCCTCTCCACAGCAGGTTGTCCTTAAAGATATGTGTCTGGGCAATTAGATCTGAAACGAAAATTGCCATTAACCTACCAATACAAATCTCAAAATAAGTCACAATAAATACAAGATGCTCAGTGGAAGAAAATCATATTATGTAACAGACAGGCCAGCATGTCACCTAGCCCAGTGTTGGCGAACCTTTGGCTCTCCAGATGTTTTGGACCACAACTCCCACTGTCATTGGCAAGCTAGGCTTGGCATTCTGGGAGTTGTGGTCAAAACATCTGGACTGCCAAAGGATCACCACCACTGACCTAGCCTGACTCTAAGAGAGAAGAGGGAAGAGAGGAGAGAGAGAAAGAGTGTGTGTTGATTTCCAGATCACTTTACTTCTGATCCAACATAAAGTCCATTAACAATAGCAGCTCCATTAGTTCAACATTGGGTCTGTTTCATTCGAACACTTCGGTGAATGGAAGATGCAAACAACACATACCATATGACGTAGCTTGGGGACTGTCTTGAAGTATTATTGGAAGTAAGCATCTTTCAGTTTGAACCATGCCATATTGTTTCCTACAGTAGCTACCTGAGGTCACTGTCTGGATGAGTTCTGCTCATATCAGAGAAGAGAAGAGAGGAAGACATCACAGTTACACAGACCGCAATTGTCTGATCCTAAGCCAAATAAATGTGTGTTCATACGGCATGCAAAATCTGTTCTCAGTGTAGCTCTTAAATGGTGATATCATCAATATTAAGGAAACTATCACTGAAGGAGGCCACCAGCAGTCCCGATAATGCTGTGTTAAGCAATGTCATTCACTGGCACTTGGTCCTGCGTTGAACAATTTGATTCCAATTCTTCCCCCCACCCCTTAGGGCCATTCTCAGGAAATGCCACAGTTTAAAAAGAGGTTATCTGTGCAAGGGGGCCCTTAAAATGCAGGTGGTTTAAGCTTTAGACCACCTGCAATAATCTGCCAAAAAAAGCAATGCCCTCCTGCTCTCCCCCTCTTTAAGCTTAATTATTGGAGCTGTCGGTCACAGAAGCTGTGACTTGGAAGACTCTCTCCTGCATTTTATCCTGCATCTAACTGATGGGTAGGCTTGGTTTGCCTTAGGCTTTTAGAGGCTCATCCATCTGGAAAGATATGCTGGGGGTGACCCAATCCAGGCAGGAAGAAATACTAATTCCCATGCTTATTGACTGACAGCAACCCTGTAATTGGCACTTTACAAGCAAGCATTCCATTCAATTGTTGTAGCCATCCAACCGCCCCTGATAGAGGACATCCTGTGTGTGTTTTCCCACAGGGTACAAGTTTCCCTTGGTTTGGTGATCTTTAGCTGCCAGGGCCTGGAAAAAAGTTCTGAAAAACTATATTCAATGCTCGTTTATGGAAGGAAAAATGAAGGGGAAATGATTCAGAAAAAAATAAATCACAAACCTTAGCTTCTTCATCCTTTGATCCGGGAACACATTTCAAGATACTGTATCACCCTCTAATGTGCAAACTTCCTTTGCAAGACTGGTTCTTGTTAAAGCTTCAGACATTAATGTTATGCTTTACATTTAGTTGTATCCCATCTTTACTCTTCATACCCTAATAAGACTGAATTTTTTTTTAATGGCCTAAAACAATTTAATCTTTTGAGACATTTTTGGCTTTTTAATTTATTTATTTATTTATTTATTTATTTATTTATTTATTTATTTATTTATTTATTTATTTATTTATTTATTTGTGCAATTGTATCTCAGCCTGCTTGCATTAATGCTCAAAGTGCAGATGGATTTGGTACCTGAAAGTTGATATTCAATAGTGAAATCTTCATTACTCAGAATGCCCAAAGGGACTGAATAAATACATGCCAAAATAATTAGCAAACAAGCCCACATTTGCCTACGCCAACCCATATACAGTGTATCTATCTATCTATCTATGTACACACACACACACACACACAATGTCTTGTATTTCTATTTAAATTCTAATTACGTATTTCTAAACACACACACACACACACACACACACACACACACACACACACACACACACACACACACACACACACACACACACACACACACACTGGTGAGGAGTGGGTATCTACTAAAATAGTGTATGCCTTTGAGGACTTCTGACATGTCAAAAGACATGTCCTCTGTAAAGCTGAATAGAATAACATAGAATGGAATAAAATGTTATTGTCATTACCTCTAGTGCAATGAAATCACTAAAAGTGCCATCCATTAACTGCAACATTCACACTCTGATATAAAATTTCACAACATAAGATTACAATTACAGTGAATTGCGTCCTCTCATACATCCACTATATGATATGAGTAAGTATAGATTAAAGTTTAAGTAAGTGAATTGAGTATGGTTATTGCTGTTGGATAAAAGCTATTTTTAAATATTCTGTGCTTTTTAAAGACAGTGCAACCCGTACAGTTCCTCCAAGTTAGGCAGAGAGCATGTGACAGTCTTCTGTGCCGTATTGATCACCCTCTTGAGCAATTTCATCTGAGCTGCCGTACAGCCTGCGTATCGCATACCCATACAGTACGACAATACTCTTCCTATTGAGCATCGATAAAAAGACACCAACAGTTTCTGAGTGATGTTATTCATCCTAAGCGCCCTTAGAAAGTACAGTCTCTGTTGAGCCTTTTTCAGCAGCTCAGAGGCATTTACATTGCAAGTCATGTTCTTTTCAATATGGACATAGAATGTTAAAGTAGAATGTGTGGCCCACATAAACACTTTGTTCTCAAACTATCTTCTGACGTTTGTGATACAAAAGATTCTGCTTTCACCATCCTCCAACAAAAAGCAACTCTCTCCCCAACAGGGCTTCAGCCTTCTCCATTTTCAGAGAAATCTCTCTCCCCCTGAAAGAGCTGCACTGAAATTTGATGACTTAGTCATATCTTTTGTGATACCATTAGAATGAGCTCAAGTGGAAAGTTTTCATCAGGCTGCCGCTTGAGAGCTGGAGATTATCCAGCTGAATTCCATGTGTTATTGACAAGGAGGTGAGACCACTGGCAAATTTGTTCTCATTCCCATGGGTCCATATAGCTTGTTTGTTCTGCAGGATGAGCTACTGCTGGGATCTTCTCAATGGGATTGGATGGGCCCCATTCAATTGATTCTCTGCAACCTGTTTAAAGGAGAGTGCTCCAGCTCTAGTTACCCATTAACTAGCACATATGGGAAATGTGTGTGTGTGTGTGTGTGTGTTATTTCAAACTCTCAGAATCCCACAGCAAGCATGCTACCCATGTGAAAGGAGAGTGCTCCAGCTCTAGTTACCCATTAACTAGCACATATGGGAAATGTGTGTGTGTGTGTGTGTGTGTGTGTGTGTGTGTGTGTGTGTGTGTTATTTCAAACTCTCAGAATCCCACAGCAAGCATGCTACCCATGTGACTTTGGAAGCTGAAGTACAAAAATGAAATATTTCACACCTCTCCTCTCAGGACTCCGACATACTTATAGATGGACCTTACTGCAAAAGCATATGCATGTGTCTTCAAATAGGTAAGTGGAGCAACTAGGGAGAGAAAGCCACCATACAAAATAACAGAAACAAAAATAAAATGTTTGTGTGACCATGTTCTAGTGTCACACCCACAGTGATTATTTTCTTTCAGCAAACACCTGACTCGCTTTTTTCCTGCTATTTCTGATCATCAGGTAAATAATAAGAATAAGTTTCAGTGGCTAAGGTGTCCACAAAGAGGTTGAAATAAGGAAAAATCCCATATAATCTCTTTTTTACTCCACGTCGCTGGAGGAAGCGAAGCTGGGGTAGGAGAGAACAAGAGATAAATCATGCAGAAACAGTTCTGGGCAACAAGATCCAAATGGATGAATCATAGCCTCGCCATGTTCATACTGCAAAGCAAGGTCCAAATACTCTGTTTAAGTATCATTGTCATGATTTTGGACTTAAAAAAACCCTAAATTGCCCAGCATTTGGCTTCAATTATTTGATTAAAGTTACCATAGAAAAAATGACCAAGAAAGAATACGCTGTAGATCTAAGGAAAAAATGGAATCAATATAAAGCCCCCCCCCAACAAATATCATTTTCTTGTTTTGTGTGATAAAACAATCTCTTTACGCTCCCCGTTCTCTTCCTTCCTCTTTCCTTCACCTCCTTTCAGATGCCTGAAACTATTTTTTTCCATCCATGAAAATGATACCATTTCGAGTGAGGTTTTGGCATCTCACATGAGCCCAGAGCAACCTTATCCTGTTTGCAAATAACCAAGACGATTATCTTCAAAGAACAATCCCACATGGACCAAATTTTCTTGTTGTGTGTTCGGTCTGGAAGCCAATGAACTACAGCACTGTTCCGGATTGGACACGCAGAAGAAGGCATCCCTGCCAGGTTTGTGCTCCATGAGTTCCCGGTTGGTGTTCTCAGTTGAACATGAGCATATTTGGAACCGCTTGGATGTGGCTGAGCTTCAAGAATCAGTACAAGTGCCAATGGGTCTCTAGGAATTTAACTCTTGGCTAGACAAACGTAAGTCGGGCTGTGTTCCATTGATTTCAGTAGCAGAATTGGGCATAGATTTCTTTCCCCTGTTGAAAGTGATTGAGTGAGGATTGCATAAATCTACATTGATTGGCTTATTTGTCTCAGCACAGTCAATCCAGTCTAAAATTGGACAACATGTAAGATGTAATAGTTCAATATTGGTCTAGAAAATATGAGATAATTGCTTGCAAAGTTTAATACAGGTTATGAGAGAGCCCAGAAAAGTTATCGTAATTTATATAAAAAAATTACTGGCCATGTTACCTGTGGGATTCTTGTAAACATGGGAAATGAAACATGGCAGAACAGCTGCTATTCGGTACTGGGATCCCCCTTCCAGAATGAATTCAACCAGCCTCTTTCCTTGTTTTGGGTAGTGTGGCTCCAATGAGGAAGCAGCCTTGGGCACATCATTTTTCACTCTCCCTGGCACTAGCCAATCAGGAGCTGTGCAGGGACATGCAGCCTCCTGCCTCCACGTCTGACTGGCCAGCACCAGGGAGAGTGAAAGATGACATGCCCAAGGCTGCTTCCTCTTTGGAGTTTAGCCCCCGCTACCCAAAACAGGGTAAGAGACTGGTTGAATTCATTCTGGAAGGTGGATCCCGGTACCGAATGGCAGCTGCTCTGCCATGTTTTGTTTTGGAACCAGACCCCTTCTGAAAAAATGCTCATGTCTAGATTCTTGCAGTCAAGGAAAACAGCTATTCCAAGCTCTCAGTTTTGGTAGTCCATCATGTTCCTTACATGGCTGGAGTGTCTGAAAAACTTAAAAGGATTTTTGGCAAACAACACATCCCCATTTACTTCAAACCCACAAACACGCTAAGGCAGATACTCGTCCACCCAAAAGATCTGACACCAAAACACAAGAGGGGCAATATAGTATATGTGGTCCGATGGAGCAAGGTGTGTGCAGACCTCGACATTGGAGAAACCAAACAGCCATTAAATAGGATGATGGCCCAACATAGGAGGGGCAACAGCTCAGGACCATAATCAGCAGTGTACCTTCATTTAAAGGACAATGGGCACTAATTCAAAGATGAGGATATACACATACTGTATTAGACAGAGAAGATAGGTGGTTTGAGAGAGGGTCAGGGAAGCCATTTATGTGTGTATTGAAAGCCCCTCTCTCAACAGAGGTGGGGGACTCAGACACAACCTGTCTGCTACTTATCAAGCTGCCTTCCATCAGGAAGGCCACAGTTAATGACCCATACTTAATGGGTGTTGGGAAGGGTTGCATAGGTGGGACATTCATACACCCCAGGCCATTCTAAATCTAATGAACTTATTCAAGCCATTGACTACCTATTAAGCCTATTCAGAGCTTTGTCCACCTAATGAGCCTATTCAGACCAATGTGGTGGGAACCACAAATTGGACACCTTGCACCATCTTTTCTTAGACTGATGAAGCTACTTGGATGAGTACTGAAATGTTTTGATCTCTCAAGAAAAGAAGTCCAATTGCCATGACTCAACTTCCAGATCCATCACAGGTTTGTTAAAAAGCTTCTACAAAGCTCCCTAATCCTTAATGTCACCCTGCCATGGTACCATTTCCAAGACCAAGGGAAGACATGAAACAGGTGTACATCAGGCAACAATACATATGTAGTGTGCTTCGGCTAAATCCAGTCTATAAAGAGCTTCTGGATCTCTGTAGAATGCATCTCACAAGCAAATATGCATGCAATATATGCTGCCAAGTTGCATCAGACTGATGAAGACTCTAATATGACTTTCTAGATAAGTGAGAGAATTGAGAAGTAGTTTTCCTAGTACCTCATGTCCTAGTGACATCCCAGCTGGAGTACTTTAATGCGCTCTCTGTGGGGCTACCTTAACGGGTCCAAAATGTAGCAGCCAGACTGCTGACTGGGGTGGGGTACAGAAATCACATTACACCCTTATTAAAACAGCTCCCTGGCTGCCAATCAGCTATTGAGCACAATTCAAGGTGCTGACTTTGACCTACAATGCACTATATGACCTGGGTCCTATCTACCTCAAAGATCGAATCTCACAGTATGAACCGACTTGGGTGTTAAGGTCATCAGGAGAGGCCCTTCTCTCCATCCCGCCACCCTCACAGGTACGTCTTGTGGGAACCTGTGAAAGGGTCTTCTCGACTGCTGTGTCCAGACTCTGGAACTCCCTCCCACTAGAGGCAAGGACTGCCTCATCTCTGTTGTCCCTCTGGAAACAGGCAAAGACCTTTCTCTTCAGGCAAGCTTTCCCTGAATGATGGACTACCACGTATATTTCATATGAATCTATGGGTTCACATAGCCTTTGTGTTTATGACTACTTATAACCGTGCTGCTTTAATGTAATGTTGTCTATTAATGCTGTAAGATGTCCCTCAATTCCTTGCTCTCAAATACTTGCACGCCTTAATTGTACTGGACTGTATATCATCCCTGTAAACTGCCTTGGGTCCTTTTCCAAGGAGAAAGGCAGGGTAAAAATACTCTAAAAATAAATAAAAAAACCTCCATCCGGAGTTTCCATGGCTAAGTATGGATTTGAAGGCAGTTCTCCATTACATCATACTGGAATATCATTACACCATACTGGGTATCCACCAACAAATAATTACAGGCAATTTTTACATATCTTCCTTAGCAGTATAAATGGCTTCCAGCACATTGACCATCTCCCCAATTAACCCTTGCATGCTTACACCTAGAAGCATTCAAAGAATGGACATTTTTAAAATCAGACCTATGACAATGATAGCTACCAGAACTCTGCACCTATATTCTTTCACCAATTCAAGCATCAAGATTCTTCTTTTTGATTTATTATTAAGCACATCTGTGTCGAGCATTAAAGCTAATAATAGTCTTAGCGCACTGTTCCCTCTGTTCATTGTGGCTGTAAAAGTTTCAAAATTAACATTGTTTTCCAGCAACACAGTACAGTATGTGCTCCAAAAGCCACCATTTGAGTAAATTGTGGAAGTTCTCTTCCTCCAAACCCTCTAGACTTAAGGATCTGAAAATATGTACATTACATGTAGTGGGAGGCATTTTATACTCTTGGAAATGCAGAATAAGTAATCTAAATGGTGGTTGTTATTGTTTTAATTAAAATTTTATTCCCCTGTTACAGCAGCTTTGCTCAGTGTCAGTCGTGGGGGAAGCCAGGCTGGCCCCATAAGCAGGCGAAGGCCATTCTCTTCAAGCAGGCTTTTCTCAAGGGCTGGTGGTCCAAAGAGTTTTTTTTTTAAGGATTGTTGTACTCAGTTGCTTTTAAAAGTATTTTTAATATTGATCTTATTTACTATTTTATTGCAGTACTTGCTTAATTTTTTAAAAATATTTTTCATAATTCATACTTTCAGCTTTTAAATATTATCTATTTAATGATCTTATGTCCTTTTAAAGAGAAAAGTGGGGTAAAATATTTTAAACAAAACAAAACAAACAAACAAACATAATGTTTCAATTCCGCTCTTGATCCAGAGATTTCAGAGCAGAGGATAATCTAAAAAAAAAAAAAAAGCTTTATTGCTGGCAATGCAAAACTATTTTAAATCTTTTTTTTTAAAAAAATTGTGGCAGCACGACAACAAACTGGAAGAGACACTTCATGCAATTTCATAATATATGCTTCCAAAATTGAAACTATGCAACCATAATCTGATGAAATGTCTATAAGATAAAATATACTGTAGGGTTGCTTTTGTTGTTTCCATGGCATGGTGAACATAATCATAATAATTTAAAAAGCGATCTCCATCCAAACTACTTTTCTCACTTTAATCTCCTGTAAATGTAGATGGCTTTGGCCATGGTCATACCTCCATTTTCTCCGTAGTTTCCCTTCGGTTAACTGTGTAGTAAAAGATTGTGTCCTAACCATGAAGAGAAGTAAATTCTGGTCCCGGTCGACCACGCCCCTTGAACAGCAGTTTCAGTGAAGTTTCAGTAACCCCCGCCAGGGGCTGTATTTAGAAACTTCGCTCGAAAATGCTTACTTATTTGCTTCTGTAACCACGACAGGACACAGAAAATATGCAGTAAAATCAGTTCTTGCCCTTTTTCGACAGCTTAAACACCATGGAGACTTGGAAAGTAGAGCCAGAAAGAAGGGGAAAATGCAAAGTAGACAGGTGGAGACAGAACCAGAATAGGAAAATATGATGCAGAAGTGAGGACACTAACTGTACATTAAAACCATGTGACCGCCCCCCAAAAACACACACATGAAATTTATATACGCAGAGAACGCTGGTGTGACTGCGGCCTTTGTCAGTCTCAAGCATGTGGCTTTTTTTGGGGGGGGGGAGCAGCCACAGTTCACCTTTGCTGGTGGAGGGAATTACTCTAGGTAGACCATGAAAGTGACCAAATTTCTCTTCGACAATGAACATGAGTAATCCAGATGTGCAATGATTGTAAATCACAGGATTGCATATGTAGATAGGACAATATTCTATGTGGTTCTGCCATTATATTATCTTTCCATGTCCTCATGCTTTCAGACTGAAGATTGGTTTTCCTGAGCCTATATGCAGAGATCAAGGAGGACCAAGTATAAGACCCTAGACATAGGACAATTATGCTCATTTTATTCATTTATGCTTCTTGCCTGTTTTCACTGCCATTTTGATTGGTACAAAATAGAGATGGGCACAACTTGAAAATTTTTTTTTCGAGTTGTCGTTAGTCGGGCCGGTTCCGTTTCGGGTCGTTTCCGTTTTTTGCGAAAATTTGCAAAAATTAGTCGGTTCGTTTTTTCGTTTTTTTCATTTTCGTTAGTACTGGTTTTTTTTGGGGGGGTAGCGGGCTCCTGGAGGCACCTCTGTGGGGTGGGTGCCTCCTCTGGCCCGCTATAAAGGGAAAGCCTCCTATCCTCACCCACTAGGAAGGGGAAGCAGGCTCCAAGAGACCCCTCAACATGGGGGTCCCCCCTCCTCACCTGCTGCTGCAAAATGGCATGCATAGCCATATGGATATGCATACCAGTTGCAGACAGTGAGACCAGTGAGTGAACCCAGAGCCATAGGGTGATGCCTAAGGCTCTCGCACCGCCATGTCTCACAAAGAAGGGAATCGTACTTGCGTGTAGTGCAATGCAAGTAGATCTGGCTTAGGGTTAAGGTGGGTTAGTGCAAGGGCTAGGGTTAGGCTAGTGACGGGTAAGGTTACGGTGGGCTAGTGGGTTGCACCTCTGGGTGCCTCTCTGACCCACTAAGAAGACAGTCTGTGACATATGGGTAAGGAGTCAAGAATTAGGGTTAGGTTTAGGGGGCTAGGACAGGTTTTAGGGGGCTTTTGGCACATCCCAGAAGTCTCCATGGCCAAGTGGCCATGCGATTGGTGGGATGGCTCCAAAAATTTGCATGGTCGTCCACTCCCACATGGCTGGCCACTCGGCCAGCCCATCATTGCGCAGGTGTAAAAAAAATAAAAAAAATAAAATCAATGGAGGACAGAGGAGGAGAGGAGAGACATTTTGTTGCAAGAAAAAAACCCCTGCTACTGTGAAAAATCTGGCAGTTTATAAATTTTTGCGTGTTTCTGTTGTGCTTGTGTGTTTTTGGACCACGATTTCAAAAACAATATTGCGTTCACCGCCCCATTTTGGATCCCCCCGCCCGCACCGCATGGCATGGCAAGTCCGGCTGCCCAGGACGGGGGGGAGGCGGGACCCCCCCTCCAGAAACCACCCCTTCGGTAGGTGCCCTGCGCCCTTAGTGCTTTTTTGGCCCGGGAATGGGTGGGGGGAGAGTTTAAAAGTTTTTTCCTGTGCCGTCTGTGCCGCTTGCTTGCGCTTTAATTGCGGCGGCCAGCGGCGAGACTGGGCTTTTTGCTGGCTGCGAGCCTGCGGCGAGTCCCACCAGAGCAGCCCAGGACGGGGGATGGGGAGGGAGGCCGGGGACCTCCAGAAACAACCCCTCTGGTAGGTGCCCTGAGGTACGGCAGGCATTTTTCCGCCTGCTTTTTGGCCGGGAACCGGGTTTTTTTAACTTTTAAAAACTTTTTTTCTGTGCCGCGTGGCATCGCGCGATTGCGCGATGCAAGGAACGAGCACGACAAATCAGACCAAAATTGTTCATTCGTTGGTTCAAGCTCGAAGTCTGGCGGAGTAATTCCCGTTACCGTTTCCGTAGAGTAACCGAACCGAGTAACGGAAACGGGAATACCGCTAAGTCGTGCCCATCTCTAGTACAAAATATTGTTTTGGGTTTTTGTTACTGTAATTTATATACCATATTATTGTAGACATAATTCATAATGGTATTTAATCTCAATTCAAAACGGTGTTTAAAATTAATAGGATATTTTCTATTTAATTCAATAACTGCATTTCAGCCTTCTCTCTCTCTCTCTCTCTCTCTCTCTCTCTCTCCTCTCTCACTGTGTGTGCGCCTTTAGGGAATATATTTTTATTCCTCTCAGCCTGTTTTGACAAGTTTTACCTGAAACGTATGTAACGGAGGGGGAAAGTACAGCATTTTAAAAATGGCAGAAACAGTTGGGTGCTTAAAGCATATTTTTAAACAAAGTTTCAAAGAAGCATGTAATTAATGTTCTTTTACTGTTTTCTCTTGCACTTTAAACCATCTGGATATTAGTGTTGACAGATACAGTCCTTAATCTCCCCCCTCCCTCGTGCTCTAAGCCATATTTATCTTTTCTGCTTTAGTGGCACCTCAGAAAAATTCAAAATGTCCGTCTCCAGTGGTTGAAAAGGAACCGGTCCAGTGACTTTACTGCTAGAGCAACACAGAGCAGCAGCCACTGAGGCCTGAAAATCAACACTCCTGTTGGCCCACCTACATCCTTCTTGGCAGCTGGCTCTGGGGGTTGGGGGGGGTTCTGGAACCTCCATCTGTGTAACACTCAAGTAATTAGACTCTGCTGCAGGTGAAATGTGGACGGGATTACAGCAGTCCAGTCAGTAAACCTGGAGTGAAACACATGTAACTCTAAAATCTACTTCTCAATTTGGTTAAATAAATTGTAACAGTGGAGGTTCAGTTTCATATGTCTGGAGTAACATGTCCCTCAATTTCATGAGTGGCATTCAGTGCCAGAACAGGTGCTTGACTCTTTTAAGGCATGATTTGTGAGTCCTAGGCTGGGTGAGCTACTAGAAGAATACAGGATAGGGTTGCCATCAAGCCTGTAAGCAAGGCATAAAGGGAGCCAGTAGATTGTGTATTATCATTGTCATTGTCATTGTTACTATGTTCTCCTACAGGAAAAGTATGGCATTAAAAGCAGAATATCAAAAGAGGATTATGAGTGAATGGTCACATCATTTACACAGGCTGTATAATTGAACGGGTAATGCATGGAGATGAATTTAAAAGCTTGGCTTGAAAGTGGCCTAAATGTGTGTATTGGGAATAGGAAGTATGTCTAAAATGTCTGCCAGCCTTCCCGCTCATGGCCAAATGTGTAGGCGTAATGGGAGCTGTCATCCATCACATCCTGAGGGTACTAGGGTGAAGAAGACTGATGCAGAGGTTAATGGTTGTAGCAACACCGAGTCTTTGGGTGGGGCAAGGGGTAAGGCCATAGAAATATATCCTATCCTTGTGCTGCTTGCCAGGTTATGACCAGCTGATACTCTTATTCCTCTGGGAACATAATCTCTAATGAGACTACTGTACTGGTATATTTGCCAATTGCACATTGTACATGCTTGGCCAGAAGCTATAATCTGATGATGAGGGCAGAACCCAAACCAGAGCTTATGTATTTAATTACCATTAAGTTCTGGCAGCCAGTCAACTGATCAGAGTCTGTTTGCAAAATATTCTGTTCAAGAAAGTACTTAAGATTCTCTTTTCTGCTCTACTAGCAAGCTTGTATTTCCTTAATCATGGTCATTTAAAACACTTCATTTGAGAACCTTGGCAGGAGAAGCACAATCTCAGACTGCAGGCCTGATGCAGCTGTTTAGACAAGAGAGATTTAGTCTGAGCTAAGCTCCTAAATAGACAGACTCAAAGCATGGAGTATAAAATGTGTTCTTGGAGAAAAAGATCGGGCATGGTCAAGCTGGCTGTGCAGGCATCCACTTAAGAAGAGGAGAATGCATTTCGCTCTGTGTTTTGGATTCTTCACCTAAACACATTAAAGGGCAGTGTAAGGCATCTTAGGTTTGCATGTACCACTTCCCCCACCTGACTCTTCACCATTGGCTACTTCTGTCTCTCCAGTAAACCTTGAACTTCCTTCAGTCTTCTTACTCCATCACTTGTGTCAACCCCCAATGCTCTGAGGACTCCTCCAAGGAAGGCACAGTTACAAGACCAGGGATACTTGGCTTTAGTGTTACTACAAGTGAGAAGGATCGTGGACTTGTAAATCACAAGCTAAATATGAGGTAAGAATGTGAGGAGACTGTAAAAGTGACAGATGCAATTTTTGTGCTGCATTAACAGAAGTGTCATCTCCAAATCTCACAAGGTACTAGTTCTCTTCCATTCAGCACTGGTTAGGGCCTATCTTGATTTTTCTGGACACCACACTTAATGAAGGATGCTGACAGACTGGAACAAGTTCAGAAGAGAATAGCAAAGATGATCAAGGGACTGGAAATCAAACCCTGGAAGGAATGACCGGAAGAACTGGTCATGTTTAGCCTTGAGAAAAGGAGGCTGAAGGGAGATACGATAACACCCTTCAAATATTTGAAAGGCCATCATACAGAGGAAGTGGGCAGGCTCTGTTCTCGACCATCCCAGAGTGCAGGACATGTAATAATGGGCTCAAGCCACGTGTAGGCAGATTTTGGCTGAATAATTTAAAAATAACTTAACTGTTCGAACTGTATGACAATTGTCTCCACAGGTGGTGAGAGCTCCAGCGTTGGGCTTGAGGCATTTAAAAGAAAATTGGACAGACATATGTCAGATCTGCTTTGATTTAGATTCCTGTGTTGAGCAGGGGGTTGATGGCCTTACAGGCCTCTTCCAACCCAATAATTCCATGATTCTATTTTTTTTACTCATTCCATTGTATCACATGTTTCCAATTTCACAGTTCTTGTAAAGCCAACTTTGAAAGTTCTTGCTACTAGAAAGCAAAGCCAGAGCTATTTCTTGGGGTTTCAGAACACACTGGGCACACAACTGGAAACCTAGGATGCTGAAGGGTATTTGAAAAGGCATTAAGTCCATATGATGGAATGGACTGCACTTTCCCCTCTGCCTCTTTTGAAGTTTTGGTCATGTTGAAATCTATGTTTCTTGAGGAAGAAAGACTTTTTTATGTATAGAAGGTCTCCACCCAGGAGAACCTGAGTCTTGGCCAACATGGGCACTCTCCATGTAGAAGAGTTTTCCTTCTTCAGAACTGTTGCTTTTCACATGAGCAAATTGATGAAATATAAGGTGGTGCTTACATGCTTTCTGTACATATTGATTTCATCCCTTTTTTTTGAATGTTCGCACAGAGCATGGGGTGGATCTAATGATATTGGTGTTTTGTCACCTGACCAGCCCTATTGTTTTTACTGTTTCCTTCTGAGCAGCGATGGCTGGTGGGTCTCTAAAAATTGGTTGCCCATGCTTCCTATTCGACAGAGAAGGATCTTCTATTTAGATAAGCCATCTAGTTATCAAGTCCATGCCCTCAAAATTAACATATATGCAAAATTGAACAATTTAAGCTAATTTAAAACAGCTGACACCATTTTTGAGGAGTAGCAGTAGTGGAAGAAGCAGTGTTAGCAGCAAACATATGCCACTAAGAGTCCGGATTCATGGTCAAATAACAATCATAACAATGTACTGGACTGATTCTGATTTCTGGTGACATTTCCCAGGGTTTCCCAGGTGCAGAGAACTCAAAAGTGATTTACCATTCCTTCTTCTGGGCTGGGAATGGGCTGAGTGTGGGGTTCTAGGACGGTGCAGTTGCCTAGGCTTATGCAGGCCCACCCTTCTCCTAATCTCCACGAGGTATCCAGCCAGCTAATTAGTGGCTAAAGACCTGGTTAAATAAGAATGTTTTGTCTTGCTGATAGAAAGGCCACAAGGAGAGATTCCCTAGTACAGTTTCACTTTGGACTGGACTCAGCTATGATTACAGGGATTAAAACCTCTTAGTTGTTCAGGAGCATCTTCTCATTGTTTGGCATGTAGCTTGAGAAATTTAGTTGTCTGCCCTATAACTTTCCCAGCCTTCCAGCCCGTGGCCATGGCGGCTGGAGGATTAAGGGGTGTGTGTGTGTAGTAATCCAAAACAGTAACTTTGCCAGGTTCTGGTTCCAGGCATATGTAATACATCATAGTTCTTAATTATATATGAATCCAAAAAAGCCAGGCTTGACCATGCCTTCCCAGTAATGTAAAGGAACACTGTCAATTTGTAGCTGTTCCCTGTCTGATTTTGGAGTTCTCACAGTGCTAATCATGGAAATGCATCCAAATTACAACTCTTTGGACTGTGCTTCAACTTTCTTATCTCTGACACACTGACTCCTTTTTTGAAGTAACGCAGATGCTGTGCTCATTTTCAGCTCGAGTTAGAGTGCCCCTGACCATTCTGAGCTTAGTTGTGTGTAATACATGTTTGAAAGATATCTTCTGTAAAGGAGACAGTGATGGTGGAAAAAGCAAGAGAGGCTGACTGCCCATAAATGAACATTTTCCATTCCTAAGTGCCAAGTCATTTAAGGACATGGAGCAACCTTCTTCCAGCTTGTGCAAGCCTGAGCAAACATTTGCATGAAATGGAGTCAAGTAAAGTAAACGCTAATATTGTCCTTTCCCTCTTCGTTGGCACCACTGAAAAGAGAAAAAAACATTTCAGCGTAGAAAGCTATCTTTAAAATGGAATTTGTTACAGTTGCCACTCCAAAGGCTCGAAACATGGCTACTGTGAGAGCGATCTGGCAGGAATTGTTGTTGGACCGACAGGCTTCAAAACTAACTCAGCCTCTCAAGTTGATGGAGGTTTCCAGGACTCCCATGTTGGCTAGCCTCACAGGTTGACAAGATAATGAGCAGGTCTCCGTGGTCTCCTCCATGGAGGTGGACAACGCAGTTATGGGCAAGGGACATCCCCAAGAAATCAAACTTGAGGTGAACCTTCCAGAATATTAGAGCAGCAGGGGACCTGAGTGGGGTGCTTTCAGGGGGAAGATCCAAATGGAAAGAGTAGGATAATGACAGGCACATGACTTAAGAACAGGGAAAGGATTGGGAGGGGCTTCTGAAGAAAGCAAGAAAGAGACATCCAGGGACATTAGAGAAGCTGAAGGGGACTCAACTGATCAAGTGGAGAAGAAGGTGATGAGGAGTGGTCAGAAGCACTGGGGTGATACAAAGAGGGACCACCCAAAGAAGCCTTATAGGCAATGTTCTGGCCATGAGATGTTCTAGGTGTTTTTCCCCCCCGCCCTCTTGATGCCCCTTGCTGAGGGTCTTCCCTCCTACTGTTTTTGGTTCCATTTGTTTTTGTTCTGTACTGTATTGTTGTTTTTAATACTGTTGTAAACCGCCCAGAGTTCCGCTGGAAGATGGGCAGTATAGAAATAAAATAAATAAATAATAAATAAGATTAGTGTCGTCACAATAACCCTGTGGCAAAAATACCCATTTATATTCTCTAATGCCTATGCAGCTGAGGAGTGGATGTGACAATGCCAGTTTCCAAGTCTGCCCCAAGTAGAGGCTGAGGTTTGGGCTTTTTGAAGGCCGGACCTCGCATTTGTGGTTCTAGCTACCAACTGCCAGTAGAAGTGCCAGGAATGTGAACTTAGCAACTTCCCAGGACAAGGATCAAAGGAAGTAGTTTGTGGGAGATCAGGTGTCAGAGAAGCTCTGTGTTCCTGTGAAGGCTGTTCTGCATTGCCTTCCATTGTTAAAATTAAATGTTCTCATTCCAGCATCTGTTGTCTTGGGCTTTATATCTAGACCTATTGGTTCATCTGAAGCTCCTTTGCCTATGGAAGGTGGTAGGAGGCTGTAGAGCAGGCATGTCCAAAGTCCGGCCAGGGAGCCAAGTGTGGCCCGTTTTAAAATTCTGAGTGGCCCTCAGCCTCTTCTCCCTGCCAGCTCAGCCTGTCACTCATCCCCGCTGACTGGCCCCTCCCCATGTCAGATGGATATGTCAGCTTGCAGTTTTATGCTTTGCTTTCCCTCCCTCTCCCTCCCTCCCTCCACCCCCTTGACCACCCACCCTGTCTACTTGCCCCTAGCTCCGTTGCTGCAGTGTCCTCCCCACTACCTTGCGAGGGAGGGCAGCTTATGTGAGCAGCGGTGTGTCTTGGCTGCATGTGGGCCAATTCCCGGGCCATGCAATAGCTGCCAGACCCTTGGATGCCTTTAAACTGGAGCATTTGCGGCTGTTGCAGATGCACATGGGCCATACCCTCTCTCCTCCTTCAGGCTGAATAGTCGGCCCCCACACATTTTTCACCTCACCAAATCTGGCCCTCCTTGCAAAAAGTTTGGTCACTTCTTCTTTAGAGTAACCACCACACTTACAATTTTAACTATTAAAGTAACTTTAATTTCTCATTGTTCAGAAGTAAATTAATTGTTATTTTCAGTTATGCAGCTATGGAAGCTTTTGGTCTATGATACAGAATTCGCCTTTTCAGGTCTTCAAGTTTTGCTCATGCAGTATATGTGATTAGGCATCTGACCAGCACTTGTCAGACTGCCATGGCAGTTTCTTCAGCTGTAGTTCTGCATGTGCATATATTGAACAGGACTCCAGCCAGGAAGTTCTTTCTAATGTTCAGTTGAAATATGTTTATTTATCATCACTATTGCTCTTTTATGCCAGCTTTCTCCCAGGTGGCAGGATTCACAGAACATAACAACAAACCAACTGACCAAAGTTAAAGCAAAATACATGAATGTTTTTTTTTTAAACATAGAAATTTCAAAATAGGGTTCAAGTGTAAAAGCATGAAACACCCACCCATACATAAATGAATATTATGGGGGCAAATACAGGGCGGCCAGCTCGGTTATAATTAAATATTAGAGGTCTGCTTGAATAAGAATGTTTTCAATTCTCTCCAAAAGGAGATTAACAACCATTATTTCATCTGGTTTTTCAGTCTATTAACTGAAACCAAGCAGCATTAACTAATTTAGCTATCCAGCAGATCAGATTAAGTGGGTCACTGTCAGTCTGTTTCAGTGCCTGGTCATAAAGAAGTGTTTTCCTAACCTTCTCCCAGTTGAAACTGGAGTTCCCTTAGGGTCACCCATGGGGCAGTTATTACTCATGGTTCTTATCATCACTGAGTCTGTGAAAATGATCTGCTGTGTATCACTGTGAAATAATGTCTCTTGCTATATTCTTTTGGTTCACTTCCATTCTTCCACTCGGGCAGAAGGGGTTGCTCTCTTTGTAAAGTTATTCTTGTTTGGACCCTGTTACATTTGCAAAGCCTTTGAAAAAAACAGAGTTAGTTGTTCGCAAATTTATTACTTTATTTTATTGCCTAATAAAATATCTTGATGTCAAATAAGTCTTCCGTAAAATCACTGTGAAGGACCATGAAATAAAATGTGCAGGAAAGGACATGTGAAAAAGAACAGCTGCGCATTTTCAAATTGTCCCTTATCCAAGATGTTTTATGCGCACACACATCCATAACAAACAGAATCCGGTGCATTATTGCTAAGAAGAAAAATCCCACTAGTCAATGGGACTTAAACTCTAGGAAAACATGTTAAGACAGAAGTTCCCAAAGTTGAGCCCCCAGATGTTCTTATATGACACTTCTCAGAAGGCCTGACCATTGGCTGTATCAGCTAGCACTTTGAGGAGTTGTACTCCATGACTATCCCAAGTTTCAGAACCACAGCATAATTCTACCACCACTGACCTTTGAGTATGTTTTGCCACTTTTCAACATGCTTCAAGCGTGCAAAGTGTAAGGCAACAGAATCAGAAGACAATTCTGGGAAAAGTTGAAGGCGGCAGGAAAAGACCAGATAGGAGATTAGGCAAAGGGAGTCATGGTCTTACATTTGCAAGACCTTGGCGGGTCAGGCAAGTTCTTTTTTGGTGTGTGTGTGTGCGAGAGAGAGAGAGAGAGGGGGGGAGAGAGGGAGAGAGGGAGGGGGAGAGAGAGGGGGGAGAGAGAGAGATTAATTAACATGCTTGCTGTAAGTTGGTTGTTCCTTGATGGCACAAAAGAACACACCTTATCCTTTCTGAAACATTCATGATAAGCAAGGGACATTGTCATTAGATAAATTTGTGCATAGGAACAGACACAAACTATGTTCGGATAGCATCTGAGGGGAGTGGTGAGGTAGCAATGACTAGTCCTATCCTTTTTTATGGTGATTGCTCCAACCACTGTCACCTTGCCACATGTAGGTTTGAGCAGCGTGTGCAAGGGCATGCACAGGTCTCTTCTAGCCAAGAAAGACACCTTCATTGTCTCTCTCTTCTTCTGCATCAGTGCACATGGAAAGTCAGTTTCCACTCTGCTTATAAATGCTTCCCATAGAGAACATTTCTACTTTTGATGTTGGTCACTGAGGATGGGATCAACTCATACAGTTCTCTGGACCCGCTTCATTCTTTCCATACACCTGGACATACACGGGTGTGTATGTGAAATGCCCAGTTGCTAAACCCTTGACGTCTCTGAGACCGACCAAGAACTCCAAGGCCTATCTTTTTTGTTATTTGTAAGGTTATCATCAGGATGGCTGCTTCCAGTGCTCTGAAATGTCAGGGTCAAACCCTGAGATCACTGGATAAGCAGCTGTAAAATATCATCTTTGCATGTTTGGGCATGTGAAAGGGTGGAATAAACCACAGGAGTTTCCTATAGCAGCAATGTTACTCTGCATAAGCCTGGTGATGTTATCATCAGCAGCTGCATTTTATTAATTCATTTTTCCTATCCTGCTCCTTTCCCAATAGTTGAGACTGGCAGTATGCCACAGTGGCTCCTCTAGGACCTTAAGGAAGTCTAAGAAGCTAAAAGACAGGGAAATCGTTGTTAACAAATGATTACAGTGGTACCTCTACTTACGCATTTAATCCATTCTGAATGCATGCTCATAAGTCAAATAACTCATAAGTAGAGCAGCCGTACCTAAAATTTCAAATAAATAAATAAACAAATAAATAAAAAAAATCGCATCTAAAATTTGTAAGGCAGCAGTTAAAATGGCAATGGTTTTCCACTCTTTAGTTGAATTGCTCATAAGTACAGCTGCTCGTAAGTAGAGGTACCACTGTATCTCATAGCTTTGTGTTACTAAATTTCAGTCGCTAAGCATGCAACACAATAACAACATCCCTACAATGAGCTAAAAAGCCCTGGCACCCATTGGAACTGAGGAGATCAATGCCCAAGTATTAAAGCCATCACATAGAAGAAAATCAAACTTGACCCTCTCCAGCTGATTTATGCATTTATTTCTTTGTGTTGAGACCCAAAGAAGCACAACAACAATCCTAGGTTGCCAACTGGCATGGTAAGGCACAGCAACCCAAGTTGCCCAATATTAAGTCAAGAGAACTTGTAAGGTGCAATCAGATAGCTGCATTGGAGAGTCCCACTTCAACAAGAGCAATCTCTCTTAAAGCAAACCTTCTGCCTGCCCACAGAAGTAGCTATTCAGGGCAAGGATATGTTGAACAGGCAAATAAGCCACGTGTGTAAAGTGTTAAGTACCCCTCAGTAAGGCTGCGTCTCATTTGATGCTGCTGTTTTTTTTAAAGGAAGGTTTTATTGCATGCTTCATTAGCATTCCTTGGAATGTTCAACCAGTACATTATCGTTGGGCATCAGCTCATCACCTCTTCTCCCACTGCTGAAAACAGTTGAGGTCAGTTTTGTGACCTCCCCCCCCTCCCCTCCCCCAAACCAGTTCATTTGTCTTATCCTTCCACATTTTCTGCTCTGTCAAAATCCACAGCGTGTCCTGGATGGGGAGGAAAACCAGAACCGTGAAATGACTTCACTGGCACTCAGCAGTGACACAGCTACTGCAAGGCTTCTGTGTCGTAGCTGTCCCTAGCACCAGCAGTGGAAGCGTATGGTGGATTCCCTCATATCCTGTTGACGTTTGTGCTCTGGGGGCTTATGAGGGTAAGGCAGAACTCACGGTAGTTAGAGGTGGACTTGGCCGGATTGCTGCCTGATGGCTCCATGCCCATGCCAGGCTAGGCTAGAATAATTAGCAGCCATAACCCAGCAAGTGGCATGGCCTCTTTCTATGAGTGCTGTCAAATACAGAGGAGAAGGAAAATACACAAAGTGGACTATGAAATATTGCATGTGCACCTTATTTCCATTTATACCCAAGTAAATTAAGAAGAACCAGAGGATATTTTAAAATGGAAAAGGTGAGGCTGTCATTATAATCGCACAGGTTTATGACATAACGTTCCCCTTCAAACAGTCTAACAAATTTCATTTTTTAAAGCTTTAGTCTTTTTGAAACTGCTTTATTTCAGGACATTAAAAAAACCAGTTTTCTTTTAAATCTGAGGCTTTGAATTGTTATATTATATGCCCATGGGCATCTTGAGATGATGATGATGATGATGATGATGATGATGATGATGAAGAAGAAGAAGAAGAAGAAGAAGAAGAAGAAGAAGAAGAACATAAGGACAACCTTGCTGGAACAGCCCACAGTCCATGATGATGATGATGATGATGATGATCTTAGAGCTGTAGAGCTAAAAGGGACCCTATGGACCATCAAGTCCAGCCCCCGTTCAAGGAGGCACAGTGGGGAATAGAATTCCCAACTGCTGGCTCCACAGCCAGGTACCAAAAACACAAAGCTACCCAGCATTATTTCTATAGAGCACTAGGCATGCATAGTCTTGTCATTCTTGTAGAAAATGCAGGAATTTGGTGCATACGAGGATGAAAACAAATGTTCCAGTGAGCCTCTCATTAGAAGCAGAGCACTCTTAAGAGGTTAAGTTCATTCTCTCCCCACACTACTTTTCCAAGTTCTGCCAGCTGCAAATTAGGATGCAATTAGGCAAGGAAGCTGTCCTAAGTAGGATTTGGCTGAACTGATGTGATGGAAACATTGGAACTAGCAATTAGATCCATGTTTCCATTCACACAGACTCATTCACTTCACCCCAAGTAGGTTTGAGGCAGGGGAACATACATTCCATAAATCACTGCACCTCACTTTTTCTGACATCATTGCTGCTACTCTGCCCTCTTCCTTTTCCCCATTCCCAAGCCAAGAGCTGCCTTTCACTCACTCTCCTGTCTCACTCTCACTTTTAGAAGTTGTTTGGGGGTTTTTCTGACATAGCGCTTAGCTGGTACATTGTTGTATCCTATAAAGTAGTGATGGGGGGAGCAGGGCTGGTGCTACTTTTTTTGCACCCTAGGTGAGGGGCGGGGGGGTCAGGTGGGCGGCGCAGGGGGCGGTGTGGGGGGCAGGCAGTGGTGGGCGTGGGGGCAGGGGCGGGACAGTAGGGGGCAAGGGATGGCAGGGGACGGTGACGGGCGTGGGGGGCGGATGGCGACAGGCACGGCGAGTGGGCAGCGATGGGTGCGGGGGGCGGGGGGCAGGCGGACGGTGATGGGCAGCAATGGGCGGATGGCGACAGGCAGCTGGCAGGTGGTGGGGGCGCAGCTGCCGCCACCCACCAGCTGGGTGCCCGCCACCCCATCATTGCGCCTCCGCTGTGCGCGGGCTCCGCATGTGGCTGGGCTTATGAAGTGTTGCTGAGAAGGAGGAGGAGGAGGAGGAGGAGGAGGGCAGCGCGCCTAGTGGGGCAAGCAGCAGCCAATCCGGCGAGGCAGAGCCCCTCCGAGGTGGCGGCCCGCGGCCTATCCAGCCCCCCCAAGGCTGGGCTGTCGGGCGAGCGGGAGCCACGGACACCCACTGTGGGGGCTGGCTCTCAGCATGGACAGAGTGCTGTACCCCCCCCCCACCGCCCCCACAAGCCTCCTCGTTCCAGGGCAGCTGCGGGAGGGGGGTGGACCCCCCTCTGTCTCTCCTCCCCCTCACTTTCTGGCCGCTCCCTCCTTCCCTCTCGTTCAGGCTTCTGGGGTGACCGGAGTCCGCTGTGGAGAGGGCGCTGCCTGGCTGGAATGCACGCACCTTCCCGGATGGCTGGCAGAGCTCGGAGGGCGCAGGAGCTCGGAGGGCAACTGGTGGCGGGGGGAGGCGGGGGCAGCAGGCTTGCCAGCGCCCTCTCCATTTCAGCGCTCTAGGCAGCTGCCTAGTTCGCCTTAATGGTAGCGCCGGCCCTTGGCGGGGGGGGGATATTCAGAGCAAAGTCAACAGGAGAGGAGGGGAGTGTCCCTGTTGTACGATGTCAGAACTGGCAAACAGTGATCCTAGGAGGAAGGTGCAATATAAGTGATATATATTCTTCAATTGTGCAAGTAATTTGTTCTGTTAAATATTACAAACACATTAGATTGATGTTCTTAGCAGGGACATAGTTTCAGTTTCCTTCTACTGTGGCCAGTTCTGATACTGTAGCTTTCAAAAACTGTTTATTTTAAAAAAGATATAGTCAAAGATACATATTTATTTATTATATATTTTTATTTTAGAGTATTTTTAGCCCACCTTTCTCCTTGGAAAAGGACCCAAGGTGGGCCCTTTAGAACCCTGAAGCATTCTTATCAGAAATGTATCGTCGAAGGTAACTTTTGGAAGGAAGTGGAAAACATTATTTGCTACACTTCAGTTTTGTAGCAACGGGACCTTCTGCTTTTGCTGTAACTGTTTGTTACTTTTTCTGTTTTTCCAGAAGTAACTAGCTAATAGTAATAATTTGCAAGTTGCTTTTAAACTTTATTCACAAGTTGTATAGTCCTCAGTAGAACTGAAATCAGAACCAGTCCTGCTATTAGACAGAGCGGCCTCGGGAACAGATATAATGAAAGTGAACTAATTTGCTGAAAAGACATGCTTGTGACATTTTCTGACTCATTTGTTAGAACAACCAACCTGGTTTTCAGTACTATCCACATTGACCTGAGTCAGTGAGAGAAACCCTATTAGCCGCTATATTTCAAATAAGAAATTACTGTATCTTGGTCAGGCCATGATTATATAATACAGTATTACCCCGTAAATCAGAGCTAGTGGAGCAAAAAGAAAAAAAAGAAGAAAAGGAAAGGGAAAAAAAGGGAAAAAAGGGAAAAAGGGAGAACATATGAGGCAGAATATCTGCATAATAATAATGTTTATGAGAGATTTCACAACTCCTTTTGGGTTCCTACATTTATTACATGGAGATGGAACAAAGGAAAGTCTTTGTCTTTATTCTGATGTCCACGACTCTTGACGTGATTATCTTTACTTTATTCAATGCTCACTTGGCCCAACCTACATACATGATGGGGGAAAACGATCCGTTCTGTCTTGGCAGGATCTGGCGGGGAAGCATTTCATTCTGATAAATATCGTGGAAATGCAGCTGAAGACAACAAGCCTAGCTCATTATAAATCAGAACAGAAGTCCAGTGAGAAATGCCGTACATTGTGAGACAAAACACTTTGTTTCTTCCAAATATTCCCCTTTGGATGCTGCTCCCCGGCTGAGAGCAGTGAAGGTCTCATCCATCAAAATGAGAACTATGGAGGAAATGAAGACATCTGATAACAGCAAGGTTCTTTATGATATCATAGTTTTTCCATGATTCAAAAAGGCCAAATTGCAACCTTTTAGGAGAGAGAAATTGCCTGGGTTTGGGTTTTTTTTAAAAAACTACTCACAGCTTCTTACAACCTTTAGAGTTTAACAGTTTAAGAAAACTGCAGGCATTGGTAGGTATCATGATGACCAAAATTACATCTGGAAAGAAGGACTGTCCATTGTTTTGTATTGGAATACTTCAGCCCAAACCAAATAAAATATTCCCTGTACTAGACTTTCCCATCCTGTTGTTTGCAGCTTCATTGGATTACAAGCCCAGGATGTCCCAGTTAAAAAACTGGCAGGATCCTGATCTTTGTTATATCCAATATATCTGAAAAGTACTAAATTGAACAAGGGGTTCTTCTTTTACCTGTCACTAATAAACTGCAATCATGTCCAACACTTATCCCTCAACATACGTATGCACAAACACTGTGTGTGTGTGTGTGTGTGTGTGTGTGTGTGTGTGTGTGTGTGTGTGTGTGCGTGTGTGCGTGCGTGTGTGCGCGTGCACGTGCGCGCATTTACATGGAACACAAAGTAAATAAAGAAAACAGCAGCACTAAACATAATACAATGTTGCTAGAGAAAGATTCACATGAAAACTATGGGTCCTTGGAAATGGCTTTCAGAAATATTTTTACTTGGTATCACACAATGAGCTGGATGCAATGTTCCCTGTAACTTTCAGCCATACTCCTCATGTATGCGGCTCTACCGATGCACATATGCATAAGAAATACCCTTGCATGGTTTCCATTGCAATCGATGCAAATCACTTTAGGTGAATTGGGGAGGGGAAAATCTGCATGGAGAGTGCATTCCTTAGAAGGAATCATGGCTGGATGTAATTGCTATTTTCAGTAATCTGGAAGTTGAGTCATGGCAAATGGTTCACCTTGATTTCACATCACCCTGGTCTGAATAGGCTCATGAAAACCCTTGTCTCAAAAATCCATCTCTGAAAACCCCTCTCTCAACAGAGGTGGGGGACTCACACACAATCTGTGTGCTACTTATCAATCCCCCAACAAACCAGAAGTATTTCACACCTCCTCCAGCAAGACTGTAGCTAATGACCCATACTTAATGGGTGTTGGGAGAGGTTGCATAGGTGGGACTTTCATGTACCTTAGGCCACTACCCACCTAATGAGCCTGTCCAGATCATGGTCCACCTGTGAACCTAGTCAGGCTATTGTTACCCTAACAAGCCTCTTCAGGCCATTGTCCAACTTATGAGCCTTTTCAGACCAGGGTGATGTGAAATCAAGGTGAACTATAAAATGGAGGACTCACTACTAACCTTGTCAGATCGCTGTGGGAAATTTAAATGGAAATCCCACTGTTCCCATATTGCCCCACAATTTTGCCACAACAGGCACTCCAGGGTACTCTGTGGGAAATTCCAAATAGTGCCTTGGGTCTGGACTACTTCTAGGGGGAGGTGAGGGGCATATACCCTCAGAGCTGTGCTGGGGGCCACCCCAGCAAAATGAAAAATAGTATCTCTGCACTCTTCTGCAACTTCTGCTGGGGAGAGGGTACAGAATCCATGTTGCCCCAGGTGACACCAAGTGTAGTTGTGGGCCTGCCTTGGGTACCAGACTTGACAGGTCTAGGCAAATATGCCAGGACACTTCCTGAAAGTGCTGGTTTGTGATAAGAGACCTGGAGGGAATACGGCAGCCATGAACAGGAATTCATCATCTCAGCTTTTTAATGTTAATAGAGAGCAATTGAAGTGAATCATTGAATCTATGACACACATATATATATTGTGTTTCTGTGATGCTAGCACAAAGCAGAAAACACAAAGCCAGTTCATAGGAAGGTAGAAAGAAGTAACAATAAAAAGGTAAAGGTTCCCCCCGCACATGCGTGCTAGTCGTGTCCAACTCTAGGGGTGGTGCTCAACTCCATATTCAAGCTGGAAGAGCCAGTGTTGTGCAAGTCCATGGCCATGTGGCTGGCATGGCTGCAAGGAAACACTGTTTTAACCTTCCCGCCTTTTACGGCGGTACCTATTTATCTACTTGCATTTTACATGCTTTCGAACTGCTAGGTTGGCAGGAGCTGGGGTGAACAGCGGGAGCTCGCTCCACTGCGTGGCACCCAGGATTTGAACTGCCGAGCTGCTGACTTTGAAGTCAACAGTTTTCGGAGCCTTAGTCCAGTGAGCCACCACACCCCTTCTAAGAAGTAATAATAGGAAGTAATAAACTTGGCTCACAGCTTAAGAAGCACACTTAGTTGACATTATTAAAAAGTCTGTCCCAAGTTAACAGAGGAAAACTCTGCTAATTGCATAGAAACTGAAACACAATCCTTGTGTGATCTGCATATTCTCGTTTTTTAATATCTTTTGTGTAACAAATGAAACAGCAGTCCTAACCAGTGTTGGGTGTAGATGTTGGTTTTTTTTATTAAAAAAATCTTTGTTTATTTAAAAAGATGTAATGTCTGCCTTTCTCTTGGTAAGAAACCTCATCAGAGAGCATAGCTATCAAACAGCTTAAAAACAATAAAAGTATCAAAGCAACAATAAATATAAAGTACTGTATAACCATACCAGCTCAGCAGCTTTCCTCAGCTAGCAAGAGAAATAAACACAGATCAGCCAAACACTAAGTGCTCTTAATTTCTCATCATTAAATGCCTGAATAAATGAAAAAAAGTCAAAACTTTGACAAGCTTCGCTTTGAGTTCTCGGACCTGGCAAATCTCAGAAGGTTACAGATGTCACAGATGTAGAACAAGAGCTGAAAATGCTCTATTAACTACTGTAGACAATTTAAACTCTAAAGGAGACCATAACCCACAATGAATGCCATTGCTGGACCTGGACATTGGTGAACAGAGAGGTCCATATGAGAAATGACATTCCTTCAACTGTTTTAGTTACAAACTATGTGGAGCATTACATGTAAGAATCAACACCTAGCATCCAGGCTCAAAAAACCTTACATTAATATATGCTTCCTGTTATGTAATATTTTTCTCCCAGTCTTATTTATTTATAAATTTAAAATATTTCAATTCTCCTATTGTTGCTTATACATTATGCAGTCCAGCATAATCTGGAGTCACAGATTCCCTATCATTCACACAATCCCTCATTATTTTAATTCCTCCCAGAAGGTATACATATAGAGGTCTACAAGTACAGTACAAGCTGCTCTGAGTCAGGCACCACGCCTAGTGCATGAGCATCAGCAGACAGGTCTACGAAACTAATAACTGATAGGAGAGAACCAGCTGAGCTTTTCAACACATGGACCCAAGGGTTCCTCTACGTCAGTGGTTCTCAACCTGTTAGTCCCCAGATGTTCCTGGACTGCAACTCCCAGAAGCCTCCACCGCTCGCTGTGCTGGAAGGGATTTCTGGGAGTTGCCGTTCAGGAACATCTGGGGACCTGCGGGTTGAGAACCACTTCTCTAAGTGGTGTGTGCACAAGGTCATCCAGAACTTCATCAGAGTGGTGCATGGGCAGCCGGCAGCGGATTTGTTTACTTTCTACTTTGAATAAAGCCATGCCCACGTCCGTGTGCATGGAGAGAGGGTCCTATGCAGCGGGACAGAAAATTAGATGGATCATTGCATGGGCCACATGATTAATGCACGGAGGTTGGGGTATGTCATGTTAGGATTTTCAGTTCATTCACTGTCATTTATCCTGTCAGTGACTTTAGGAAGTTGCTCAATGATGACACTACCAGGACAGGCTCACAGAGCAGTGCAAAATTTACAATGAAACAAGTGTGAAGATGTTGTATAGTCACTTCCCTATATATTATTGCCTATATTCAAGCCTCCCTGTTTTAGAAAAGATGGGATGGTAGGGCTTTTTGCATTTAAGCAGGTAGAGGGTGCACTGCTCCTCTGCTCTTCTGTCTAACTTTTTGTCATCTGAGATGGAAAACCCCAAAGAAAAACACAGGATAACGATAACAGCATTGTGTGGATACACCATGGAAAGTAAGCATGATAATTAAATACCATGGAGGAAACCGAAGCATTTCCTGTCTTGGGTGGAATGGAGAGAGACAGAGAGAGAAGTAGATCTAGCTAATCTGTATCATTCAAAAGAATATAAGAACTGCTCACCCATGGTCTGATTCGCATACTGGCCAAAATGAAGGGTGTGTGTGTAGGGGGGGGGGGAGGAGAAACTGCATGTGATTTTACAAATAATGTAGTAGATCAAGACATGGCATCTTCAAGAATATCTATGTAAGTATTGCCTTAGATTGGGTAGCTCTTTGAAATTCTTTAAAATGTTATTTTAAGAATAGATTGAAAGATGAATTGAAATCTCACTCTCCCCCCCCAACTCTTACCTGACATCATATGGCCCCCCAAAAGGAAATTTTTGTGAGGATATATAGCTCAGATATTCCACTCTGCTTGGACAGAATAATGAAACACTTTTTAGTTGTGATTTATGAGTCTGGAAAATCGACTCCAGACTCTCCAAAAGCCTTGAAAGTACTCTAATTTTGCCCTTTGCTGACAGGCTGGGTATGTCTCCTTAAATAAGACGATAAAAGCACTCAAATGTCATACACATCTTGAGCCTATGCAGAGTCAGGTATGCCCAAACCCAATGGGCTTAGGTGTGCCTAGCTCTAAACAGGATCACAGCCTCCCATTCATTGTCATGCAACAATATAACATCTCCCTGGAAGGCAGCTCAAGATGGTGGTTTCCATGTACAAACACTAATGGGACTGGCAGCTCATTCTTACTTCAGTACTGCTGATGGAGCAGCAACTTATATAGGGTCTGCAGGCAGGACAATAGATGGGGTGTGTGTGTGCTAAGGTTGTTTCCATAGCTTGCGAAGCATTGTTTTCCAGTGTAAGAAAAGGGCTAGAGGGCTCAGGAAGAATAAGCTAGGTGGTATTGCTTCCATCACCTCTCATTTAGTTGTTGCCTGCATTGGCCTAGCTATAGGACAAAACTGATCCACATGGAGCAAATACAGTGGAACCTCGGATAACGACTGCCCCGGATAATGAATAATTTGGATAATGACTCGTTATTTTCACACACCCTCACAGCCCACAGCCCACAGCCACAGCCTCCCTCCGCATTTCTCTTCAACTGACCTGCAGAGGAGGAGGGGAGGCAACATGCAGAGGTGGGGGCCGGAGGAAGGAACCGCCACATGCTGCCCAGCTCTCATGCCATCCAAATGCCCGGTAGCGGAGGAGGAGGAGGAGGAGGAGGAGGAGGAGGAGGAGGAGGAGGAGGAGGAGGAGAGGTGGGGGCCGGGGGTGGGGGGAAGGAACCGCCACACACCACCCAGCTCTTGCACCGCCCGAATGCCCAGTGGCAGCAGCAGAGGGGGAAGAAGAGGAGGAGAGGTGGGTCTGGGGGTGGGGGGGAAGGAACCACCACATGCCGCCTGGCTCTCTTGCTGCCCAAATGCCCAGCAGCGGAGGAGGAGGAGGAGAGGTGGGGCCAGGGGGTGGGGGAGAGGAACCACCACACGCTGTCCGGCTCTTGCACCGCCCGAATGCCCAGCGGTGGCAGCGGCGGCGGAGGAGGAGGAGGACAGGTGGGGGCCAGGGGGGAAGGAAGCACTGGTGGCAGGGGTGGGGGAGGAGCGCACTTTGAAAGTGCACTTTTTAAAGAGGTCTGAGGGGAAAAAAGGCTTTTTTTTGCCTTTTTTTCCAGACCTCCGGAACGGATTAAAATGGTTTCCCATTCATTTCAATGGGAAACCATGTTTCGGATAACAATTTCTTCAGATAACGACTGACCTCGGAGAATGAATTAAAGTCGTTATCCAAGGTACCACTGTAGTTGGGTAGTATTACTCCAAGTTGGCTATGTAGGCATAGCTGTTGTGAGTTTTTTGAGCTGTTTGTCCATGTTTTGTAAGTTTTTCTTCCTGATGTTTCGCCAGTCTCTATGACCGGCATCTTCAGAGGGCAAGGAGCTCAGGGAACTAGGAGTTCTGTGTTCTGGGGTAGAGAATGAGATTCCCATAATCTCATTTTATACCCCAGAACATACAGATAACTCCTACTTCCCCAAGCTTCTTGCCCTCTGAAGATGCCGGCCATAGAGTCTGGCGAAATGTCAGGAATTAAAACTTCTAGAACACGGCCAAATAGCCCAAAAAAACTCACAACAGCTATCAGATCCCGGCTGTGAAAGTCTTCAAGAATATGCAGGCATGTTTGTGAATATGACACTGTGGTAATAATGAAAAGCCAAAGTCCATGGGTGGTAACATAAGTTAGGATTCAAAGACTTGAGGAGGGAAACAACAACAGACAAGCAAATAAGAGGGAGGCTTTCCCCCAATTTCAGCTGCTTTTCTGATTGATAATTTGTAGTTAGAGTTACCTGCCTGCTGTGGCTTGTATTGTGTGACACTACAGAATACTTGTACAACTTCATTCCAGGAAGCAGCAGCAGCACTTTACAATGGATGCCTGAATGGAAGAAGATGTTTTACCCATACTTGCATGGGATCTTCTCACCGTATAAGCACTGCTTTGAAAAAGCTTCATTGGATCCTAGGATTCCTAGGATTTGCTGCTTGTTACATGCAAGAAGTTGTAATGGCCTCCACCTTGGCTGACAATAATAAAGGACTGGGCCAATTCAAGGAAGACTGGGATATCCATGGCTACTAATTATGCTGTCTTCTTTGTATCAACTGGTGGAACGTTTGCTAAATCACATAGGCAACTGGTTGCTCATTGTACGAACACAGTGCTGGACTGGAAGGCTTTTGATCTGAGCTAGAGATGGGCACGACTTAGCGGTATTTCCGTTTCCGTTTCCGTTACTCGGTTCCGTTACTCTACGGAAACGGTAACGGGAATTACTCCCCCAGACTTCGAGCTCGAACCGACGAACGAACAATTTTGGTCTCATTTGTCGTGCTCGTTCCTTGCATCGCGAGATCGCGCGATGCCACACGCGGCACAGAAAAAAAGTTTTTAAAAGTTAAACAAACCCGGTTCCCGGCCAAAAAGCAGGCGGGAAAATGCCTGCCGTGCCTCAGGGCACCTACCAGAGGGGTTGTTTCTGGAGGTCCCCGGCCTCCCCCCTCATCCCCCGTCCTCGGCTGCTCTGGTGGGACTCGCCGCAGGCTCGCAGCCACCAAAATGCCCAGTCTCGCCGCCGGCCGCCCGCAATTAAAACGCAAGCAAGCGGCACGGACGGCACAGGAAAAAACTTTTAAACTATCCCCCCACCCATTCCCGGGCCAAAAAAGCAGGCAGAAAAATGCCTGCCGTGCCTCAGGGCACCTACCAGAGGGGTTGTTTCTGGAGGTCCCCGGCCTCCCCCCCATCCCCCGTCCTAGTGGGCTGCTCTGTGGGACTCGCCGCAGGCTCGCAGCCAGCAAAAAGCCCAGTCTCGCCGCCGGCCGCCGCAATTAAAGTGCAAGCAAGCGGCACGGACGGCACAGGAAAAAACTTTTAAACTCTCCCCCCACCCGTTCCCGGGCCAAAAAAGCAGGCGGAAAAATGCCTGCTTGACTAAGGGCGCAGGGCACAGGGCACTACCGGAGGGGTGGTTTCTGGAGGGGGGGTCCCGCCTCCCCCCCGTCCTGGGCAGCCGGACTCGCGAGTCGCCATCGCCATGCCATGCGGTGTGGGCGGGGGATCCAAAATGGGGTGGCAAACGCAATATTGTTTTTGAAATCGTGGTCCAAAAACACACAAGCACAACAGAAACACGCGAAAATTTATAAACTGCCAGATTTTTCACAGTAGCAGTGGGTTTTTTCTTGCAACAAAATGTCTCTCCTCTCCTCCTCTGTCCTCCATTGATTTTATTTTATTTTATTTTATTTACACCTGCGCAATGATGGGCTGGCCAAGTGGCCAGCCATGTGGGAGTGGACAACCATGCAAATTTTTGGAGCCATCCCACCAGTCGCATGGCCACTTGGCCATGGAGACTTCTGGGATGTGCGAAAAAGCCCCCTAAAACCTGCCCTAGCCCTAACCCTAACCCTTGACTCCGTACCCATACGTCACAGACTGTCTTCTTCTTAGTGGGTCAGAGAGGCACCCAGAGGTGCAACCCAGTAGCCCACCGTAACCTTACCCGTCACTAGCCTAACCCTAGCTCTTGCACTAAGCCACCTTAAAGCCAGATCTACTTGCTTGCATTGCACTACACGCAGCAAGTACAATTCCCTTCTGTGTGAGACATGGTGGTGCCAGAGCCTTGTGAAGGGCGGGCATGACCCTATCATTCTCACACTGGTCTCACGTCTGCACATTATGTTATGCAATATCCATATGGCTATTGCATAGCATTTTGCAGCAGCAGCAGGTGAGGAAGGGAGACCCCCATGTAGAGGGGTCTCTTGGAGCCTGCTTCCCCTTCCTAGTGGCAGGAGGCACCCACGGGTGCCTCCAGGAGCCCACTTTCCCTTTATAGCGGGCCAGAGGAGGCACCCACCCCACAGAGGTGCCTCCAGGAGCCCGCTCCCCCCCCAAAAAAACCAGTACTAACGACAACGAAAAAACGAAAAAACGAACCGACTAATTTTTGCGAATTTTTGCAAAAAACCGGAAACGACCCGAAACGGGACTAGCCCGACTAACGACAACTCGAAAATTTTTTTTTTCAAGTCGTGCCCATCTCTAATCTGAGCCATCACACTTCTTCCACTGTTGCCATGAAAGGATGCATATGCATGTGCAAAAAATTAAATTCTGGGCTGATAAGTTTTTGCTGGTTTGTTAAAAATAATTACTATTAATGATACAGTATTTATTAGAATTCTGCCTTTCCTTTCCACTACAAAGTAATGCTCAGGGACATGTGTTTTAAATGGAGGTTTTACAACTGTTTGTTTCAGACAGCAAAGGACAGTCCCTCCATGTAAGGCAGATTTATCACATACCTTACCCATGGCATTGGTCCCACCTGGGCATTTTTGATAGGACTGAATTAAACATCATTTGGAACACCCTGTCTAGGCTGCTGAGGTCTATAAGACTAAGAATGCCAGGGAACAGGTCAAGAGATTGCTAAAATTATGCCAGTTTAAATTATTCTAATACACTATTAGAGTCCAAGTAAAGAATCATCTGGGTCATCATCATTAGTTGAACATAAGAACATAAGAACATAAGAAGAGCCATGCTGGATCAGGCCAAGGGCCCATCTAGTCCAGCTTCCTGTATGTCACAGTGGCCCCACCAGATGCATTTGGGAGCACATGAGACCAGATATCTGTCTCCTGATACCACTCCCCTGCATCTGGCCCTTGAAGTACTCCGGTTTTAAGCCTGGAGATTACACATCTCCCTCATGGTTTGTAACCTGTGATGGAGTTTTCCTACAGGAATCTGTCCAGTCCCCTTTTGAAGGCATCCAGGCCAGATGCCATCACCACATCCTGTGGCAGGGAGTTCCACAGACTAACAACGCGCTAGGTGAAAAAAAAATTCTTTTGTCTGTTCTTACTCTCCCAGACCTCAATCTGAGTGTATGTCCCCTAGTTCTGGTATTTTGTAAGAGGGAGAAGAGCTTCCCTCTATCAACTTTACTCATGCCCTGCATTATTTTGTACATCCCAATCATATCCCCCCTCAGGTGCCCTTTTTCCAGACTAAAGAGCCCCAAATGTTTTAGCCTTTCCTCATAAGGGAGGTGCCGCAGCCCAGTAATCATTTTAGTCGCTCTCTTTTGCACCTTTTCCAGTTCCACTATGGCCGTTACTTCACGAACCGCTCGCTTCGCGGCAACCCCTCCTTTCTGTGTGAATCGATCGTTTCAGTCCGCACGCTCCTCCTTTTTGGCTGCGATGCCACCCCGACCGTGCCCCCTTTACCGTGCTCCAAGCGGGGTGAGTGGTTCCCCTGCCAGCGGCCGGGAATCTTTTCGCTTCGCATCTCGCTTCGCTCCCAACGTGACGTGTGGACTCGGGTTTTTTTTTAATTTTTATTTTTTAAATATCCAAACTCTGCAAACGACCCTTTCGGCTTCCAAACTGAAGATGCTCGGCGCGGCGAGAAGCAGTAACTGCGCGCGCGTGCGCGCTCCGACTCGGCAACGCGCCCTAAAGCCCGATCACCTCCGTCCCCTCGTGGGACGCCCAGGGAGTTCCGCTGCCGGGCGATCCGGTCGGGTCTGCATCAGAGGGAGGACTTGAAAATCATACCACACACCCTCCAGGAACGAGAAGGGAATGGGGAGGGAGGAAAGACGCATCCAAAGGGGAGAGGTTGGGCAGGAGTCCCTTACCCTGCTGGCTTTCAAGTCTCCCCATGTAAGGGGGGGGTTCAAGCCTGCTTCTCTCCACCACCAGATTAGACACATAACCAGCTCTGTCGGAAATGACAGCCAAGTATTGATGCATCGATACGCCGAGTTTTTTTTTTTAAAGGATGGGAACAAGCAAAGGTTGCAAAGCGGCGTCCTAATGCGAAGGGAGCACGTGAGGTAGTAATCGATTTGGTAGTAAAAATGCAGCGCGTGAGCACTGATAAACAGGGGTGGGATCGAAGGGAGACCACGTGACCGCCACCGAATTCACAGCGAAGGCAAGGTCGGTTCGAAGTGAGGCACTTCGTGAAGTAATGGCCTATGTCTTTCTTGAGATGCAGTGACCAGAATTGTACACAATACTCCAGGTGCGGCCTTACTATTGTTTTGTATAATGGCATTATAATGTTGGCTGTTTTATTTTCAATCCCCTTTTTGATAATCCCTAGCATGGAATTGACCTTCCTCACCGGTTCGGATCGGATCAGTTCATTTTAAGGTTCCATTTGGTTCATTTTTAACAAATTTTATGGAAATATTCATTTTGTTGGTTCATTTTGATTTGTTATTCATTTTTCCCGCTTTGCACAATTTATTTATTTATTTATCTATTTATCTATTTATTTATTTATTATTATTATAAAATTGTGCCAACCATGTGGCCCGCCTACCTGCTGTAGTATGGGCTGGTTGGCTTCCCCCCCCTGGATCTCAGTGGGGAGGACCAGAGGGATCACTCCACCACCAGGTAGGAGACACTGATGGTACGAAAAACTGAACAAAAACGGAAATTTCCATTCTGCTTCATTTTGTTAGGTAGCGAAATTAATAATGAATAATGAAATGAACCAAAAGTTTGTTTCGTGCCCATCTCTAATATGGACATGAACTACTGGTACACTTTGTTTATCATGCTGGTTTGTTTATCAGCTATGCAGGTGCTAGTACTTCAAAACCATGTCTCCTCTGGTGGGTGCCCACTCAGAAGCAGCATCCAGAGTAGGTGGGGCAAAGAAGCCAAACTGTTGCCAATCAGAGGAGGTGGGGCTTTGAAGCACCAAAAGCCTGTTTGGCAAATAAACAAACCAGCATGAACTACAAAGCTGGAGATACATTTCCATCTCTACCCGACATTTTGTTACTTGGGGTGAATAACAATGATAGCATAATCCCATTCCACGTACAGATGCCAGATGACTTGAGGAGTGCTTTAACTCTGGTGACAAAAGAGAGTTCATCACAGCAAGAAAAGTTAGGCAGCAAGAAAAGTTAGGCAGCACAAGTAAGATCTATGGTACTCCTAGCTCTGTCATCCAATGGAAGGGCAGAGCCCAAGGGCTCAAAAGGAACCCAAATAAGGGCGTGTAGCAGACAGGTGATTTTAATGTATTCTGTGCCATAACAACAGGGAGAGGAAAGGTGACAGGCTCAGGGGCTCATGTAATGCTATGGGAAATGTAATGCTAAAAACAAAACAACATTAAGAGAGGAGGGAGAGAGGAAAACAGAGAGAGAGAGAGAGAGAGAGAGAGAGAGAGAGAGAGAGAGAGAGAGGAGTTAAAAGTATCTCTGTCAGCTGTTGGTTAAAATTAAGAGTTTAACAGAAAAGCACATATTTATTTATTTTATTTATTTACTATTGCACTTATTGACAGCACTGACTTTCCCACAGGAACTCTGGGCGAAAGAGCAAAGTAAGCAGATGAAACAAAGTAAAACAACTTAAAAGTAAAACAACTTTAAAACATGCACAAATAATCTTGGCAAAAGGGATGGCGGGGTAACAGAACCAGTATTTAAGACCTTACACACAGAAGATAATATTTAAGACCTAACCCTAACCTGAACACACAAACTTAATGTACTTTAACCTTAAAGCGAAATGCCTAAGATCTCTTGATTTGCTCCCAAATAAAAGACCTGTTATATTTCAATACATATTGAGTTGAATAGGAATAGGGTTTTTAAAAATACAGTACTTAAGAACTCTCTGGCGAGGACCTAGTTTATATTAAATGGTGGCAGCAGAATATTATTTAAAAAACCCTAACTGTGGAAGGGGTTGTGTGACGCTCATCCCATCTAGTACCTCACTAGTGAAATAGATTGAGGCCTGTAGGGGCTACTTGTATCCATCCCACTCCACCCCATCTTTGCATTACAGATATTCTTTCAGCCTATGCAATTAACTGATGATGAAGTTTACCTCTACAAAGTCATTCTGTAGCAAATGACTGAATCTTTCTGCCTGCTTCTGCAGACTTCTCCACTGTTGAATTTGGCTCCAAGAGTTTGACATTTAGAGGAATGACAATGAGGCAAAACAAATGCTTTAAAAAAGGCACACCGGTTTCCACAAACCAGATGTGTTGTCAGCATCTGCCTGTTATCACCCTTTTGCCTGATCACACTGTAGAGGGAGGACATTTGAAGACCAACAGAAATCATGAAAGCAACAACGATGACAACACTCAGCTACCTTTCTCCAACTTCTTGTTTGGTACACAGCTGACAAACTGTCACATGAAAAAGCCTCTAGACTTTGAGCTGTACTGGATCAGACCAGAAATGTATCTATTTCAGCATTCTGTTCATGTAATTGCCAACACAGTTACCTCTGGTAGGGACACAAAGCAGGGCATGAGCACAATCGAAATATAATATTCAATATATAAGCAACTAGAGATGGGCACGACTAGGGAAAATGACGTTTTCGAGTTGTCGTGTGTCGGAGGCAGTCCGTTTCGGCTCGTTTCCGTTTTTGGCGAAATTTTGCAAAAATTAGTTGGTTCGTTTTTTCATTTTTTTGTTGTCGTTAGTACTGGTTGGGGGTAGCGGGCTCCTGGAGGGAGCTGCAGGAGTCAGCCAGAGCCACAAGTGACTCTTTGCACCCGCTGTGTCTCACGTACTTGCATGTAGTGCAATGCAAGTAGATCTGGCTTAGGGTTGAAACGGGTTAGTGCAAGGGCTAGGGTTAGGCTAGTTAGGGGTGAGGTTAGGGTGAGTATTGGGGTGCACCTCTGGGTGCCTCTCTGACCCACTTAGAAGGACAGTGTACTGGCGTATGGGTTAGGCTTAGGGTTCGGGTTTGGGCTACAATTAGTGGGCTGTTTATGCCCGATTGGCACATCCCAGAAGTCTCTGTGGTCAACCTGGCCAAGTGGCCATGCGATTGGTGGAAAATTTGCATGGTCTACTCCCATGGGCGAGCCCATCATTGCAAATGTGCAGGGGTAAAAAATAAAATAAAATAAAATAAAATAAAATAAAATCAACGGAGACTTTTTTTTTTGCAAGAAAAACCCACTGCTGCTACTGTAAAAATTCAAGCATTTAAATTAGCTAATTTTTGCATGTTTCTGTGGTGCTTTGGTGGGGTTTTGGGCAACGATTTCAAAAAAAATATTGCGGTCGCCATTTTGGATCCCCCGCACTGCATGGCAAATGGATGCGCCCTCCCAGCCTGGTACCAGCAGCGCAGCAGTAGCAATAGCCAAGGAGAGGGGGGTGGGGAAACCCCCCCAAAATAAAACACCCTTCTGGCCTGGTAGGTGCCCTCTGACAGTTTTCGCCTACTTTTAGGGCCAGGAATCGGGTTTTTTTTAACTTTTAAAAACTTTTTTTCTGTGCCGCTTGGCATTGCGCGATCGCCGCGATGCAAGTAACGAGCATGACAAATCAGACCAAATTGTTCGTTCGTCGGTTCGAGCTCGAATTCTGGCGGAGTAATTCCCGTTACCGTTTCCGTTGAGTAACGGATACGAGTAACGGAAACGGAAACGGGAATACCGCTAAGTCGTGCCCATCTCTATAAGCAACCAGTATAGACAGGTAGACTACTCTTCTACTGAAGGAAATATACCATGCCAAAATAATTAGTAGAAGTGCAATTAATCCATCATCTTGTAAGACGAAAGTTGCCTAAACTAACACACAGAGAAAGGAAAAAATATATAATAGATGAGTTATGGCAATCGTGTTATCTCTGTGGTTTTGGGGATTATTTCTGCTTGAAATTAATTTTTTTAATTTGTTTTATTGGTACTCAGAAATTTATTAACACTTCCAGAAGTGGATGGTCACATTTCAAAGTCTCCAAGTGATGAGGCGATGTTAGTAACATACTTGCACATTGAATCTCTTACTGGTCGTGCATTCTTGAACAGCACCATATAACTAAACCAAATGTCCTGCTTGACTGGTGACTTCCTGCTGCAGTGTCACATGGGGTTCCATTTACACGGGAGTGGCATTCAGATGGAACCGTTTCAGGGTGGGCCAAATAAAAGAGCAAATGCTTTATGTGTGGAGTGATGGGGCTAGGTCGACGATAATTATGATTTACGCTCACATTCTTTGAAAAATTCCTTAAAAGGAAATCCCAGTTGCCAAATATGTTAATGGTGTATGTAATGGTGTGTTAACGGACACCATTACGATGCTGAACAAAATTAGAGTTTTTGCCAAGACAAACCTTTTTGATAGCACATTTTATGGATCAGCAGACTTTACAAATGCCTCAGAAAGTGGAGCCATAGTGTGAGAAACAGGTCTGGAAACTGCTAGCAGTTGCCTCAACCGCAAGCCAAACAGATCTGTTAGTAATTAACCCTACATCGATGTTAATTTTATCATCTCATAAATGTTGTGCATAATTGCATAATTGTGATACTATATAACAATTACAACCTGGGTTTTGATTTATAAAACAGTTATTAGTCTATTTAGCATCAAGGAACTAATGGTGGCTCAAACATATATAAATATAAATGTCACAGACTGTGAATATGAAGCCAATGCACTTATCAGATAATCTACTATTATTTAGCAGCTGGAAATATAAAAGAGAGAGGCCAAAAAGTGTTTAAAAGTCCTGTTGGCTATTAATTACCTTTGCATATGGATAATTGAGCATGATTGGGTAGAATGGATTACATGGCTAATGGCGCCACAATAATTTATATAAATTGTTTCTTTGTGTGTTAAAACAAGAGATATGACTGCTTAAAAGATACTAATAGCCTAGTTCCTTTATGTAGAATTGTATTGACATTATGATAAAGCAGGAATTTCTGAAATCTCATTTTCCCTTGAAGTTTGCCCCTTTAATCACTTATTATTATTGTTTCCTAGCACTTGAATGGGATTATTGACTGCAAATGTAACACAAATCCCCATTCAAATCTCCCAGCATCGAGCCTCAAGGTCTAGGGCCAGTGTCCCTTGAAATCTGTACTAGAAAAATTAGAAGAGGAGGGGAAAAGAAAATGAACTGATTTGTCCAAAGAGGTCTGCCTACAACAAAGATTGACAAATAGGTGCCTCAGCTTCTTTGTGCGTATAACTTGGGGAGAAAATTAAATGGAGAAAATGAAGTGAGGCCCAAGGAGCCTTCATGTGTTTCAGCACCACAGCTGGAATGTTGCACAATAAAGGAAGAAGAGAAGACACCCAAGATTCCGGAGATCAAGAGATTCAAGATTCAGGAGGTCAAGAAACATGCTGTGAAGATGATTTGGCACTTCAGTCAACATGAACTAGTGGTTCCTTAAGTTCTCTCTTTACCCTTTCCATGTACATACTATATATATACTTCAGCAGAAACAAGTAAAATGGTTAAAAGGAAAGAAACTGGTGTCGGGATGGGGAATCTCCATTTTGTTTTTCTTTTGCATAGAAAATTGAAAAAAAATGGAACATACTAGAAACTGCCCTGTGTACCCTGACAACAAATGTTTGCTTCTTGTATTCTTGCCCTCTCCACTTCACCACTTATGAACTGGTAGAATAGAGATATTGTGGGTTGCTCTATAATGAAGCATACGGGTGTTCTTTTTCTTGATTTATGCTGTGGGTGCCCTAAAAACAGGAAAGCCCCAAAGAGCTCTAGTTTTCTTCATATACATAATGGTGCCAGGGCTATGGCATAAGAAATTTACAGAGATGGCACGACAGAGGTGACAGCACTCTAATGATGAAGAATGCCAGTTCCCGAAAACACTTTACTCACCATGAGTTCCCTGACTCACTTGCACACTGGTGTGGTGTGCGGTGTGGTGTGCAGTGCACTGGGTGCAACACTTATCTGTCATATCCCTGTGTATTTCTCAGATGTCTCTGGCATTCTGCAGAGGTCACCAGGTTCATGTGGTGCTACACTGAACTTTTATTACACTTAAGAGTGATTGTGTTTGTGTAAATGTGGGATAGAGAATTGAATCCCTTTGGTGGTCATTGGCTGGTTGAAGTAGGATTAGGAACAATATTGCGTCTTTCATCATTTTTCACTTGGATGTTGGTAGGACTTTGGCTTATAAAAATGTCGGTCCCTCCACATTCCCAGAGTTGATGGCAATGTAAGCACCTCCTGATTTCAGGTCAGGGCCCTTAATTTTCTAGGGTTTTGTTTATGCCTTTCCCCCTCCTATTCTGGAAACATACGTAAATACACACAGATACTGTACCTGCAGAAACCTGAGAACAAATTAACTCTAAACCGGTCCTGATTTTGACAGTCAACAACATTAAACATCAAATTCATTTTTAAAAACTGAAACTAGAACTGGGAGAAAGTATACTTCCAGATCTGAAATGTGGTGGTTGTTTTTTTTTGTCTTCAACAATGCAATGAGAGCCCGAGAGCTACATGAGAAGTGAGCTGATGCTCCTTGAGGCTTCCAGGCATGGCAAAACATGTTTATACTCCCTTGAGAAATACTAGCTTTATGGGAGGAGGGAACTCTAATGGGCCTGGGAGCTACCAAAACCATGTTTGGGGTCACAGGTGGTCCCAAGCCACATTTTGCCCACCTCTAATCTAGGAGGTCTCTGAGGTACATTTTGATTGCTATATGCCAGTGAAGGGAAGTCATTAGTCTTGGTCCACATCTTCTGTTGTGGGATGACTGCACATTAATTCAAAAGAACTGTAGCACAATCACCAATTAGTACTTCCTTTTTAACTTTAATAAACCTTATCCCGACAAAGCTTTGAATCAGAAACTTAGACTTGGTTTAAGGAAAAAGAATGAAGTCAAACACTTTACTAAACATCAGAAGCAGAAAATTGTTTACCTGATTCATACGTTTAGAATGTGTCTTTCTTTCTCTGCAAATAGGAAAGAGGACAAAAAGAGGGGCAGAGATATGCACAACGTTTGGCTTACTGAAACATAATAGTCACATATGTAGAAATAATTATTATCATGTTAAAAGGAAGAGGCCATCTTGTCACACAGCCACATTTTTTTTCTTTTTGCCATGGCCCTTTTAGGAGCTCCCTTCATGTTCCAGATCTTTCTGTCAAACAAAGGAAGTTTTAGTTGTGTGCATATAAGGATACAACACAAACAAATAAATCTGTGCCCCCCTTCAAATGTACCAGCTCTCGCTCCGGGTGTGTCTGGGTGTCCTATGGTGGCTGTTGGGAATGGCTGCTTTAGAAGACTGTCACCAAGTCGTTTGTCTTCTCAATCTCCCACCCCAGAGTCAACCGTTAATGAGCAATTTCAAGATCAATGTTCTCTCTTCTTCCTCCTCACAATCTTTTCCTTTATCTTTAAACTTCACTCCAGGTATATAGTGCCTTAAAGGGAGAAGTGTCCCTTGAGATAACTTTCAATAGAAGATTGTTCTCTTACAATAGGACACATTACCACCTTGCTTCATGTACAATGACCCTAAATTAAAGATGGGCATGAAACAGAAAAATAGCATTTTGTTTTGTTTCATTTCTTTAGTAGTTTTGTTTCATTTTGTTTGTAACAAATTGTTAAAGTAGTTTCATTATGAAATGAAATGTAACAAAACACTATGCTCCCCTGGGTCATAAGAACATAAGAGCATAAGAAGAGCCATGCTGGATCAGGCCAAAGGACCATCTAGTCCAGCTTCCTGTATCTCACAGCGGCCCCAACAGATGCGTTTGGGAGCACATGAGACTAGATATCTGTCTCCTGATACCACTCCCCTGCATCTGGCCCTTGAAGTACCCTGGTTTCTCCATCATGGTTTGTAACCTGTGATGAACTTTTCCTCCAGGAATCTGTCCAATCCCCTTTTGAAGGCATCCAGGCCAGATGCCATCACCACATTCTGTGGCAGGGAGTTCCATAGACTTACAATGCACTGGGTGAAAAAATATTTTCTTTTGTCAGTTCTTACTCTCCCAGCCCTCAATTTGAGTGTATGTCCCCTAGTTCTGGTATTTTGGGAGAGAGAGAAGAGCTTCCCTCTATCCACTTTACTCATACCCTGCATTATTTTGTATGTCTCAATCATATCCCCCCTCAAGCGCCTTTTTTCCAGACTAAAGAGGCCCAAATGTTTTAGCCTTTCTTCATAAGGGAGGTGCCCCAGCCCAGTAATCATTTTAGTCGCTCTCTTCTGCACCTTTTCCAGTTCCACTATGTCTTTCTTGAGATGTGGTGACCAGAATTGTACACAATACTCCAGGTGGGGCCTTACTATTGTTTTGTATAATGGCATTATAATGTTGGCTGTTTTATTTTCAATCCCCTTTTTGATAATCCCTAGCATGGAATTGGCCTTCTTCACTGCTGCCGCAAATTGAGGAGACAGCTTCATGGAGCTGTCCACCAACACACCAAGATCTCTTTCCTGATCCGTCACGGATAACTCAGAGCCCATGAGTTGATAGATGAAGTTTGGATTTTTTGCCCCAATATGCATTACTTTACATTTGGTTACATTAAAACGCATTTGCCATTTCGTAGCCCATTTCCCCTGTTTGGAGAGATCCTTCTGGAGCTCTTCACAATCTTCTCTGGTTTTCACCACACGGAAAAGTTTTGTGTCATCTGCAAACTTGGCCACCTCACTGTTTATCCCTGTCTCCAGGTCATTTATGAACAGATTGAAAAGCACCGGTCCCAGGACAGAGCCCTGGGGCACACCGGTTTTCACTTCTCTCCATTGTGAAAATTTCCCATTGACACCTACTCTTTGTTTCCGGGATCTCAACCAGTTCTCAATCCATAAGAGGACCTGTCCTCTTATCCCCTGACTGTGCAATTTTCTCAGCAGCCTTTGGTGAGGGACTGTGTCAAAAGCCTTTTGAAAATCCAGATAGACTATATCCACCGGTTCACCCAAATCCACGTGCCTGTTGACCTTTTCAAAAAATTCTAAAAGGTTTGACAGACAAGATTTACCCTTACAGAAGCCATGCTGATTTTCTCTCAGCAAGGTTTGTTCTTTTATGTGTTTTAAAATGTTCTCTTGGATGAGGCTTTCCACCATCTTCCCTGGGACAGATGTAAGGCTAACTGGCATGTAGTTTCCTGGGTCCCCCCTCCTTCCTTTTTAAAAAATTGGTGTGACATCTGCCATCCTCCAGTCCTCCGACACTGTGGCCGTTTTAAGAGACAAGTTGCATATAACCATTAAGAGATCTGCAATTTCATTTCTCAGTTCCCTAATAACCCTTGGGTGGATGCTATCTGGGCCCGGTGACTTGTTAATCCTCAATTTATCGATTAGTCCTAAAACCTCCTCTCTTTTAACCTGTATTTTATTTAATTCTTTAGTCAAGAGGGGCAGCTCAGGCAGCGGAATCCACTCAAGGTCCTCTGTCATGAAGACAGATGCAAAGAAGTCATTCAATTTCTCTGCAATGTCCAAGTCCTCCTTAACCTCCCCTTTTCCTCCCTCACCATCCAGAGGGCCAACTAGTTTTCTGGCCGGTTTTCTACTTCTAACATATTTAAAGAAGCTTTTATTATTACCCTTTATATTGCTAGCCATGCGTTCCTCAAAATCTTTCTTTGCCTCCTTTATCATCTTCTTACATTTCTTTTGCCAGAGTTTGTGTTCCTTTTTATTTTCCTCATTTGGGGAGGATTTCCATTTACAGAAAGACCTCTCCTTGCACTTTAGAGCCTCTCTAACTCCACTCGTTAACCATGCTGGTGTCCTCTTGGACTTAAATGAGCTCTTCTTTCTTTGTGGTATGCACTTGTGCTGGGCCTCTATTATTGTTGTTTTAAACAGGCTCCATGCACTCTGAAGAGATTGGATTCTTCTAACCTTCCCCTTCAATTTCTCTCTAACAAGTTTCCTCATCTGAGGGAAGTTTGCCCTTCGAAAATCAAGGGTTTTTATGTCTGATTTGGTTGACACTCTTCCTCCGACATGCATGGCAACGGAAATTGCAGCATGGTCACTGTTCCCCAGAGGCTCAGTGACATTCACATCCCTGACCAGGTCCTGAGTATCCCACAGTATTAGATCCAGAGTTGCCTGTTCTCGGGTGGGCTCCATGACAAGTTGCTCTAAGGCACAGTCATTCAGCAAGTCGAGAAACCCAGTTTCTCTTTCTTGCCCAGAGCTCGCATTGGCCCAGTCAATGTGGGGATAATTGAAGTCCCCCATGATTACTATCCTATCCCTCTTAGCCACCTCCATGATTTCTCTCCTCATTTCAAAGTCCCCCTCAAGTTTTTGATCTGGTGGACGATAGAATACTCCAACTATCACATCACTCCTGGGACCTGGTAGTTTAACCCACAGTGATTCTATGGTGGAGTCGGACCCTCTGTCCATCTCCATTCTGCTGGATTTTACCCCTTCTTTGACATAGATGGCCACTCCTCCTCCAACCCGCCCCTCTCTATCCCTTCTATAGAGTTTATAGCCTGGGATTGCTGTATCCCACTGGTTCTCCACATTCCACCAGGTTTCCGTTATGGCTATTATATCTATGTTATCCCTAGCTGCCAAATGTTCAAGTTCTCCCATCTTTGCTTGGAGGCTTCGAGCATTGGCGTAGAAGCACCTGTAGAGTGGGTCCCGCAACAACAGCTGCTGCCTTGTTCTTTTCCCCTCACAGCTTTTACTTTCAGTAGACAAACTGTCACAGTCCATTATTCTCCCAGTGCTAATGCCTGCTATGTCATCACTATGTGATTCTCTACCCTCTCCAAACTCGTTCCCCGAGGATGAGGTGTTCCGAACCGGATGCCACTCAGCTCCTGTCGGCTTTCCTCCAGTTATTAGTTTAAAAGCTGCTCTGCTGCCTTTTGAGGTTGAGTGCCAGCAATCTGGTCCCATCATGACTCAAGTGCAACCCATCCCTCCTGAACAGGTTTGGCTTGTCCCAAAATGTTCTCCAGTTCCTGACAAATCTAAAGCCCTCCTCTCGACACCATCGCCTCATCCTAAAGGACCAAAATGGCAGGGGAGCTTCCTCAAGGTCTTCCCTGTAAGCACCCAATATTTGGAGAGGTTTGGGGTTCAGGGGGCTGAGTTATGAAGTTCCAAAGGGGGTGCCCCTAGGAAAAAATCTTTCTAATTAGAATTGGAAGCCAAGTTGCAGCGGCACTAATCTTGTTGCCCATGGCTTGGCTTCTGAAGTTCCAATTCCAATTAGAAAGATCTTTTTCCTACGGGCACCCCCTTTGGAGCTTAATAACTCAGCCCCCTGACTTCCAAACCTTCCAGAGGCTTACAAGGAAGAGCTTGAGAAAGCTCCCCTGACATTTCCTCAAGGGTGAATCATTTTATGCCAGAGGGGGGGAAATGGTGCTTCATTACAAAGTGAATTGAAACACATCCTACCATTTTGTTAAGTAATGAATTTGTTACTTAACAAAACGATGAAACAGCATTTTGTTTTTCATTTTGTGCCCACCTCTACCCTAAATATCACTTAGATGAGCACCACCTTTGCCCTTTCCTTCTTGTCTCACAACAGGGAGAGATATAGAGGGGGGAGGGAGGGAGGGAGAGGAAGCAAACCATCTGCAAGGAAATGTGTATCACAAAGCAAAAATGGGAGGAGTAAGTACTGTGGGTCTTCATCAGAGGCGTAGCTAGGGTTTGGAGTGCCTCGGGACAAAGTCAACTTTTGCATCCCCTCCTGCCTCCAACTGCATCTCACCCACTGAACAAGGGGTGCCCAATCCTACGGGAACAGCAGGGGAGGGGGAGAAGGGTTCCTCTTTCTCAAACGCTCTTTGGGGGTCTCCCAGGCAAGACTCTCCTGTGCAAACTGCACAGCCGGCGGATACCACCAAGCAGGCATTTTTTTCAAGCATCACCTCTGTAGCACACTTCTCATTTTCCCTGGCTAAGGCTTGGTGATCATTCCTAGTTATGCCAGTGGGCTTCATAGTTCCTTCATACTAAGTGAAATAGGTCCTGGTGGTGGTCACTTAAGGTACTTAGTGGAGTTTAGCAGGGCTGCTTGTTCAGCTGTATTCTATTAATTGAGGCCACTCCTTGACTAGACTTTTAACTCTGGTATATCAACAGGCAGGATGGAGAATGGAACCAGCAGGTTGTGAGGCATTCAGGACCCAGAATTTGGAGAAAACCTCCTAACCAGTACAATGGCATTGGCAACCCACAGAGAAATACTTGTGCACTGAGCCAGTGAGGGCTAAAATGAGCAGGAGTAGAGAAGGATGGCCAGACTTAAAAGCCACCTCACTAATGAAAACTAAAATCTCTTCCTCTGCAGACCCACTGAAGCAGAGCAGTTCCCCGAGGCTTCAGCTGGCACCCAGAAACCTGGCAACCTTGGTACGTTTCATCAATGCAAATGGAACAAACGAGTCAGATGACTAATGCAAACTGGGACAGTGCCAAGTCATGCTGGAACAGACTTTGAATGTCCTGGATTCTAGGGTTGGGAGTATTCCAAGAACTTCCTCCTTTGGAATGGGAGTCAATCCAGACAGACATTCTAGGAAAAGAATTTGAAGGCCTTCCTTGGTTAAGAAGGTGAACGTGTTAGTTCTTTACCTCTCCATTTGGCTGCTCTTTTTTCTTTTAAAAAAAAAAAACTTTACAAACTGAATGTTTTCCAACATGAAAGTTGCCCAGTTATCCAGATGTGTGTACGTTACCTTCCTTTAAAAAGGGCTGATTCGGAGCCAAAAGGAAAGAGGAAAGGTTAGGAATGTGAAACCTAGTTTTTCATAACTTTGTAGAAGGCAGATGTTTCTCTTCTGGTTCCAACTTTCATTTTCTTTTCATGAAGGAGAAGTTCTTTGAAACCAAATAAATATCCCTTTGAGAGGAGCACGACTTCACAATGTTTTTCTTTGCAGTTAACTGTTTTGTGGTTGGGATGCTGCAGCGTCAAGCTAGTTCCACCAGGATTTTTTTTTCTTTTGCAAGCCTTTGTTTAAATGTCATGCAGCCCTGTTTGTAGGGAGGAGCCACTGTATAAACAAGAACATCAAAATCTCATCAAGATATTTGATAAGGGTGCTCTGTGGTTTTTGCCTCGCTCCTCATAATAACGTAAATATGGCTGCAAATAATTTCCTTCATAATTAAGATCTTATACAAACACTTCTAACTGCAAACAAAACAAGGCATATTTCAGTTTTCTAAAGACAACAGAGGGTACAGTTTTACTCACTGGTGACAGACGATACCAGATTTGTGCCGTGGCATGCTTAAAATAAATATACCACGCCTGTATTTGCATGTCACTTTGAGGGAAATCTGTAAGCTTTTACGGTTTTGATGGAAGCCCTCAGCCTTCTAAGCTGAAGCATTTGGCTTTTGCCTAATGAGCACACAGCCTTTTGTTGCCAGCAGAGATCTGCTAACAGGATCCTCACCTTTAGGCTGCAATCTTATGCATGCCTACCTTGGAGTAAGTCCCAGTGCATTTAATCAGGCTTACTTCTGAGTAGATCTGCAACAGCTCTATGCTTTTAAACCTAGCAATGACCTTATGATAGCTTTCCCCAACCTTATCTTCCACAGTGGAAGTGTTGGACTCCATTGACCATCCTCCTGGAGTGATGGAAGTTGTAGTCTAGTGCCTCTGGGCAGCAGCAGATTTGGTGAGTTTGTGCTAGATCAGGAGTGCAAAATACATGTATTTGAACTGTTGGCTTTGCTCCCTTCCTGGAACCAAATCTTTCCTCGAGCCAATTCCAACACCACAGACTGTTCTGTGGCAGTGAAGAAATAGCTACACTGTAGAAGTCTCTCCTCTTTGTCACAAAATGGCCCAAAATGGCCCAAACGTTCTCGCTGCTTGAGGTAGAAGTGATTACTACTGCCCATCATAATCCTCATGACTCTTCCTGTCCTTGCACCTGTCACCTTACTTATTCATTTCCTTGTTCCATTGAATTAATTTCTTTCTATTTCTCCCCTTGTTTGCCCACCTCTCTTCCTACATCATCTTGCCTTTCCTACTTTGCCCCTGCCTCCTGCCCTCTTTAGAGGACAACGATGGCAATGCAACACGTCAGGTGCTACCAGGCTCAGATGGGACATCAGAGCTAGGAGCTGCGGGCTGAGTTCCTATGGGGAGCACAAGCACTTGTATACTATAGCACTTTCCTTCCAACATGCTTAGCTCTTTGGACCCTTCTGAGCCCAGCTTCTGAGACTAGGTGCCCTTGGAGTGTGAATAGTTGTTGCAGCAGGTGCCTCTTTGGGAGGATGTAGCTTGAGCCACCATTTCGGTGTTCCACATGTTAGAGGAGGGCTATCACTCCACCAAATAAAGGGGGATCCTTGAGGCTATGCATATTTTGGTTATAATGGTCAATTAAACAAATATCCAGTGACATCATCAAGATATGTTCTGAGTCAACTGAGCTTGAAGGATCCTTACTGTTTATTAAAAAATATAACAGCTTACTGAAGGAATTGACAAAATCAATTATGTAGCTATTTGGCACGTTAAGCCTTTTGTCCTATGTACAATAACAACAGTTAAGAATAATAAGAATAACCACCCAGAGTGCCTGTGCTCCCAGATGGCGGAGTATAGAAGTCCAATTAATAATAATAATAATAATAATAATAATAATAATAATAATAATAAAAATAATAATAATAATAATAATAATAATAATAATAATAATAATAATAATAATAATAATTCATTTTGGAACAACTTTCATTTTCTTGATACCCTGAAATGAATGCATACTTCTACACATCTACAACGATCCTGTTGTTTGAGGGGAGGGGGGAGGGGAGGCAGAGTCTGGAAGTCTTAGTGCAAAAGACTAAGATCCAGGGCAGCTGAAGGAAAACTTCATGTAATTTACATTATTAAAAGGGTTTTGACAACAGATTTGAAACATATGGGAGTTGTAGCTGCACTAGAAATTAATAGAAACATTTAACATGCTAATGGAAGGAGACAGTTCTCTCTTGAACTGCCTTGTCAGACTTGTGGGAGGTGAGGATAAAATTCAGCAAAAGTGTCCACTGTGTACTTGATCGTGTCCATCTGTTTGGAGCCTGTATTCTACCTGGAGTTAGATATAATTCTGACATGTTGACCCTTTCCTGGGTTTTCCATGCAGAGGGTGCTCGGAACTGGTTTACCATTCCATTCTTCTAGGGATATCCTGGAACTGTGTGGCTTGCTCAAGGCCACACATAGTGGCCTTTCTCCCAGGACTCCTAGTGGGGAATTGAACTCTCAACCTCTAGCTCCACAGCCAGAGACTTAAACCACTGAGCTATCCAGCCAGCCGAAATATAAACTCCTAGAAACTTCATGAAGCTTCAGCATATTTCTTCAGCATATACACAGTAAATCATATGGAAGTATTTATCAGCACTTACTTTAACTTTTTTCATTCTTCATTTTCAAAGAACATTTCCAAATGACTGAAGTTCCTACATGGACTTTTAAATCTTTTTCTTTTTCAGAGGAAAATGTTTAGGAAAATTACCTCAGGGTTTATTGTGTATTTATGGAGATTTAAGAAAAGAAAAGAAAAGAATAGAAAAAGAAATTAATGTAATGTAGGTAAATGAGTTTATTAAAAGCAGAAGGAAAACTGCCAAGGCTAAGGAAGATTTTTTTGACAGCAAATTGTTTGGTTTGTCATAGAATAATTATTTCCAAGCCCTCCCCTATGCTTCTGAAGGAGGATGACATTGAGGACTCATTTCCAAAACGCTACAGAGTGGCACAGAATGCAGTAGTTCATAAATACTTCCTGGCTGCCTCAGGTGAGATAGGAATCATCCCTCAGTCCAAAATACAGGTACCTGAAGATCTGGCATTCACTATATTAAATTGTCCACTCCTGTTTCCACAGGCATCCCCAGCACACCATCTGGCCCTGCCCTACAAGGGCATTAAAGCCCAGAGAAGAGAGAATTTCCTGGGTTCCTAGCAGACAAGGACACATTGCCGCAGATGGAGGGAGGGCCATTGCCTTATGCAGGACAGCTGGAGGAGGGAGTGATGCCTAGAATAAGAGGGCAGGAGTGGCAAGGCTCAGGGTCATCACTGTCAACCATGTCAGATGAAGGGGAGATATGGGAGGCATTCAAACACTGGAACTCCATCTTCTGCCTCTCCACAGAGGTAGGAAAAGGGAAGGAGGACAAGGGGAGCCATCTTGTCCTGGTGGCCTGTTCAGCCATGGAGGGAGTTGAGGATTTGAGGCAGACCCCTAGCTGACCCAGTGTCACTCTAACCTTGGTGTCCTTGCCACCTGATAGCTGCATAGGCTACCCCAACCCAATGTTGGCACTAGAGATCCAGGTGGCGCTCCAAGAGAAGCAATACCATGGAGTCTGGTCCCCATCACTTACTTTTACAATTCATCCCTAGAAAAGGACTGTGCGTTGCATCAGGAGTGCTACTTCCTACTTTCTTCTCTGGACCTGGACTTTTAGGGACTCAGTAAACCCGACTGGGGTCCCATCTGGACTTACTGTGTCTGGAAGGTTATTGCTGGAAATTCATCCCACTGGGAACTTGAGGGAAGGGGAAGGAGGAGTTGACTCTATGCCTTCAATAAAAGCTGCCATGAACAATCAAACCAGGCTGGAAACCATGACATTTTTGCTGGGAGACTCCTCAGTTGCCAGGAGCTGGACCTGGTGGAACTCGAAACCCATCTTTCTAACATGCAGCATTTCTATGTGGTAGGATGGGTTTCTTTTAAAACAGGCAATGTTTGAATTCAAGATCTCACCATTCCAGACTTAACATTGAGGTGGGCCATTTGACCCCTTGCTGCTACACCATCTCTCTTGCTTTACCTTTGTGGCATAGGCAGTCCTCATGGCCACTCAAGTTCTGAGGATAGACCAACACTAATATTGAAGATATGTGAGATATGTTAGCTTCTTAGGAAGTAGTTTATTATTGCCACTCCCCAGTGATTTTGTATGACCAAGAGGGAATTCAAACTCTGCCTTCTTTAGTTCCAGATCAGCACACTACCCAATATATCACACTGGCTCACAACCAACCAACCAACCAACCAAATGATAATCCCTCCAACCTTGGTATCATTCCAAGTTTTAATATTCAAAGAACCCAGAACTAGTTTCATTCAGTTACTTCTCCACTGTGTTTGCGTGTAAGCCAGCAGCCTTACTGCAAACTACTAGCTGGTTTCACCACTAAACACCAAGCACTAATCAGTGCACCATCTTAATCGAAAGATATGAAGCCATAAGTGTTTCAGTGGTGAGCATATACAGTATCTCAATTGTAGGAAGAAACACTGTCTTTTAAAGAAAAAAATCCTCTCATGGAACAAAATACCTGTTATTACTGAGGAATAACACTGGGGAATATTTCACAGCTTTTACAAGTCATCTGCTCTACCAGTCAAATGTAGGGATGGGCACGAAATGGAAAAAATGTGTTTCGTTTTGTTTCATTCCCCTGTGATTCATTTTGTTTTGTTAGAAATGATTGGTTTTTTAAAAAAATGTACAAAACAAACCAGTAACAAACCAATTCATTACTCTGGAAAATGGCTCCCCTGGGTCCTAGAGGCACCATTGCCGCTAGGACCCAGGGGAGCCATTTTACAGTGAAACAAATCAGTTAATTTTAACCAAAAACCACCAGTTCATTTCATTACTAATGAAATGCTGCTCCCACAGTTCATTTCATTTCATTTCGATTCGTTACATAATGAACTGATGAAACAGCATTTCGTTTTTCATTTGTCGCCTATTTCTACTAATGTGTGTTCCATAGGTCCGTTTGCCAACAGTACAGTCAAAGTTTGAGGATGCATTTCAGGAGTAACACTAACAATAAGAAAGTAGAGTTTGAACAGTAGCCTACCATAGGTTTCTCCAGTGTCATCTGTCCAACCCACCAGATATTCTCAGGCAAGGCTGCTTTGTATAGTCACCCTGAGAGAGGCTCGAAAGAAATCTACCACAGCCAGGGCCTTCTTGGTGGTGGCACAAATATTATGGAATCCAGGGCCGTCTTAAGGATATGTGGAGCCGTGGTTCGAAGATCCCTCTGGCGCCCCCCCCTTTCACAGAGCTGTCTACCTTCCTTTTTTAAGGGAGCTAACGCGACACTTAAATATTATAAAGAAAACAGGAAACTTTTCAGGTTGCTCATTTAATTGGTTATAATTGATCTAATAAACAATTAATAAAGGGAATCTAATACAATGAATTGCTAATTAATAATAATCAACTGTTAATTAAGGAGGTATCATTTGATATAAGTACTCAATGGCTCATCACTAATTAATTATGTGATATCAATTTAATTAGTATTCCAATTAATGGTCAGCTGTTTTTTTTAATATATTGTATTTTTTATAATAATACAGAAACACCAGCCCTGCTAACTAGCAGGGCCCAAAGGCACCCAAAGGCACCAAGGCCCTAGGAAGGCCTAAACTGGCAAAGGTCTAGTATGCTATAAAATGGCCACCGCCAGCCACAAGAAAGCAACGCACGCCATCAATCCCCCGCCTGCTCGCACCAGCTAACAGGCAGGGCGCAAAGACGTTTTTATTTATATGTGTATTATTATTATTATTATTATTATTATTATTATTATTATTATTATTATTATTATTATTATTATTATTATTATTTTGAGGGGAAAAGAAGCAAGGCACCCAAAGGGGCTTGCAAGGCGGCTACCGAGGCTGCTGGAGCCGCAATCCGGGGCTCGCAATTGGGAAGCCGGAAGGCACACCGAGCCGGGAGGGCAGCTGCACGCTGACAGGACAACCGCCTGTCAGCCGAAAGGGTGAAACAAGTCTTCGCCGCCTCTCTCCAAGCCCCGAGAGCCGCCGCCGCCGCCGCCGCCAAGGGGGGGGGGCGGGTTGGAGACCGTCGGGCCCCCTTCGGCCGCTCACCTGGGAGCCGGGAAAGGTGCTACCGGCCGGCGGTGTCCCTGCCAGCCCAGGAGGGTGGCATGGCTAAGTCGTCCGCCTCCGAAACGGAGGGGGGAAGGAGGGAACCAGGCGGGAGGAGAGCAGTCCCGGGTCGTCCTCCTGGGGGGAGGGGGCTCAAGTGGGGAGGATCTTCGTGCCACTGGCTCGGAGAGAGCACGGAAGGAGCAGGAGATCACCTCTCCTGGCCGGACACCGATTCCCCCCCCCGCCGCCGCCACCGCTCACCGTGCTTCGGATCCGGTGGAAAGAAAAAGAAGCAAAGCGGACAAGGAGTTGCGCGGGGCGGAGCGGGAGGGGGAGGGGGAGGGGGAGGGAGGCGGGGAGCGGCGATCGCCTGCTTGACACGCCGACTCCAGAGGAGATCCCGCCGGTAGATCCCAACGTCGCTCCTCCTACTCCGCCCTCCTCCTCCAACCCCCCCGGCGCCCGCTCTCCTCTCCCAAGGCGGCGGCGGCTGCCCATCTGCGAACAGCCGTGCGGGGGGAAGAGAAGCGCATGCCCCCTGCGGCGCGCATTCGCCCACCACCACCAGCGCGCCTGAGCTCCCCGCCTGCTCGGGTCAAGGCGGCCCCGGGGCTGCCAAGGGCGCTCGCCGGCGCCGCCACCACCGCCGGGCAGCCCCGGCGCTCGGCTCCGTGGCTCCCTGCGAGGCCGCGATCGCTGGAGCGGGTGGGGGCGGCGAGGCTCCGGGGGTTCAGGCGCCCTTGGGGTTCGGGCGCCCTGGTTCATTGAACCACAAACGCCTATGGGAAAGTCGCCCCTGATGGAATCCACTCCCAGAGGAACAATGCCCGGCTCCCTTTCTGTACTCATTTAGGAGGCAATAGGGATGGGCACAAAATGGAAAAATAGTGTTTTGTTTTGCTTTGTTTCATGCCCACCCCATTTCATTTCATTTCTTTCCAATTTTTTTAAAAAATCTTATGAAACGAAACAAAATGAAATGAAACAGTCCCTGCCGCTGCTCCAGCACTCCCCTGCCTCCTCCTCCTCCTCCTCCTCCTCCTCCTCCTCCTCCTCCTCCTCCTCCTCCTCCTCCTCCTCCTCATGCCACTGATTCAGTACGGGGGAAGGGCTCAGGCAGTGCCATTTTAAGAGCAATTCAGCTGAGCTGTCATCGGCTGTACCTATTTAAAAATTGCCCAGTTGCCACCATGGGGCTCCAGCAGCGGCGACTGGGCCATGATCAGAGCAATCCAGCCAAGCTGTCATGGGCTGTACCCCTTTAAAAATGGCCCATTCGCCACCGGGCAGCCCTGCAGTGGCGACTGGGCCATATTTAAAGGGGCCCAGCCGAGCTGTCATCATCTGGATTGCTCTGAAAATGGCCTAGTCACCACTGTGGGGCTGCCCTGGTGGTGACTGTGCCATTTTCAGAGCAATTCAGCTGATGACAGTTTGGCTGGACCCCTCTGAAAATGCTTCTAGGACCCAGGGAGTCATCCCCACCTCCCAACTGAGAGGAGGCTGGAAGCCAGATCTGAGAGGAGGCGGCAGGGAGCACCAGAGCAGCGGTGGGGACCCACCTCTTCCCCCTCATGGGCTCTGGTGGTGGTGGTGGAAGCGGCTCACTGCGAGCCCAGCAGGTATTTGCCCTTTTACAGCAAAACGAAATGGTTGGTTTAACAACAACAACAACAACAACAACAACAACAACAAAACCCCAACAACCACCATTTCATTTTGTCTGTAAGAAACACTGCTTCCTTGTTTTGTTTTGTTTTGTTTTATTACCTAATGAAACGACAAAACAGCATTTCATTTTTCATTTTCTGCCCATCCCTAGGAAGCAATTAAAAACACAACTTTTCAAGGCCTTTCACATTGAAAGCCTTGCCTCCAGTCTTGCTTCTCTCCAAAATGTGCATTGCCCCACTGGTTTAAGGTATTTAAATTATGCTTTTATGTTCTATTTAGCATTTTTTTGTTTATTTTAACTGTTTGTGAACTGCCCATAATGGGGCTTCAGTGCTAACTGAGCAAGATATAAATATTGCTGCTTTGGAATAGATGGCACAGCTTTAGCCATGAACAACCTTTGTGACTCTACAACTTCCAAAGATTAATTTCCAAGCACTTGGCATATCATTTTGTGCAGCACCTAAATCCAAGGGTAGGGAATCTTTTAATATGTGTTGGCTAACAACACCTGTTAGTATCACAAATGAGCAAGGCCACAGATAAGGGTTTGTAGAAGTTGGTGTCCAGAACATCTGGGGGACCCATAGTTCTCATCTAAAAAAATTGAACAGTTGGATTTGATACTATCCCATAAAATATCTTTTTTCTACTTTTTTGGGAAAAAAATAAAACTAGGTTGTGTGATTCCCCAAAAGGCAAAGTAAATGACTCTTTGGACTCAGTCACAGCCTGGATAAGCAGCCATAAGCTGAATCTGCTTTCAGACAAAATAGAAACACTCTAGGTCAGGCCTGTCCAAAGTCCGGCCCGGGGGGGGGGGGCAAATCCGGCCCGTCAGGCCATTCTGAGTGGCCCGCGGATGGCTGGTCTGCCCCTCCCTCCCCCCATGGTTTTTTTTAAATCTTCCGCCAGCACTGACACCGCCGGGAAGCTTGAGGGGCTGTGCGGGCTGGCCGGCCGGTGAGCAGAAGCTTGTGGGGCTGGGAGGGGGGGCGAGGGGGGCACCACCAGCAGCACTGCCGGGAAGCTTGTGGGGCTGGGTGGCCCGGCCAGCCAGCCATCGCGCGGGCTGCTGCCACCGGCACTGCCGGCAACCATGTGAGGCTGGGCGCGCGGGCGAGGGTGGCACGCGGGCGGGCCGCTGCCACTGGAATCACCAGGAACCTTGTGAAGCTAGGCGCGTGCACAGAGCGGCGCGTAGGCGGGCTCCTGATACTGGCATTGCTGGGAACCTTGTGAAGCTTGGCAGGCAGGCCGCCGCCACCGGCATAGCCAGGAACATTGTAAGGTAGGGCGCATGTGCAAGACAGTGATCGGGCGGGCCGCGCCACCGGCACCGCTGGGAAGCTTGGGCGGATGGGCTGTCTGCTGCCCCCGGCACCGCAGGGGAATGTGTGGGGGTGGGCAGGCCAGTGGGCCTCTGCCACAACCAAGGAGCTTTGGTGTGGGCTGGCAGGCGAGCCATCGCCATTGCTGGGGAGCTTTGGGGTGGTGCAAGGTCGCACAGATCACCTCTTCTAAGGGGCAACCTGTGGCCACGGCTCCCTGTGCTTCCTTTGGTCCCCACCTTTATTATTTCCTCCCTTCCTTGGTCCCCACCTCCCTCCCTCCCTCCCTTCCTTGTTCCCCAGCTTCCTTCCTTCCTCTCTTGGTTTCCACCTCCCTCCCTCCCTCGTTCCCCACCTTCCTTCCTGTGGGTGGGGTTGCAAGGGGTCAGTGGGTGGGGCTTATGGGTCAGTGGGTGCTTGCAGTGGGGTGGCAGGGTTGGGGAGCAACCGGCTCCTGACACATTCTCAGCCACCAAATCTGGCCCTCCTTACAAAAAGTTTGGGCACCCCTGCTCTAGGTTATTGGTCTCTGAGTCCAGGAGGTTGGCATAGAAACACTTCTACATGGTTTTCTACCTCTCCTAATGGACCTGGCTTGCAGCCTTGGGCCTCCTCCTCTCCCCTTGTGATCATGTAGTCCTCATAAAGTCAAGCATCTTTTACCAGTTTCATCATCTGTGACCTTTCCTGGACAGAGACAGTATGACAAGCATCCGTAATCACAATTTGGAAGAGGAGTTGAGGAGCATAAAGATGCTTTGTGCTCCTCAACTTATAGTTATATTTCACCCACACCTGATTTAGACCTTCAGAAGAAGAGTTTCCTTGTGTGTTTTCTTCCAAATAAATGTACTAATAATCTAAAAAAGGGACATTTTTATCTGGGGTAACACCTTGAGTTTGGATTGCTCTTGGAAGACTTTCTGATAGCAACATTGTCCCATTGTGTGGTCTGCTGTGGGAATGGTTTGGTTCCCTCTTTTTTTCAGCTGATCACTCAACACATTTGCTGAGCGAACTAAACCATCCCCAGAGCTGCCTTACCTACACCTTTTTCAGCTGCTGTCAGAGGATTTTGCTTCTTTTTTTTTGGCTGAATCAGTTTGCTTTGCCTTGCTTTGTTCCAGCTTGTGTGATTGCTGGGAATAGTGATCTTTTCCAACAGTCAAGGCATCTTCCAGTTTGATTTTCTAATATTGTGAGCAAGCAAATGGAACACTTCCTTTGTTATTAAGCAGAGGGACAAGGGAAGCAATTCAAACAATGTCCCTGCCTGGGATACAGACCTATGCTGGGAATTTGCTCCTTTTTGCAAAACTGTCCCCCTCCCCAGCAACCAATCAAGCCACAAGGAAATATACATAGATTTCCACTATAATAATAGAAAATATCCACATGCAATGCAACTATACAAATAGTAGAGTAATTACTGGGAGACCACATGGGCAAAGGCTCAGTGAAGTCTGCTGGAGGAGAGCTGGGACACTCAATTTATTATCCTAGTCTGGCAGACTGGAGTAAAAACTCTGCCTCTCCAGTTCAACAGGTGAAGGAGTTTATGTCCTTTGACTATCTAGCCACTTCTGATTGGCTTGAGCTTCTTACACTTCCCAGGGCAACCTGGCAGCTGTTCTCCCATATTTTGGATTCACTGGGTTGCAAACAGGGTCCTCAGGTAAGAATGGTGACCCTGGTCTACATGCAACAAAGGACTGATCCTCAGGTGCTTGCTATAAGTGACAACTGCAGGGGCTCTCTTTTGCCATGAGTATACATGGTAGAACATCATGTGTATGCCTGCCTGCCATGTTGAATGTATGTGTTATCACATTAATGGCACAGAATGTGTGTCTGTTGCGGCATTATAGTCATGACCGACTCTTCGTGACCCCATCTCCATGGAGTTTTCTTGGCAGGAATACTGGAGTGGTTTGCCAATTCCTTCTCCAGGTGCCTACAGCACCTGGTATTCCTTGGTGGTTGCCCATCCAAGTACTAACCAGGGACAACCCTGCTTAGCTTCCGAAATCAGGTGAGATGGGTTGTGCTTAGGGCATCTAGGCAGCTTAGATGACAGTATATTCAGGTTCGCACTGTTTCATACAGAGCAAGAGCTCGCACAGTGGATGTCTGCCCTGTTCATTATTAAGAAAGCATGTAGAAACTGCAGGCACTGAGAGGAACAGGCTAGCCCTCCATTCGCCATCATGTTGAACTCAGTCAGAAACATGTTTGACTGAAGAGGTATTCAGGCTCACAGTGCAGCCAGAGCTTCCTCCCTCTCTTTAGACTTCTGTTTCCATGTTCAGCACAATGGCGGAGGGTGTGTGTGTGTGTGTGTGTGTGTGTGCTGGCCTGCTCCCCCAACACATCAGCTCTTTTTAAGTCCTCATCTTCATTAGCTAAACAAGGCTTCCATGTGACACGAAGGAGCCGAGGATAGGGGAGTTCTACCTTTGTTTTCTCATTCCTTACAAACCTGGAATCTTTTCTATCAACAAATACTTTGCTTATTTTAAAACAACTGGGTTTTCCCGGGAGAACATCCGCAGGTTTTCTTTTGACTAAGTCAGCAAATATAGTGACCGTTGGCAACCTCAGCTGGAGCAGTAAGACATCTTCTGCAAGATACTTTGTTCTCGGCAGGTTGCTGAGAGGCAAACTGTAACAGAGTGTTGCTGATAAAAGTGTGCACTCTCTCCCTTTCTCCAAGGGATTATAAAGCACTTCTACAAATGCCCTGCTCCCTACCTCAGATCCTGGCATGGGTGTCCTGGCAAGATCTACAGTCAAACCTCTCTCCTGAGCAGTTTCATGATTTATCCCCAATATAAAATGAAGGCTTCACTTGCCGGAGAGGAGTGTTCGAGCATATATAAGCTAAAGCCATTGTGAACATGTGCAAGATATTTTACGAGGATGATGCAGAACCAAATACTGGCTTGATGATTAGAAAAGCCGCAATGAGATCTGTAGTTAATTTAAGCATCAGCCTCCCAGACTGCAACCCCAGATCTTGTTCTGCTTTTTAAATGCTTGGCAGCCCCGATATTCCAAGGTAGCCTGTCCTTTCCTGGACTTCTTTCCTATCTTTCTTCTGGCTGCTGTGTGTGCTACATCTGGAATGCCGCTAATTATTAGGCATAGGTGAGAGGTCAGACAGCAGGAGGCAAAGAATGGCTGGAAAAACCCATAGCATGTCCTGGTGCAAGTACTGTCTTTTTAATAAATGGGAAAGCTGTCAGTAGCCATCAGACATTTTACAGCCACATGATGTAGCTGACGGGCCTCATCCATGGTTTACAGAACATCTTGCTTGAAGATTGTTGAGACATTGGTTTGCTCCTCTCAGTCCATCAACTGTGTGCTATGGGGATTACTCTTTATTTATGTCTTTGTTCTTGGGTGTGCGAACCTACATCTAACCTTGGAAATGCAAAATACCCCAAACTACTAAGATTTTTTGGGGGGGTGAGGTGGTGCACTCAATGTCGTTGATTAAGGGAAAATAAATTGCAAGGGAGGGTACCAAGAGAATGGAAAGGGGAGAAAGTAAAGGCAGAACACGAATATCTGCCAGGTTCCAAGGACATTTGAACACAGACAGTGCTGAGCAGGACTGGAACAGACTGAACAAGCTAGTCAGGAGGGCTAGCTCAGTCTTGGGCTGCCCTCTGGATTCTGTGGAGGAGACGGGTAAGAGGAGGATGTTGCCAAGCTGACATCCACTGTGAACAATACCTCTCACCCACTGCACCAGACAGTGGAGACTTTGCATAGCTCCTTCAGTGGCAGAATCAGACATCCCCAGTGTAGGAAGGAGTGCTACCGGAGATCTTTTGTTCCCACTGCTGTTAGACTCTATAACTCTACAGTCTAACCTGCTACTCATGTGGTGGTATATTGTAGTTTCTTTGTTCCTTTTTCACATTTAATTTTTATATCCACATTTTATAGTGCATATTTGTATATTGGATGGTTTCTATTTATTTATTTTATCTAATCTATATTATGTATTTTTCTTCTTCTCACTTTACAATTTTTGTGCCCCTACCTTGCTTGCTTGTACTTTATACTGGGAGCTGTGTAACAAGTAAATTTTCCGGGTGTGGGATTAATAAAGATTTATCTTATCTTATCTTATCTTATCTTATCTTATCTTATCTTATCTTATCTTATCTTATCTTATCTTATCTTATCTTATCTTGGGTGTTTGGAAGCACTTGGCGCCTTTCTGTGAACACAGGATTTCATTACACTTCATGTGAATCAACAATGGGGTAATCATTCAAGTCTAGTCAACAATAGGATGCACCACAATAAACAACCAGTAGGCTATTCCAGCCACTGTCTACCTAACGAGCCAGGGTGGCTTGAAAGCAAGGTGAACTATAAGTTGGAGGCCTCACTACCAGCTTTTTTCAGATGAATGAAGCTGCTTGGATGAGCAGTGAAACATTTTGATCTCATGAGAAAAGAAGCCCAGTTGCCATGACTCAGTTTTCAGGTAATCTCACCTGGATGACTGAGAATCTTCACAGACATTCAGGAGAAAGGTTCCCCCCCTTTTTCTTTTCTTTTCTTTTTGCTTAGCTGGCAATCAGGACCACAAAAGACACAATATTTTTCCATGCCAAGGAGGCCCAGTCTGATGATGATAGGAAAGCCACAAGATGTTATTAGGAACCCCAGAATATGCAGAATGATGTCTTTTCAGAAACAAAGACCTTCCTCTTCAGGCAATCATTCCCTGAATGAGGGACTACCTACTAGACATGGGCACGAGTCGGCAAAATTGTCGTTTCCGTTTTCGGTTATCGTTTCCGATATGTAACGGAAACGGTAACGATAATTAAGCCGTCAGAACTTGAACTCGAACCGAAAAAAGAAAAATTTGGTCGGGTTTTTCGTTTCCGTTTGTGGCATCGCTGCGATCACGCAATGAGAAGCACAGAAAAAGTTTTTAATTTTTTTTTTAAAAAAACTCGACTCCCGGCCAAAAAAGCAGGTGAAAATATGCCTGCCTGAGGCTTTGCCACCTACCAGAGGGGTGGTTTCTGGGGGGTCCCTGGCCTTCCCCCCCTCTTCTCCTGTCCTGGGCTGCTTGCACCAGGCTGGGGGGGGGGGTCATCCTCGTCGTCTCGCCATGTCATGCGGTGGGGGGGATCCAAAATGGCGACCACAATTTTTCTTTTGAAATCGTGGTCAAAAAACACACCAAATCACCACAGAAACATGTGAAATTTATTTATTTTAAATGCCTGAATTTTAATAGTAGCAGCAGTGGGTTTTTTATAGCAATAAAATGTCGTATTGATTTTATTTTATTTTATTATATTTTTTATTTTTTTAGACCTGCCCATGTGGGCTGGGCATGGGATGGGACCATGCAATTTTTTTGAACCAGTCCACCAATGGCATCGCCAGGTTTTTGACTGACACTTCTGGATGTCTCAGAGGGCATAAAAAGCCGAGGCACCTTCCAGAAATCGCAGTCGGGTGTATGGATGTGCTTGAGGGAGGAGGGCTGGCTGCTGGTGCTGGTGTGATCTGATCGAGATTGAGGAGGGAGGCTGGAGGCTTTAGGATTTAAGTTAGGCAGGCAGGGAGGGAATTGAATTTAGAAAATAATTTCTTTGATTCCCTGCAGCTTTGTCTGCTGAAGGGAATAGCAGTTTATTCTTTATTTCTTCTCTGGCAGTTTGTGAGGATTTTTTTCTGATATTGGCTAAAGGGGGAGGTTCAACTGGGAGTGGGTGGTGTGGATTTATTTTAAAAATATATTATATACTACCATTTATTTTCTATTTTCCCAACTTCAATTTGCTTGCACACACACACATTTGGGGTGCAAGCCAAGAACAGAACCTCTATCCTAAGTGATATCCTAACTGCCCACTCGCCCATCTGCCCGCACCGCCACCCGCCTGTGGCCTGCGCTGCCGCCCGCCCACTCGCCCGCCCATGGCCGCCGCCCACCCATGGCCCCCCCACCGCCACCCACCCACACCTCCACCCGCCGCCCCGCCCTGCCCACCGCCTAGGGCGCAAAAACACCTAGCGCCAGCCCTGATTGCGGGACGCCCCTATGCTCTGGGAAGTCAAATCACGCTAAATCGCGGTGGAAATGACAAATGACAAACGACAAACTAACGAGAAATTTTTGAAAAATTTCGCGACAAATGGAAACGACCCAAAATGGACCCGTTCTGACAAACGAAAACTCAAAACGCCATTTTTTCTGGTCGTGCCCATGTCTACTACCTACTATGGGACTTTTATATGGAGTGCCGTACATGACTACACTGACTGATTTCAGAACAACACCAGTGTTTCCATGTTTACTTTCCATCCATCATAATGGATTTTTTTTTCTTTTGGTGTGCTCTTTGTAGCTTTAATGTTACCTTTTAATGTTTTAAGATGCCTCTTTACTTGAATATGTCCTAAATGTTCTGGGCTCTATATTGTCTCTCATTATTGTATGCCACCTTGGGTTCTTTTCCAAGGAGAAAGGTGGGGTAAAATTATTCAAAATAAATAAATAAAATAAATACATTTGGAAGAGCAGAGAGTGAAGCAGTCCCTTTATAGGGTTTACTGGTCAAATACAGTATTTTCCCATGTATAAGACTATATTTTTTCCTAAAATTCTTAGACTAAAAATTGAAAGTCATCTTATACACAAGAGTAAGTCGAGGAGAGAACAGTGCCGTTACAAAAGTACAATTTTGAATTGGAAAAGTGGGTGTGGTCTTATACATGGGGACATCATATAGATGGAAAAAATGTGGATAAAATGGGAGTCAGGGTCTTAAGATGTAAGCTAGAGTTCTAAAAGCTTGCTCCTGAAGAAGCCTGAACTTTTTAGAGAAGAATAAAATCTGCATTGTCAATATTTGTATACATCCTGTGACTGTGTCTGCCATTTGTACTTTGGCCACCAGTGCATGTACTGTTCCCTCTGCTTTGTTTTACATATGGAGAACAAACACAGACAGAACAAAGGAAATTGGGAAGGCGATGCAACAGATAGAAGCTACGCAAGTTTCAGAGATACCAAGAATAAGGATTTGCAAACTTTTAGCCAGTACAGTTACCTTCTGCTTGCAGGGTGCAGCTACTACATTTATTTATTCATTTATTTATTTAACCCCATCTTTCTTCCTTAAAGGGACCCAAGGTGGCTCACATCATTAAAATATTTTTATTTATTTATTTATTTATTTATTTATTTATTTATTTATTTATTTATTTATTAGATTTTTATACCATACCATCTAGCCTGAAGGCCACTGTGGGCAGTTTACAGTAATAAAAAGTATAAATTATAAATAGAGAGGGGCATGAAATGCCAAAATGGCATTTCATTTTGTTTCTTACAAAATGAATTTAATATTTTGTTTTGTTTCATTTTTCGTTTTTTATTTTTTATTTTTATTTTACACTGTTGGGGCTGGCTGACCAGTCAGCATTTTTAAAAATCCTGCTGACCAGCTGACCCACGGGGAGGCTGTCTGGTGGATTTTTTTAAAACGCTCACTGACCACCTGGCCTGTGGGGAGGACAGTTGTTTATTTATTTATTTTTTACTGCCACTGATCAGCTAGCCCACGGGGAGGATGGTCAGTGGTTTTTTTTTATCTTGCCAACCAGCTGGACCATGGGAAGGCCAGTCAGCAGTATTTTTAAAATTTCTCCCACCGACCAGCTGGTGTGCGACCACATGCACCAGCTGATCAGCATTTTTAAAAAGTATTTATTTTGACAAGTGCTGAGATCGGCGGTTGTCAAAATAAATAATGAAAAATGAAAAACAAAATGGAACAAAATGAAAATTTCATTTTCATTTTCATTTCATTTTTTAAGGACACTTCGTTTTTTGTTTCGTTAGGAAATGAAACAAAAAATGAAAACTGAAACAAAAAATTTGTTTTGTGCCCATCTCTAATTATAAACTAACTAATAGAGATGGGCACGAATAAAAAAAATGATGTTTCGTTTGTCGTTTGTCGTTTGGAGGGTCCGTTTCGGTTTGTTTCCGTTTTTTGTGAATTTTTGCAAAAAATTCATTTTCGTTTTGTTCGTTTTGTTACCATTTCGCTACCATTTATTTCAATTTTTTGTGATTATTTTTTAGCATTTAAAGCAGTTCACTGTATTGCAGTAACGAAAACGAAACGCACAACAAAATTTCCGGTGTTTCTGTTTGTTTCGTTTCATTTTGGACACAAAATTTGTTTGTCGTTTCGTTGCATAACGAAATGAAAAAACGAAAACAGAAACGAAAAATTGCTCATTTCGTGCCCCTCTCTACTAACTAAGATAGTAGTTAAACTGAAAAACCCCAAAACAGTAGGTATACAAGAACTAAAAAGGATTAAACAAATATTACCCTAAAAATGGCAAACAAAAGCAACATCAAAAACATATCGAAAGCGGTAAAATGCAACAATCCATTAAACCCCCCCATTTAGGCAGCCAGCTACTGTATAAAATAGTTTGTGCCAACAAACTATTAGATATAGATAGTCCTCCTCTGCCTGCAGTTTCTCCATCATTCCACAGTGTGCAATCTCCGTAACATGAGTTTTGAACCAGCATTGTTTTTTTCCCCTTTCTGAATATTTGTCTCCAGCAGCTGACAGACAGTTAAAATGCCAGTACTGTATTAATAGCTGTAATAAATATGTCTTTAAAAAACTTTTTTGCCACGGTTGTACCCATTGGGAGTTTATGTAACACACTGAGTGATTAACAAAATACGCCTCAAGTACATTTGCTTCCTGGAGATTTCAGCTTTGTGTGGCAGTTTAGAGATGATTCACCAGTTTGTACATGGGTGTTTGTTGCTTTACGCACATATACTTCACAGTTAAAACTACACATGGTTTCCCACACTTTAATAACGTGTCCAACTGCAATCACTCTGTGAAGTGTGAGTGAGCAGCTAAACTTTAACTCTCAGGGGGATCTTTCTCAGGGTAACAAAAGTGCCACAAAGTCCAGGCAAGGAGCCAGAAAGGCAAAGAGGCGACTTTCCAGTGAGTTCTGCAAATGAAACCTGCAATACAGCCTATAGTGTCTGCACTCCAGCACTGTCACAAAGCAAAACAAAGGCTTATTCTGACATAATTCTTGTACTCCTTGAGTGTTTTAACATGTTGTTTATGTAAGGCTTACGGACATTCTCTCAATATGAAAGAACTCTCTCTCTCTCTCTCTCTCTCTCTCTCTCTCTCTCTCTCTCTCTCACACACACACACACACACACACACACACACACACACACACAGAGAGAGAGAGAGAGAGAGAGAGAGAGAGAGAGAGAGAGAGAGAGAGAGAGAGAGAGAGAGAGAGAGAGAGAGAGAGAGAGAGAGAGAGAGAGAATGTGTTTCTCCTGATACAAACAATACTGAGAACATGGCAGTGTGTATGTGGGTTTTAATTAGATATTTCTCCAGTATGGCTACTTTTTATGACATGTTAGGAGGGGCTTTCATAAAACCATCGGTCTTGCCAGAAGAAACAAAGAATAGGAAACCATCCCATGGTATGGAAAATGAAACACCAGGGTAAATTGAATGAATGTCAGAAGCTATTTTACGGGATCCAGAATTAAGATCCTTAAAACTACAAATAGGGAACAAGAGGAGATGATATGGTGATGTGGATATTAATTTTGTTGGACTCAACTGGGCATTAGACAAATTCATGGAGGATAAAAGCTATCAATGATGACTAGTTGTGATAGACTCATATTCCTTCCAGCATTAAAAGCAGCATGCTTTTTAAGGCTGGTTGCTAGGAAATAGGATGTTGCTGTTTTGGGGCTTCCCGTATGCATTGTTTTAGCCACTGTGGATGAAAGATACATGATTTCAGGTTCTTGAGCAGATCTGGAAGAGTTCTTACATTCTGAATTGTACAAGAGGAAGACTCATAAACAGGGAACAAGAGCCTTTAAAAATGTGAAATAACAGTGAATGTTTGTCTCTGTATTAAAACTGTTAGGTGGGAACCATATTTGGACATATGCAATGGGGCTGAAGAAAAAAAATTATCTATTCACTCTTCTACCATGAAAGCCCTATCTAATGAGAGACCATGTTCGGTGGAATGAGTTGGGGGTGTGACACAGACACAGAATTTCAATGTATCTCACAGTAATGGGGAAGACAGTGTCTGGGTGACCAGCATATCTGCTGTGACTCCTATGCAGATGATGCTCACCAGAGATGGGAATTTCAGAGTCACTGCTTTACCATCTTCTGGTTCTTTCACTCAGATTTGGGCAAGGTAGTTCTTCAACTGGAGGATGCCTTCAAAAAGAAGACTGCTGTCTTGCAATTCTTCAAATGGTGTCCTTGATAGAAGAGGCCATGGAGCCACCCTTGGGGAAGTGGGGACGGAGCATCTCTAAGAGCTTCCATGGAAAGCAGATATTGAATATAATCCATGAACTTTTAGAAACAGCTATCTAGATGCCCTAAGCCCATCCGATCTTGCCTGATTTCGCAAGCTAAGCAGGGTTAGCCCGGGTTATTACTTGGATGGGAGACCTTCAAGGAATACCAGGTGCTGTAGGCACCTGGAGTAGGAACTGGCAAAGCCACTCCAGTATTCCTGCCAAGAAAACTTGATGGACATGGAGTCACAAAGGGTCGGTCATGACTGTAATGACACAACACACACACACACACACATCTCTTTTTTTTAAAAAAAAAAAACCTTACGTCTGACTTCTAGTCCATAATTTATATTGAACTGTTTTATCTCAATTCTTCCTTCCCCTCCTCCACTCAATTTCACATTTGTATTATCAAGATAATTCTCTCCTTCACCAGGCATTAGCAAAGATAAATGCACTTTCTGAGTGAACCAAAAACTAAGCATAGCTCTCCACTGTTCTTTTGGAGGTACAGAAAGCCTTAGTCTGTGAACAGTTTGTGATCTACTGAATACTGCATATTTTCCTATAATTGATGACATGGGAGATCTTCTTTTCCAAGTTATATGCTGTCTGCATGAAAACATTTCACAATGGCATTATGTTTCCAATTAGCCGTTATCTCTTCATGGGTCAGCTTTAGCCTATGGCCTGCCAGGGTAAACAAGCAGACAAACGTATTCATAATAATTAAGTGAATAAAATCTGGATGAACCAAGAGTGAGCAAATACCTTTCCCAAACTAAAAACATAAAACAATCCATCATACTTTACCTCCACTTTGTTGATTTTAAAAAAAACATAAACAGGTTAAAGACTTACCTTCCCAGAGGTATATCAAAGGCTGCTATCTGACCTGGGGACGATCTTGATCTTCTGAAGGTCCGGGTTTTCCTCTTTGTCCCGTCACATGACTGAATATGTGGGACAGAAAAGCTTTTTTTTTTATTTTAAAGCGCAGTTCAGCCCCATGGCCAGCAGGTGGTGCTAGCATTTAAAAAACGGACCACTTGGCTGGGGAAATTAAATCAAAGAGCACCTGATGGAGCTTTCTGCTGCTCCCAGGGTCTGGAAAATTAAATAAATAAATAAATAAATAAAAGCGCAGATCGGCCCCAGGATCAGCCGGTCAGCGCTATGAGGAAAAAAAAGAAAAGAAGAAACCTGTATCATCTGTGTGACATTGTCAACAGATAGAGAGGGCCATACCCTCACATGGGTTTCTCCACATAAGTGACGGATCGGGAAAGGGAGAGAATCCTTCTTGTGTAACGCCTTTTTGGGATCAAAACTTCATGGAAAATTTGAGTTCCTGCTTATTTAGAAGCCTACATGTGAACAGGAACTGTTCCTTTCCAGTCTTACCCTGCTCATGTAGCGAATGAAGTGAGGGGCTAAGCAGAGGAGACTCTGTTCTTGATCTATGCTGATTAAGAAAGCTAAGGTAATGGCTGAATAGGGCTAACTTACTGCTCCTACAAATGAGCAGCACTAGTAATGGAACTAGTAATCGTAACTCTTGAACTCCCTCCCACTAGAGGCCAGGACGGCCCCATCTCTGCTGTCTTTCTGGAAACAGGCCAAGACCTTTCTCTTCAGGTAAGCTTTCCCTGAATGATGGACTATCTATTATGTGGCTTTTATATGAATGTATAGGATCACATATACTTCGTGTTCATAACCACATATAACCTTGTGTGATTGCATTGACACTGTTTTCAATGTTAGTTTCCATCCCTCATAACTTTTACATTGAATTTTTTACTCTCTTTTACTCTCTCTTTAACTGTTCACATTCTCTTGTAGCTTTAAGGTTGTCCCTCAATATTCTCAAATTTGAATACCGGTATGTCTTAATTGTACTGGACTGTATATTGTTCCTCATTACTGTAAGCTGCCTTGGGTCCTTTTTCCAAGGAAAAAGGCAGAGTAAAATTACTCTAAATAAATAAATAAAAATATAAATACTGGTAGCAGTTTCCTTCACTTGGTCCCACACTTTCTCTCTTGGAAATTGTACAGATTTGACTTATAGAGAGACGGCAAGTGATAGTCAGCAGGGATAGAAGCAACGAGAAGAACTTATCTGGGAGAGGGAGAATTCATGCTCAAAGAGCCCTCCAAACCTGAGAGCTGGCATTTACAGTCACTATATTGTGACTTTATTGAAAACCCATTCACTTATGCCTACAAATAATCTTTGGGAAGACAAGGTTATGCTGAAGTCTACAATCATGACCCTGGGCATCAGTTATGGATGGTTACAGACTGTTAAAACTTTTCTGCATCTTCCATCTGCTCTTAATCAGGAGCCTTGAGGCACATTGGTTTAATGCCTGTACTGCGGCTAAAACTGTGCTTGTGGCCTGAGGTTCAATCCCAGGTAGCTGGCTCATGGTTGACTCAGCCTCCCATCCTTCTGGGGTCAGTAAAATGAGTACTCAGCTTGCTGGGTGGGCAATGTGTAGCCTGCATACTGTAATAAAAACTGTAAACCACCCAGAGATTACTTGAAGTGCTATGGGGCAGTATATGTGCAGAACACTTCGCTTTGTCCAAGGCAGAGCTGATTTGTCCAACTGAGGGCTTTACAGAAGCAAGCACATTTAGTATTCCAATCCAGCTCTTCTTGATGGTGGATTAAGCCATACTCTATAGCCTAGTGATTCCCACTCGTAGATCCACACATGTTCTTGGATTATAGCTCCCAGTAATCCTAGCCATGAGTGTTAGTGGGGAAGGCTTCTGGGGTTTTTAGTTCAAGAGCACCTGGGGACCCATAGTTGGGAAGCAATGCTATAGCTTGTTTGAAGTTATAATATTCCCTTGTCCCCCCCACCCAGATATGCCTGAAGCTGTTTGAGAGAACCCAGCCTTCTACTGTCACTTAATCCTCAGACTGTTTCTGAGAAAATAAAGCAAACCAATGTGGAACGTCCCTGGGACTATGAAGTAGATGTTTTTTAGTTAAGAATAGAAAGAGAAGCTCCCAGCTTTGGAAGAAACAGCTTCTCCTGTTTGTCTTTCTAAAGGGAACTTCCTTCTCTGTGACTGACCTAGTAGGAAGAGGTTACACGTGTGTGCTTCAATACAAGGGGATATAAATAATAAACAGTTGCTTATTTTTACCTCTTTGTTGGTTCACAGCATTGCCAATGTAAACTTGGAAGGTAAAAGTATCATGTTCAAATAAGGCAACTATAAATCTAGGTTGGACACATCCTGACCTAAATATAGAACCAGGCCTTATAAACTGAATGTTCTTTAGAATAAGTGGCACCAGAAAGGGGCAAGGAGACAGTGAATGATTAACAGACCCCACAGACTGCTTAAAGACCTAACAGATAGTAGGGGAAAAACAAGGCCATGTTTTTAGAAATATATATATTAAGACACTCAGGTGTCAGTGTGTATTTTATTTTTGTGGCTCTCCGGAGGAAGTGTTTTCCAGAGCTAATGGAACACCCACTGAGTGCATTTTAATCTCCCCTTGCCATCTTGGCTTCGGGAACATAGGGCACTACCTATGGTGGTTTCCAGCCTTTGACAGAGATCAAAGCATGGCACACGGAAGGAGGATGTAGAGAGTACACACAGCTGTCACCGGAGATGAAGTTACATAGGCTGAACAACTGTTCATAAACATCTGGAGACAAAATTGGTCTCTGGTCCAATTGACATTTTATGGTAGAGATGGGGAACGTTTGATGCTTCAACAAGTAGACCCAGCTAGCATGAGCAATCAAAAGGGATAATGGGAACTGTCATTTGAAACATATAAAAGGTCCAAGTTCCACGGGTCTGTCACAAGGCATGATTTCTGGGTTCTAGACTGCTTGGCTGGGGAAGAATATTGGAAGAATTATACAGTAGTTTGGTTGCTTCTTTATAGGTGCTCTAGTTCTATACATAGTTCTTAGAGTCTACATCCCCTTGGGTGCTGTGGGACTTTGGCATAAACATACTTATGATTGCATTCCCACTTGCAAGATTGAGTAGTTTTAAATTAGATTCCAAGGTGGTCTCTCATCTGCGTGTCGCATGGGATTATATCTCAACTTTAGCAGCTGAACAGAATTATACACCTTCACGCACCACATTTCCTGAGCCATCAGAAATGAATGGTGGTGTTTGAGCTTTCAAACCACTCATTTTGGAATTGATCAAAACTCTCAGATTGCCACTTAACAGACCTTAATGACAGAAAAATAGCAGACTAGTGGGCCAATAATGTGTGAAATGCAATGAAAGCAGAAATCCAAAAGTATATATATTTGCAAGTAAATTCCAGTGTAATCAGCAACAGAAGATGGGATTTAATTCTGAGCAAACATGAGGTAAGAACCTGAGACATGGGAGTGACTGAGGGAAGCCTTTCCATGCTGTTCCTTACTAACAAAAGAAACACCTTCTCTTATTTCAAAAACATTGGTGCAGTGGCAAAGATCTCTTTCAAATGATCCCTAAGAGAACCTGATGGCCTGGTCCGCACATCGCTGAACACATACCCTGGCTCAGGGTTCCACAAACAGGAGAGATCCCATATGATTGCTGGCTTTCCCAGTGATTAGTTATATTTTAAAAAAAATGAAGGGATATTTTTGTCATTTTGTGTTTTTATATCACTCTGGGAGCCTAGCAGTTGACATTATGCATAACACCATAAAACTGACGTGCAAAAACAAGCAGTAATTGCGTTTGTGCCGTGATTGGCCTCAAGACCACCATATTAATTAGTAAAGAACAGGGATCATGCTCTCATGTAATGAACACCATGTGACAGTGTAGATGTAACATTTTTTTTATTTCTGTGGGGCTATTTTTTACTTGGTTATCAATTGATGGACACAGCAAACAACATTTCACAACACGAGGCTCTTATTTGCATCTTTCTGACAGACAGCATGACAATTGTAATAACAACAACATGCTACAATTTGTGTACCCAAGTCCTTGCTAACAGCACCAACATAGACCATGCCTGTGGTCAAGTTCAAGTGCAGTTTAGAATTAAAATCCAGACAAAAATCCAAGTTCTCTTTCTCAACTGGGTTGGGCATCCATGATAGAACAGAATTTGTTCCACGTGCTGAGTCTTCAAAGTCCTAGAATAAAATAACAAGTCAAGTGTATATACATAAATTCACTAAGTGAATTCATTTCCTAGGTACAGGAATTATACCTAGACCAAGTTGGCAATAGCCTTAGCAGTATAAGTGGCAATAGGAGCTCTAGCCTCTTCAATCCTCCTTCTCTTTCTGATTCAAATCTCCTTTTCACAGCCCTGCTCTTTCTTAGTCCCACCCCTTTGGGCTGAATAAAAATTTCATAGGATTATATAGGCATTGGGGATATCTCTCAGTCCCCCCCTTGTTTCCCCCCTTTAAAATCTCAATTTCTTTCCACCCTGACCATGTGATTTGAGAATTATTATTCTCCTCTCCCCTAAAAAGCGATTGAAGTGTTCCCTGACCAGCACAGGTCAAATTCAGTAGCTGCAGCTATTCTCTCCTTGGAGAAGACATGTTGTACCTATGTGCCATATTTGTGTTGGAGACAAGTAGCCTGTTGGGAGAATAAGGTGGCAAACCGAATTCAGCATGACTTTATACACATGGATTTAAGTATGGAACTTTTAAGATTTAGATACTCAAAGCAAAACAAATTATTAACACGTTAAAAAATTCTGATAAAGAACAGAAACAACATCCTTCCCCATTCAGTGGCTAAGTTACCAAAAGATTGGGCCCATGCAAATAAGTTAGTATCAAAGTTGACTCTAATCCAATACTCCCTTCCCAGAGAAGGTAAGGCTATGGGATGTATATTCCATACTTCATCTAACTTTGAGGAGAATCCTACTTTACCATCCTAGGGTTACTCTAGGTAGACTTCAGCATGGCAGACCTCTGATCTGTCTGACCAAATATTAAGCCAGATGCTTGGCATACTGTCTTGCACAAAGTGGCCAAAATACTATTGAATAAGTTTTAGGTAGACAACAGGCAGGGCCACAACTCTGGTCTCTGTCCACCTGGGACAAACATGGATTCCATGCCCCTTTCAGCATGGTGTGCGAGCTGCTGCTGCTGCTGCTGCTGCTGCTGCTGCTGCTGCTGCTGCTGTTGTTGTTGTTGTTGTTGTTGTTGTTGTTGTTGTTGTTGTTGTTGTTGTTGTTCAGTCATTCAGTTGTGTCCAACTCTTCGTGATCCCATGGACCAGAGCTCGCCAGGCCTTCCTATCTTCCACTGCCTCCTGGAGTTTGGTCAAATCCATATTGGTTGCATCAATGACACCGTCCAACCATCTCATTCTCTGCCATCCTCTTTTCCTTTTGCCTTCAATCTTTCCCAACATCAGGGTGTGCGTAGAATAGTACAAATATTATTTTGTCATTTTGGCAGTGGTGACCAGCACGGCCCCCACAGCACATGCCCCCCCTCGTACCTCCAATAGCAGCCCTGACAATAGTGGAAGAATGTAAGTAATTACAGAGTTCCCCCCTTTCTCCAGGAGCTTCCATGGTGTGCACTCAATGATACTGATTAGTTTAGTCATGGGAGAGAAGGAGGGACTCTTTAATAACTGGGTGGATGATGTCAACATCCTTATGCAAGCGTAATTTACACTATAGGATGGTTCCCCTTCCCAAGCCATTTACTGCACATTGGTGTTATTTGGAATAGGAACATTCATGGGCACCATACCATCAAAGGTCCAAGGGCAGTAGGGTCTAGATTTCTTTGAGCATACATTACAGGCATGTTGAAAGCTTCAACTGTAACACAGGATTTGAAAATGAAGGCAATGGATGTGGTGGAACAAAGATCTAAGCATTTACCTAAATATCTGAGTGATCTGAGTGAAGGAGTAGCAGATTTTTAAAAAATCATTGCACATGCCCACCTCACTGCCTTGCTTAACCAGCTCATGTCTGCAATAAGGAGGGCTGTCCTTCCTTGTTTGAGGGAAGGGGCTCATAGAGCTGTACCATGCAAGGAGGTGTCACTTTTTTCTCTTGAGGCTACTTCCAGAACTTTAAGGTAGGTAGGTATCATATATGTCATAAACATCATATTGGAACATGGGTCTTGTCTTGATACATGTTTTATCCTCACTCAGTCACATACACACTTACCCCACCCTTACTTCTAGAAAGACTCTTATGCAGTTTTAGGCATGGAGGTTGAGATCACAGTGTTGAGTTTATCGCAAAGGTGTGAGAAGCCTGGGACTACAATGACACCCTTTCAATCCAAACTAGGCGTGTCAGCAATAAGGAATATCAGCTTTCCCTTGCCACCAAGGTCAGCAGCTTCCTTGTATTGTTCCTCAGATATTGTAAGTGTCTCCTTTCCCCATGCCACTAAAAATAACTTTTTGTTTGCAACACTTTGCATCCTTATTTCCTCTCCTGATTCTCTTGGGAGGTTCCTAGTTTACCCTACACAGGAAAGGAGTTAGAAAAACTACATTTGGATTTTTGGCTCATTTAGTGTGTGTGTATATATATATAGAAACTTGCACGCACCCACATATATTGTTCAATATATATAAAATGTTAAGAAATTAGTCCAAATTTAAATAAAGGAACATTTAGCTTACTTGTACCCCACAAAAACAAGGACAAAAACAATGTGATATGTTATGACATATGATACGATATGATATGACATACTGCATATTATATGTTGATGCATTATACTCTTTCATCATTGGGTTTTATGGGCAAGTAGTATCCATAACATTCAACATACTGCCTTATCCCTTAGAAATAATCTAACAAAAGCAGAAAATAATTGCCATTTAATGGAAATATTCCAGCACTCATTCTTGGTAGCTTCCCATAGAGTCAATATCCACGAGGCATATGGGAAAATACAATTTGAAATAGATGAGAATGTTGATACAATTACTATAATAAATAGAAGTATAACTTGGCATAGCAGGGAAGATTGTCTGGGACCAGATGGTCGGTGTGACTGTTCAGTTTTTTGCTCACTGTTCACTTGTGTTGAGCAACTTCAATGGCCTGTGCTGATTGCCCTTCTGCTTGGCTTTCTTAACATTCATTATCCTTACACTTTATACTGCACAGTCCTGCAAATATAGAACTCTTCTATACAACAAGTTCAGCTCTGCAAGCATTTGAGTAGAGTACTGTTCTTTGTAATGCAGGATATCTGAACCATCCAGCCCAGATTTTTGAACAGATCTCCATAATAGTAACAGCAGACATCCACCATCCTGCTTCACGTAGCATTACTGTTGCTAATGGGATGAAATTGAAAATTAGTGTGAAGTTGAAGAAAAAAATAATCTCCTGGTCTAGGGAGGCACCAGCCTTTTAGAGTGAGTTCTGGAAGTTCTATTTTAGTCTGCTTAGAGCAGGCATGCCCAAGCTTCAGCCCTCCAGATGTTTTGGACCGCAACTCCCACAGTCCTTTGCCATTGGCAATCTAAGCTTAGAATTCTGGGAGTTGTGGTCCAAAACATCCGGAGGGCTGAAGTTTGGACATGCCTGGCTTAGAGTAATAATGTTTGTGTGCCATCAAATCGATTCCAGCTTAAGGTGACCCCATTCAGGGCTTTCTAGGTAGAGAGTACTCAGAAGTGGTTTCCCATTTTTCTTCTTCTTGGTGCATCCGGGGTCATGCAGTTTGCCCAAGGCTACACAGGATGGCTCATCTGGGATACACAGTGGGGAATAGATCTCCCATTCTTTGACTTTGCAGCCAGACCCCTAAATCACTGGATTATCCTGCCAGCCAGATATCTATGTATGCACAACTATGTTTTCAATCAATTTTATAGGAATATTTAGCAATTTTATAGGAATGTTTTTGTAGGAATATTCAAGCAATTGGCATTTATACTTAGACCTGATGGAGCGCGTCAGCAACTGGAAAAGGCTAATTTCCGTTTTAATGAGCAAAATCTGTTTAGATGCAACTAGAGCAGATCCACTGAATCAAAATGTCTTGCTAGATCAACACTTACGTAGCTCTCAGTGGTTCAATATGTCTACTTTAACTGGCACTAATAGGTTTGTTTTAACCTAATGTTTCCAGTGTGACAAAGGAATGGATAAAAATAAATACAATCTGTTGTCGTCTTTTTTACCCCCTTTGACCACCATCCGTCCATTGAAGTAGGGATACATTAAATTTATAGGACTGTGGATTAGGGAGGAGAGGTCTTAAAATCCCAGCAGAACCTACAAAAAAGCCTAAAGGTGTGACTAGATGGCTGAATTATCCCAGCTTGGTTTGGCCTAGATAATGTCATTTGAGGCAATCTTTGCATCTACATACAAGGCACAACCACTTGGCACCCCAAATGAGCCTGTTTAGCATGCTCAAAAAAAAAAAAAAAACATTTTCCTTTGTCAAGATTTTTAAGTGGCTTGATGAAGGAGGAGACAGTAGGTGAAATGTTTTGTTTTGTTTGTGTCTTCTTTTGCTTTAAGAAAGGGATATCTAAAGGGAAAGAAAAGCAAAAACAACAGCCCTCTCCCAATCTCCATCCCCACATTTTGCGTAAGCCATTTTATGTTCTTGAGAAATGGGAAGCTTCCTTTCCACTTACCTGAAGAAGGAAAGAGAGATGAAACTTTCCATTTCTTCTCAGTCATTGGTAACCAACCTAGCACATCAGTGATGCTTCAAAGCATTGCTGATGCATTACTATTAAAAAGAAAAGCAAAACTTCCTATCTCTCTCCTTCCACAGATGAGCAGAAAGGAACTTTCTATTTTTTAAGATTGTTAAGCAGCTTCAGCACAGAGACAGATGCTTTTGTTTGATCTCAGCAGGTACACATGCTACAACTGAACCAAAACAGAGCAAGACTACCAGCATCAAAAGAACAGAAGCCCCTAACAAGGACCCCAAAAAGGTGGAGTGGAGTGATCAGAGGTGGGCTGGTTCATGATGGCATATGTGTCACATGGTTTCTAAGAAAAGGAGCACACTAGCCTATGCCCTATCAGGGCAAATGCCTGTCTGACTGCAACCTGAATTCTTGAATTGATCAAACCTACTAAATCCCCAACTATCGTGATGGTAGGACCTCAACCTTTGTACCCAATAACCTTTGCTGTAAGAAGTTAACATGGTATTACAGTGGGAGAAGAAAGACTCTATAGTTCTAGGGAAAGTATCTTGAAATGATATATTCTACAGACCCTGAATGGAGCCAGTTTCATGGTTGTGCACTTTCCATAAACATGAGCAGCTCATGGTCTGTAGTACATTCCACAAACAACGATATTGCCTAAGTTGTTGGTGAACAGCAGACCGTGATGCATAAAAGCTAAACAAAAATATGAGCTACATCTACTTCTCCTTTTGGGTTTGTTTTGAGTCACAGTAGTCTTATTCATCCATAATACATTTGGCCCTAGTGAAATGTATATATTTGACACACAGAGAAGTTTGTGATGAATTTGAACTTCACCCAATTGCAGGTTTTGAGTGTTTGTTGCCATCAAGAAGCTTTTGGAAAAAAAAATGCTATATTTGAGGAAGACTCTAGAGTTCAGGATTAGAATTTTTATGCCTTGTGTCCAGAGCCCAGGCAACAGTCAATTTTGGGGGCCCCCATTGCAAAATATAATCTGGATGGTGGGTGGGGGCAGTGGTGGTGGGGTCAGTAGGTAATTTGGCACCCCCTAATAACTGCACCCGGGACATTGCATCATTTCCAGGTGGTCTCTACTGCTCTACCTGGAATGCCCCATTCCTTGAATTTTCCTCCTGCTAAATTGACAACAACCTACAGCCAGCTGCCGTTTAGACACCCAACACACTGTGTAAGGACTGGCCTGTGAGAGATCAATGAGAGAAGCTTAGGGCTGAACTTCTGTTTGTCTGGGGCTCTTTTCACTTGATTGGGGGCAGATACTGTGGGAAAATTCCTCCCACTGTAAATTCATGTTCCCTCTGTTTTCTAGTCTCGGACTGAAACAGTTTTAAGAGATGACTCTTTGGATAGTCAACCTCAACCCCCTCTCTCCTAACAGCATGGCCCCTTTCAAATAAAAAGCTCCTACTTTTCTAACAAAATTACTTTGGCAATTCCAGTTGTGAGAGAGCTTGTGCACCAGATGGTTGCTTGCTCTTGAGTTGTGCTTGATTCCTTTACAACTCAGTAGGTGGCGGCAGAGGACAGTTCTGTGTTCCAAAGTGCTCTCAGGACTTCCTCACCTCTTTGGTAAATAGCTGCCTAAGGGGTAAAGTAGCAAAAAACAAAAACAAAAAACATGGGGAGCTTCATTCCAGTAGGAAGCTTTAAAGTTTAAAATGGGGGTGACCAGCTTTATCCTCTGTACCACTGCCTAAGTCTTGCTGAAGACAGAAAATGGAGAAAGCTGTTAATGAGATCACCAAAGAAGCTTTTTCATAGGCAGATAAGGGCACATAATGCTCAGTGAATAAAAGTCTCATGCCCCCTGCTGGTTGAATTCTTAGTGGAGAAGGACCAGAAATGGTTTGCGTCAAGAGACTGTGGAGAGACTGGGAGATCCACCAGTCAAAAATCCACCTCAGGATGAAGGCAGCATCTTAAGTGGATCAGAGGTGGATACTGAGTTGCTCCCTGACCTAAGTGGCATAACTGCTCTGTCCATTGAGAGGTGTTGAAGTGCCATTCTGATGAATAGGGACTCCTCATGAGTAAGGGATTGCTTGTGAGTTGGAGAGTGCTCATGAGTAGAACAATTCTTCAGTCAGAGTAATGATACCCCCCATATAGTGGATGGGGTTCTAACGGATTGTTTGGAAAGCCCTCTGTTCTAAACACCGATGTTACAACAATGGATTTGCACTGGCCAAAACAAGAAATATTACTGTTCTTCTTGAGGAACCTTGAGGTACAGCGGTTAAATCCCTGTACTGCAGTCAGAGCTGTGCTCATGACCCAGGATTCCACTCCAGGTAGCAGAATCCAGGTTCAGTCAGACTTCCATCCTCCTGAGGTCAGTTAAACGAGTACCCAGCTTGATGGGGAATGTGTAGCCTGCATAATTAAATTGCAAATCTCCCAAAGAGTTCTTTAAGCACTTTGGGGTGGTATATAAGCAGCATGCTTAACTTTTTGCTTTCAGTTTAAAATAATAACTTGCTTCATTAATTCTTAGCAGCTAGGTTGATATTACCATTAATATTAGCATAATTGCACAAGTAATGTATTTCCTCAGATCTTGTTAATGGATTGTCTTCTCATTTTAACGAGTCAGAAAAAAATGCTAGGAAATACCTTTCATTGCCAAGAAGCCAGAAAAATGGAAAGAAATATCAAACAGTGGCAAATTGTGATACTCTGTATTGCATATATTTACCAAAATGCAAAACCAAAAACTTTCCTTGTTGCACACAATTGACAAGAGCATGGCATATACTCTGAAAAATGTGTTCATTCGCCATTTAAAAGCAAAGTTTCAAAATAATGAGGAAACATTACTTGCTGAAAAGGAACTTTGTAACTTCCCTACATTATTTTCCCTGTAATTTTGAAACTACCTGTCACATTTATTGTGAACAGTAAGTAACAACCAGTAATAGATACATAATTACTAGTTTACCAGCTTCTTCTAAGCTCTAGTGCTGGCTCCTGCCCTCTGTATCCCCTAGGTAGCTCTCCATGGGACTTCCTGTCCTTCCTGTTTGTGCTTTGGGCTTTGCTGGTCCAGTATGTGAGCCTTGGATCTCCCTCATGACTACAAGTATCCTTGCAAATTTGGAGCTGCTCTTTTGTGGTGCTTCCTGAAAACATCCTTTCAAACTGAGATGATGGGAAAACAAGGGGAAGTTGCAAGTGGAAGAAGATGACTTTTGGACTTGAAGCAGGTGAATGAAAGCCTTGCCCTGCCCTGCCACTTGTTGCCAGTTCCTTCTTCCACTTTGCTGCTGGAGCACTGAACACAAGCTTACTATATTCCTTACTATAGGGAATAACAGAGGCTCTCCTTTGTCTGAAATGTATTTTATTATATAGACATAATATCCTGTCTTATTTCTGTCTGTATATCTACTATACAAATTGGGCCCGCCCCATCTCAAGCTGATTTGGAGGTGGCTTGAACTGATTTGTTTTCTCCAATTTGTCCTCTCTGTTTTTGACAGAAAAAAACAGACTGGCGAAGCTGTTCGAATGACCAGCAAAACGTTTCAATCTCTCAAAACAAGAAGTCCACTTGCCATGATGCAGCCTCCAGATAAACTCACCTGGATGACTGAGAATCTTCACAGATGCCCTGAAAATATGGACAATAAAGGGGTATGAGCTAGGAGTGAGTGTGTGTGCGCGCACAGGTACATCATCAGCTTTGAAAAAAATCTACTGGTCCTTCAGTTTGTAGGCAAAGGTCTCATGAATAGGGTGTGCCATTCTTCTTCATCTTAGATAAGGATGTCCTTGCTGGAACAGGCCACTGCCCATCCAGTCCAGCATTCTGTGTCACACAGTGGCTCACCATTTTCTTCAGGGTATTCCCAAGCAGATGTCTTTACCTGCTTAAGATTCCCTGCAAATGGCATTAAGAGATATCCTGCCTATCTCTCCAATCCAGAGGTTGTCCTTAGGCATCCACGATGATAAACATTTATACCTTTGTTCTCCATGAACTTGTCCAATCCTTTCTTAAAGCTGTCAAGCCTGAGAGCTGTCACCATTTCTTCTCGCAGGGAGTTCCACAGACCAGTGATCCACTTGGTGAAAAAGTACTTTCTCTTATTTGTTTGAGATCTAGCACCAAAAAGTTTCATGGAGTCCCCCCTAGTTCTAGTTTTGTGGGATAGGGAACACAGTTTTTCCTTATCTACTTTGTCCATATTGTGTATGATTTTATAAACACCTTCTTCTTCTTCTTCTTCTTCTTCTTCTTCTTCTTCTTCTTCTTCTTCTTCTTCTTCTTCTTCTTCTTCTTCTTCTTCTTCTTCTTCTTCTTCTTCTCCTCCTCCTCCTCCTCCTCCTCCTCCTCCTCCTCCTCCTTTTTTGAGGTGGAAGTTCTAACTCTTAGAATTCTCCAAGAATTCCTAAGGCAGAATTCCTATAAATACAAAGATACTGTATACACCCCATACATTTCACTCACCTGGAATAGGTTCTATCTCACATGTTCTCTTAAAATGATAGTGTCCCAATGCCTCCTGGAAGGCCTCGATGTTTTGGGAGGTATAGTTATTCTGCTAAGTAGTTATGTCTAGGGCACCGACAAAGAAATATATATCCAACAAAGACCTCAGAGTCCCAGGGAAGTACTAGAGCAGGTTCATTTTTGTGCTGCAGGGAGGCCTACGACAACCTGGAAGCACAACCTGTTTCCAAGTAAGTAAAAGATAGGCATGTGCCTGTGAGAAGGAGCTACAGTGGACCCCTGTATAACAAACAGCTTGTATAACATAAAATTCGTACAACATAAAAAATTCCGGAGATAGGGGAAATTTGCTTAACATAATTGTCTATGGGGCAAATCCGTACAACATAATGACGAATCACTCCATTTTCAATCATTTCTATGGGAATTTGTATAAAGGAAAATTTGCTTAACATAATTTCATTTGGAACGAATTAATTCCTTTATACAAGGTACCACTGTACCAGAATTTGGCTTGGGTAGTTCTTGAAGAATTCTGCAAGTTTGAGATGGGTTTTTGTTGTTTGTTTGTTTTGTTTTTACTACACTTGATCTTAGCCAAAAGGCCGAGAAGCCTTTTTTGTTTTTTAAAGAATGTCAGATTCCTACCTCTGGTATCCTTGCTCCCCCCACCCCCAGCACCACAAATGTTAAATTTAAAAATTACATTAAAAAACCATTTAAATGTTAATGTTTTTAATTAAAATCTTACCCAGGCTCTCAGCATTTGGTTTGTTAACTACAGCTCTGGCACTTCATTGGTGTTTCAACCAGCAGTCTCCTCCTGGGGCCATTGTTTTAATACTTCTTCTGCCAGAACCAACTCTATTGGGGGAGCTAGCCCACCATGGTACAATTGGAGGTGTCCTGCCATGCCATTAACCAAGGATGTACAAATATGTCCAATTCAGACAGTTGTGCAACTTTTCTTCAAAGCCAATGCAAATCACTTTTTAAGAAGAATGCAGCCTGTTGATTGGCTTTTGGCCTAGGATACAAATCTGTTGCTTAAAAATAGTGGAGACTACTCATTCCAGATCCTGAATGCAGTTTTATGGATCAGAATGGAAGAACTTCATTCATGACCACAAAGGGTCATTACATTTTTTAAAAAAGGAAACCATTTCAGTGCAGAGAAGGAAATGTGGTGTTAATGAACCATGAGTTGGATGACATATTTTCATGCTTTAAGTAGTCTTGAGAAATACAGCTTCTGCTGAACCACTTTTCTTTTTTAACTCTCCTGCCTCATTCCATCTTGAAATACAAAAGCTAGAATGTGAAAGTGATGGGCTTAATCCCACATGGTTCCTCTGTGAGATTTATTATAAGACTGCCAGTTTTTAATCTAAGTAAAACACTAGGCAGGCATTAGGTCTTAATAGTTTTCTGATGCTGCTGGAGGTATTCATCAGAGGATTTAGCCTAAATAAGGATTAGGTCTCCAGTTAAAGCAAGGATCATCCTTGCAAAATCTTGGATAACAGACTGGATAAGAAATAATCTCACAATGACACCTTGGCTATTGGTATTTACCATACGGATAGTTCTGATATTCTATCTGTAGTGAAAGATGGAGACATGTTACAGTGCAGTTGCATCATATGATGTTTTTAAGGAATAAAGCTATGGCTTCTCTCATTTAAAAGCCCTAACTGCATAGTTTGGTATTTCTTGAGCTGAAATTACTGTAGAGTACAAATATAATCACTCACTCACTCACGCACTCACTCACTCTATATCTATCTATCTATCTATCTATCTATCTATCTATCTATCTATCTATCTATCTATCTATCTATCTATCTATCTATCTATCTATCTATCTATCTATCTATCTATCATTACTAGATAGATTCATGGTCCAGGCTTGATGAACCATGAATTTTGCCACCCTGAACTGACAAATTGACAAATTGTCTCTTTCACAGCCCTGTGGGGCTATCTAAAACAAACAAACAAACAAACAAACAAACAAACAAACAAACAAACAAACACACACACACACACACACACACACACACACACACACACACACACAAGCTGACCTCCCCACTACCGACACAGCCTGTATGCTGCTTTTCTACCTTGTCTGCTGCCAGTGTGGAAAGCGGGGGTTTTGTTGATGGCAACAGGGTGGCTAACAAGCCTATAACTAATTTTTAAAAAATACTTTAATTTTCCCCCTTTACTTTTCTGGCTTCTCATGTGGTCCCGGACCACATAAGCAGGTCTCTGCTTCCGAGCTGAGAATCAGGTACCTGAACAGATGGCCTCAAGGTGGCTTATGGGCTAGTGAAGTACCTGTGAAGGTGGCAGAATGGAGAGAAAGGCTTCTCCTGATGACCTTAGCACCCGAGCCTGTTCATACTGTGATCTTTGATCTTTGAGATGGCTTGGACTCAGGCCATTTTGGGCTTTGTAGGTCAAGGTCAGCACCTTGAATTGTGCCCAATAGCTGATTGGCATCCAGTGGAACTGCTATAGTAGGGGTGTAATGTGATCTATTTAACCCGTCCCAGTCAGCAATCTGGCTGCTGAATTATTGGACCCATTGAAGTTTCTTGAGGCTTTCCATCGATAGCCCCACATAGAATTCCCTTACTTTTATGCCTGTCTAGGCAGAGCCACCTCATAAGGGCTTGGGAAACAGAGGGCTATTCCTCCCCTTCCAAGCCCATCCAAACTAGCCCTCTCTAGGCAATTGTTATGCGATCACTAAGCCTAGATTCAATTGCCTAGACAGCCCTGTTTATGTGATCACATAGGCAGGGCTACCTTGGCTTAGCTCAATAAGGGGAGGGGTAATCCTTCTCCTTCCCAAGCTCAAGGGAAGTACTCGTTTCTAAGTGATTGCATAACAACCACCCAGGAAGGCCAAGCTAGCCTTCTGTCTATGCCTGTGCCCCTGGGGAACAGCTAATCTTCGGGGGCCTAAACAGAGAGGGAAGCCCCTAAAAAGGGAAGAATAAAAAAGGGTCATATCTTTCATATTCATTGGGATCTCTGGAATTGATGAATATGAAGGGATGAGTGTCTTATGAATCAGTGATATTTGTTGAATATCACAATTCATTTTTTAAAAAATCATCGTCATCTCTAATGATTAATCAACAGGATCTACATGGGTCCTTTCTCATGCCTTAATTTTTCAGGCATGTAACTGTGAAATACTTGTATGCCTGAAGGGAATTGTAATTGAAGGAAATATGTATGAACCTTTACATGTAAGCATTAACCTTTGGGCACTTGAGAGTGACCTGACATGAAGTGGAATGTTGGGTTATCTATTAGAGTGGTTTGAGTTGTTTGTCTCCACCTGTATTCAATATGTACATATGAAAAACAACTCAGTCATTACAAAAGCAATGTAACCCAGCATTAACATAATTACAAGCAAACTAACCTGGAACTTCTAACTGAGCTGATCCAATCGAAATGTCGTTTTGGGAATGTTTCAGGTCTCCATGTCCTTCACAAAAGCATGAATCTCTCCAATTCCTTGTCATATATGGCAGGAGGACACACTATGGATCTTATAATTTGAGTCACTGTGAGGGCAGTCATTTTCAACAGGTAGAAAGTTATCACAGAGGTAGAGCATTTGGACTAGAGACAAACTTTAAAAATGGTGATTCATTATGATTCGTGATTCATTGGGGCTGACAAATTGACAAATCAGTGGATCAGTTAATCAACTCATCTCCCCTTTGAAATACTCTAAGATATTAGAAATGATTGCAAATCTGTATTATCACTCACAAATTTTACCCCCTCACACACACCCCAGAAAAGTGCCCTTAAGCAAGTGGGAAACCCAGTCTTCACCATTCTTGGTGGGATTGTAGAGGAGAGTCAGAAGAAGCGTCTCTACAAATTTGGAGTGACCAGATGTCTGGGGAGAACTTTCCTGGGGGGCATTTGGTGGGATTATAGAGTAGAGCTGGGGACGCTTACCTCCAAATGTGATGTCTTTAGGTGCTTTGGGGGCCATTTTAGAGCCCAATGAATTAATGAATCAAATTTTGGAAAATTTCATCAATTCGTATTTGTCAAATACAAATCCATGAATTTTGACAAGTTGGCCAAATTAGTCAGAAAATGTGATTCATTTATGAATTCATCCCCATCTTGGGTATGAACTATTGTGATACGTTCTGGAATCTGAAGGAATGGGAGATTGACTGAGATTACGGATGGGCACCTTACGAAAAATGACACACTGTTTCAATTTGTAAGCTTTATGAAATGAAACAGCAAACAGTGTGTTGTGAAGAAATGAAACAAAACATCATTATTTGTTTCAGAAATGAAATGATTCATCCTAGCCTCTTGATCCAGCCATCTTAAGAACAGGAGGATTATTTGTAAACTGATTGATTTGTTTTTTTTTCTTCCTTCACCTCAGCTGTTGACATAGCTTATCTCCAATCTTGATCTGCCTGGCGCAGTCAGCAAGGTGCTGAGTTCTCTTCGCTGGCTGTGTCTACAAGTTACTTTAAACTGATTGTTTTGTTTTCCTTTTCTGAGTAAGTAGGACTGTAGAGTTTTTATACATATATTTTACTTCCTTGCTGCACTGCCGATCAGCTGTTGAACTTATCTCTCCATGTAGCAGCTAGCCATTAGGTATCTAGCATGTTTACAGAGGGTTCTTTTCTTGAAAGCAAATTGATTGGAAGGTTTGAGGGTTTTTGATTTAGGGCAGTGGGCTCCCTGTTAAATAAAAAAAGGAAAGCTCCCTAGTATTTATAGTCTTACGAAGCATTTTGTTTCATTTCATTTCATGACAAAAATTCTTTTAAAAATCAATTTTAACAAAAAAAAATGAAGACTGAAATGAAACAAAATGAAATGAAATACTATATTTCAGTTTCATGCCCATCTCTAATTAAGATGTTCTACATAGTGTAGGGCCTAGATGCCCTAAGCACATCCGATCTTGCTTGATTTCGGAAGCTAAGCAGGGTCGGCCCTGGTTAGTACTTGGTTGGGCGACCACCAGGGAATACCAGGTGCTGTAGGCACCTGGAGTAGGAACTGGCAAGCCACTCCAGTACTCCTGCCAAGAAAACTCCATGGACATGGAGTCATGTAGAGTCGGTCACGACTGTAACGACACAACACACACACACACATAGGGTAGGATTACTAGGACTATAGTATTTCCTGAGACTGATGGGCTAAAGTTAAGCAACTGGACTTCAATAATATTTTCTCCACTCCTCCCTTTTTATTTACTTTTCTTCTAACTGCCAGAAATCATGGTATAAATTATTGGAGTAGCTGCTGCTTCACAGGAAACCCCAAAGGAGATAGGATTACAGAGCTTTGGCACTGGATACTGGGCAGGATTACATAGAGTGAGATGCCACACCAAATTTCCCAGCTTCTTATCTCAGTTAGGTTAAATAGCAATACAAAGGAAGTGCCTCAAGCAACCTTGTTTTGGGCCATTTACTTATGTGTAACCAAATGACTTCTCAACGGTGGCATCAGAGCCAACAGCTTTACAAAGCTATTATTCTGAAATTGCAAAATAGCTTATCGTATGTTGAAACAAAACAAGCAACACTTCCTTGGCACTTGGTGGAAGAACCAGATGTGTCACACAGGCCAAGAAAGGGTCGGAACTCTGCCTTTCCTTTCAAACAGCACTGCCTCAATCCTGTTGCGCTCAGTGTTTTCATTTATTCCTCATGAAACCAAAATATATTCCAGATGTGCTTTGCAGAAGGTCACAGCCATGCTGAGGTGCTCATGGTGACCTCTGCTGCCCTTTAGGTGCATAAGATGAGGGAGGGCCCATCCCCTACTGCCTCAGTTGAGATGGAACTGTCATTATGGATAAAATCTAACTTTGTTTGCTGAAATCTCCCTCCCAAACTCCCAGGCTTGCAGAGCTCCCACTACAGCTTCGTTCAAATCATTTTGGTCCTACAGAAAGCAGGCTAATGAGCCAAGAGCACCCATCCCTATGTTCTCTCACATGCTAGGAGATGTTTTCATCTTGTAGAAGGACCACATCAAACAAGGCTCATGGTGTGGAATTTTAGGACCAGGCTCCCCCGCTGCATCCAAGAGTGTTTTTCCTTTCCAACTAGGAAACATAAAGTCACTGTAAAATATATAGTTAACATCCATGATTGCAGTGTACGCTGGCCAGGTGTGATAGACTCCAACTCCAACCATCCCACAAAATATGGTCAGGTCAAAGGAGTTGTAGTTCAACAGGGTTGGAGAGTATCAAGTTTAATCTGTGCTAGGGCTGGGGGAAGGGGAAGTACCATCCCTGAACCACAGTGATTAATGATAGTCCTCATTCCTGGAGAAGTACTCGCATGAACTAAGGAGAGTGTTATGAATTGGGTTGCTTTCATGTCCAGAGATCTTTTAGCTGTGCTTCTTCCCTTTAACGAAGTAATGAAATCAGAGAACGCTAGGCAAGAATATTAAGGTTACAGGACGCAATGATCAAAGCACATAGATGTGTACATGTCCAGGACTGGTAAGTGAGGATCCTCAAGTCAAATGCTTCATGAAGGGAGAAAGGCCTTGCAATGAACAGCTTCTGATCTCTCACTTGCCGTTCTGAAGTTTAAGTGACGTCCGAAGGCAGCCATTCTATAAAATTAACTTTGCCCTCTTTTATGAGAGGGATTGCAAAGGTCAGACAAAGGGGCATGCAGTGATCACAGTCCACCATAAGATCATCTGACCTTAACACTTGAGATCTTTACTTGGAAGGACAGTTGCTCTTCCATGAAATATTCGAAAGGGATTTGTACATTCTCTCCTCTTGTGCCCAAGATTCGTTGGTCTTTCACCAAGTAACATTCTATCTATCGTTTACTGTAGCCTCTCTCTTTCAGTCTCAGAGTTAAAAGTAGTCTGATTACAAGACAGAGAGATTGTAATTAGAAGCTGAAAGCATGTCTCCCTCTGGAGATATGATTCTGTCCCAGCTTGGCCCCTGAGCAATTAGACTTTAAAATGAAGCCATGCTCATCAACTCATGACCAATGAGCACCCCCCCAAAAAAGAGAGCAAGAGCGAGCGAGAGAGAGAGAGCTAATTTGCAAGACAGAGAAGTGATATAAAATTGTATTAAGACAATCGGACATCTTCTATCACTTAAGCAGCACTGCTACTAATTCAGCCACTTGCTATCTCTTGGCAGAGTGTGGAAATTTATTGGCTAAAAGCATCTAACTGCACAGCAGATAAAAGTTCAGGAACATACACAGCAGAAGAAGATTGAAGTGTCCTCGCAGAAGACCACCACTTATTGTTACTTTTCCTCAACTGGCCCTTACTGCCCCAATAATAATTTGCTCCAAGACACTTGTAAGATGAAAGAATGAAGAAGTTTTGATTTACTCAGTTCTCCAATGATTAAAACCAGCAACAACAGCATTTTGTAGAAAAATATTAACAGAGTTTAACTAACTAACTAGCTTCATGACTAACTACAGACTTGACTGATTAAATACACTGCTCTGTCTTCAGGCTGCCTGGTTAAAAAGATGGGAAAGAACTCTTGTATTGAGAAGTGTCTCTCTCTTTGAAATTCTGAGGCAGAGAGAAAGAACAATTGGTTGCTACTGAATTAATTGAATTTGCCCCAGTCCAGAAAGACCCCTAACAGCCAAAAACTCTTAAAACCATCATACAGAGGCTGCAATATTTCCAACAGTCTCTCCTAGAGTGACCTTTATTATGCATGTAATTTGATCTGGTACACTTTCTCTTTTTCTAAAAGAAACTCTAAACAAAGTCCTCATCCCAAGCCACACTTTCCCAACCCTTTCCAGTTGCGCAATAACTTGCTGCATGTGAGAGTGCATGCACATCACTAAAAAGAAGTACCCGTATATACTCGAGTATAAGTCGACCCAAGTATAAGTTGTGGCCCCTACTTTAACCCCCTAAAACTGGGGAAAGTTATTGACTCGAGTATAAGTCTAGGGTGGGAAATGCAGCAGGGCCTGGCAGCTCCTCCTTTGTGAGCTGGGGGAGTGGCAAAAAGTTTGCCTCGGTGGCTAAAAGTTATTTTAAACATTGCACGCTGCTCCCCCACGATGTGGGGGTGATGGTTAGGAGAAGCAGCACACAATGTTTAATGACTTTTAGCTACCGACTCAAGCACTTGGCTCAGTGGCTAAAAGTATTGACCTGAATATAAGTCGAGGCCCCCTTTTTTCAGCCCAAAATTAGGGCTGAAAAACTAGGCTTATATTCGAGTATATACAGTATGTGGCTTTTCCCCACCTTGCAGTGCTGTTGAACTGTGCCTACTAATCCATGTGTGCTCACTCTCTCTTTCATGTATGCCTTTGTCTTCAGCCACAGAACTAAACCTCCCCCCCCGATCCATCCTTCCTTTTGCCTTGTCTTGTTACTGTTCAACACTGAAAAATATTGATACATGGTGGGTGGGTGGGTGGGGTCTCTCTCTCTCTCTCTCTCTCTCTCTCTCTCTCTCTCTCTCTCTCTCTCTCTCTCTCTCTCCAAACAAAAGGTCTCTCCGGAGATATTTTTAACAAATGTTTGCTGCCTGAGCAGCCAGCTGCACGCACTCTAGGGGTGCAAGACGGTTCTTGGAATAGTTTTGCGGTTTATTGGAAATGATGGAACCCTCGACATTAAAAGCTGGGAGGGGGGAGCTTGTTAGGTCACTGTAGGCACTCCCCTGCCACTTGCTCCTTGCAGGGTACTCCTGCAGCCAAATTTCAAGTGACCCAGGCATTTGGAGCTGTCACAATGTCCTCAAAGGGAAACACTCTTATGATTCTGTGAAGAATTTTAAACTGCTCTTCAGTACTGGTGGAAAAAACACATGGAGAGGAAAAACCCTCCAGCAAATCATTGTTTCTCCATTTAGCATTAAAACATGTGCAAACCATTAGGCTTTAACCTTTTGCTGGAAATACACTAACCTGTGCCCTATAAAATCCTAATTAATGGTCTCTTTCTTTCTCTCTCTCTCTCTCTCTCTCTCTCTCTCTCTCTCTCTTGAAAAAAACATTGAAAACCAATATCTAGGCTTGGTTTGTACATGTGCTATAGCCAACAGTACTTTCACCACAAAGAAGATTGGGCCCCATTAGGTCCCGATCAGGAGACTGTGAACAGTTCCTCTGGTCTTTAGAGAGATGCTATGCGAAAGAATGAGATGGACCTGACTCTGGGCTCACATGAACTAGCACGTTCTAGAATAGGCATAGGGATGTAAAGAATGCCAGTTCAATTCTTCATTCTTATTGATTTCGGCTGCCTCAACTTGATACTACGCCTTGCCAAGGAATTTTGCAGACTCACGAGATGCCTCACCCTTGGACAACAGTGAATAGAGGAATCCTGCTAGTGTATTCTTAAGATTTTTTTAGCTAGCTATGGCTAGCTGCAGCTAATTGATAAAGTGCTAGAATATATGTCTTAGTTGTGCAATCATGAGTGTGACTAGGTATGCAACCAAAGCACACTCTGGCATCTTGCCAATGAGCCACACTTAATTACAACAAGTTATGCAAAACTTACATGCCCGCCAATAGGATTCTGGCCCACAAGCTCTCTTTTTTTCCTGTTGAGGTTGCTGTAATTTGCCCAAAATTGTCTTTCCACAAAATTTGTCTCCCTCCATTGAGAAGCAAAGACATATACACAAAGAAAGCACAAAAAGACTCACAAAACACTTTAAAAAAAGGCACAAACAACTCTTCGGATGGGTCTGCTCCTGAAAAGTATATCCAAGAAAGCCAAAGCTGCAAGTGCTTCGTGCAATTCGTATTATTTAAAATTTTGTCCAAACAATTTGTGACATTTATTTGTGACAAAATCTATCTATCTATCTATCTATCTATCTATCTATCTATCTATCTATCTATCTATCTATCTATCTATTGAGGATAATTATTTTATAGTTCCTGATCCTCATCAGAGTCGGAAGGGAGCTTGGAGGTAGCTTTGCTCTGACAATCTTGATTTGCTCTAATAATCCAGTAGAACTATCTTTACAGACACTTGTGATTTCTCTCCAAATGCATCTTTGTCCTCTCCTCATTTCTAAGCTTAACAAGGAAAGAGTGGAAGTTAAAAGTCATAGAGCCTTCATTAGAGAGAGAGAGAGAGAGAGAGAGAGAGAGAGAGAGAGAGAGAGAGAGAGAGAGAAAGAAAGAAAGAAAGAAAGAAAGAAAGAAAGAAAGAAAGAAAGAAAGAAAGAAAATGGATGAGCATGAGAAGATGAAAGCAGAGCCAGGCACCAGATGTGGTGAGAAGAAGCTTCAAATGGGAGCCTTTTCCCCTGCAGCCCTGCCTCACTGCTGCTGCTGAAGGCAGCTAGAATGGCTTCAAACGCAACCACTACACACCTTTCCAAAATTATCCTTCAATGACTGATTCAAGCAATCATATTTCCTGAACATGCATTTGCAAAAGTAAAAGTCCTAGTGACAGATTAAAAAAAATGGCAAATTGGACTGAAGAGATCCCAGGCTGATTCGCATTGACTTTTACATCATGTAGTCAACAGAAAATAACGTGAAATGGCCTGTCCAAACCCTGGAGCATTTCATGTATTATTTGTCAGTGTAGTGAACACCCTTAGCCAGACCTTTCAAATTAGCATCCCCTACACTAGCTAATAGTGGAAGTGCCGCGTGGCTTTCAAGCATCTGTCTTGCCATGCTGTGCTCAGAGATAAAGAGATTGGCTCTGGTATCTGCATAAGTGGAAGCAACCTACCATTCAGCTATGTCACTGCTGAGGGAGCTTTGCATACAAAAAATGAAGTTTTTTCTGAAGAAGAAGATGTACACATGTGAGAGCAGAGGAGGGGAAGGAAGGAGAAGGAGCATGAAAGGAGGAAGAACAGAATGGGGTTAAAGCTTGCAGACAGAACTCCATATGCAATCTGGAAGAATGGACTGCTTGTTTCTTTATGACTCCCAAATACTTCCTTCACATCCTCCCATTTCCCACCACTTGGGGTCCAGTTTCACCAGAGGACTGGGTAGCTCAGTGGTTTAGTTATCTGGCTGTGGAGCCAGATTTTTTTTTTAAATTGTCATTTTAAAAAATGAAGGGAAAACCCCCCAAAACATTTTATTTTATTTAAATTTTCAAGCCAAGACTAACAGTTTTAGCCATCAGCCCAGACCTTTGAAGGCACAACTCTGACTAATCTGTGTTCCAATCCCTATATTGTCATCCATGTTGTTGCTGAATGAGGAATGCTACCTCTTTTATGATGGAATCCTCATCTTTAAAAAAAATATATAAGCCTGGCAAGTACAGCACAGCAATAGCATAATCTGTTGAATTTGCCCAGTGTTGACGGGTGAAAATTTTGTTTCACTTTGTTTTTGAAGAATCTCCCAGTATTTGCTAAGGCACAAAGAAATTAGGGTTTCAAAATTTAAATGCGCAAGAAACCAAAATGGCAGATCTCTTCCCCACGCCTATTATCATATAACAGCATTCAGAATTTCTTACCATTTGATATACTGATGGCAGGTGAGAGATCAGAAGAATATTTGTTGGCAGTATGCCAGCAAGTAATTTTTACTATAACAAACAATTCTATACAGTACATTAAAACAGCTGTTATCCTTCAAATGCTTATAGATCATAGCCAGAATTCCATAAATAGAGATGTTTACTGTAACATCTTTCTATAAAGAATTGCCCTACCTGAGTTTGTTTCTCTGTGTGTGTTGTGTCATTACAATCATGACCGACTCTCCGTGACTCCATGTCCATGGAGTTTTCTTGGCAGGAATACTGGAGTGGCTTGCCAGTTCCTACTCCAGGCGCCTACAGCACCTGGTATTCCCTGGTGGTCTCCCATCCAAGTACTAACCAGGGCCAACCCTGCTTAGCTTCCAAAATCAGGCGAGATCGGATGTGCTTAGGGCATCTAGGCAGCAGATTGAGTTTGTCTAGCCTGCTTTTAATTGTATCCAAGTTGGTGGCCATCACTATGGCCCTATGCAGGCATTACCTTGCTTTCATCAAAATGCAATATGTCCCACACCCTCCTTTCCCTCTTTCCTTTCGTGGGAAGTGATGTGTCTGGAGATAACCGTCATATGAGTGAGAATGTCAGAGACCCAAGGGTCTTCACGTTGAAAGTCTTCATGCAAGCAGAGATCTCTCTGCCTCAGAATTGGAGTGGCTTTCCATGAAAGGAAAGTGGTGGAGGATGTGACGGATGTGTTACTCTCTCACAGAAGATGGAGGCTGGTAATGTGATGGAAAACATGAGTGATCCCCTATGCTATGTAACAGAGTTTTACCTATTTGGCATTGTTACACTTAAATCAGATCTTATGAACTTTAATACTGAGGCTCCCTTTAAATCACTTACTCTTGATGTGTCATCTCCAGAATTAAAACCGGGGTACTTCAAGAACCAGATGCAGGGGAGTGGTATCAGGAGACAGATATCTAGTCTCATGTGCTCCCAGAGGCATTTGGTGGGGCCACTGTGAGATATAGGAAGCTGGACTAGATGGGCCTTTGGCCTGATCCAGCATGGCTCTTTTTATATTCTTATGTTCTTATGACCTGTTATAAATGCAAACTAAGACATTTGAGGCATGAAGCTGAAATTTATATTTAGGACACTTGTTGAGGGATGAAGCTTAGTGCTTCCTTCTTGTAAAAGCACAATCCTTACTTCATGACGAGTGGGTTGACACATTACATGGGTCAACATGTGCTCAACAGAGAAGCCCAACTAATGAGCTGTTCATTGAAAAGTCAGTCCATCTGCTTTCACTGAGACTCTAAAAAACACTCCTAAGACCTTCTAGGGCTTTCTTCTCATCATGAGGTAGGTACAGAGGTTTGCCCTGTCTGATAGAACTATCCAGACTACAGCCTAAATGCCCTCAAGTCAAGTCTTCCATTAGATGGCTTCAATTTGGATCCAGGTCTAGCTTCTTTAATATCCAAGGTATCACTGGCTTCAACTCTAGCTAGCTGCTCGATTCACTGAGTCCTGCTTGGCTTATTAACCAAGCCCTGTAGTCTAAATGTCCTTCTATTAAAAGTCTGGTTGTGGCTTTGCTATGATAGATGTAACTAAGACACATGTATGGGGCTGTTCCATTGATTTACCCATCACGGAGGGGACAGAAGTAGTTACTCTTCTACTTGCATCTTAATTTAAGTGAGACAAGTAATGTCTAAGAAGGGATTATTAAAAATCTATTTTTATGGGGATTTGGGTGAGGTTTGATGCATGGAGAAGGGCATTATACTTTTCAGTGCAAGAATGATCCTTGGCTCTCTACACTCCAGATTTAAGCACTTGACAGGGGTGACTAACAGAATTTTTTAATGCACGTCTCCTTTCACAGTCTCCATACAACAACATATATGAAGTAGAGATGGGCACAGAACGAACATTTTTTCGTTTCCGTTACCGTTTGTCATTTCCGTTACGTAACGAAATGACAAACGAAAATTGTGATGAAAATGCAACGAAACGAACAGAACCACGAAAATTGTGGTCATTACATTTCATTTCCGTTAATGGCGACGCGCAATGAAATGAGCTGTTTTAAATGTTAAAAAACGCCCTGGACATCCGTAAAAACACAGCGATAATTATTTATATTGTCTGATAATACCTACCAGGGGGTTGGGGTCCTTAAAACGTTTGTTTTTGTCTTCTCCCATCGCGATGTATTTTTCTTTTCCCTTTAAAATGGATGTCACCACCAGCCACAAAATGGAGGCAAGACATGTGATGGGATCATGTTCAACCAACAGCATGCCCAGGTTGCAGACTGGGTGGGCAGGTCTGGCAGCTACAGAGGGCATAAAAAGCTCTGGCAGCCCCCGTCCTCCTTGCAGTCTCTGGTGGGAGTTAGGGTGGGATTGCTGTCTCTACGACTCTAGCTTCAGTCCTGCAGCCTCCCTGTGTGCGTGCGTGCTGCGTACCTCTCAGTGAGTACCCTCCCCTGCCCTGCAGTGTAGTCACTCTGCGGCTGCCTTGCACCCTGGGCAACGCCCGCCGATGCCTTTGCAGCCTCCCTGCATACCTAGTCTATACTGTGTCTCTGCCAGCATACATTTTTTTTAGTGTTTTCCTTCTGGTCTGGGGCGTTGGAGGATGCCTGCGCACAGAAATGCTTTTAAAATTGTGCAAAAAGCGGGCAGAAACGACAAATGAAAAAATGAAAACCGGTAACGAAATTTTTCAAAAAATTCCCGACAAATGGAAACGAACTGAAACAAACCTCTCAATGACAAACGAAAAACCGAAACACCATTTTTCTGATTCGTGCCCATCTCTAATAGGAAGTCTTTTCAGGCATGTTTCTGACTGTGTTTATCCCATGCATAATATTAATTCCAAGAAAATGGGGGGAGGGCAAAAAATATCACCATCCTCAAAGAAAGAAATGCAAATGTTCCAAGTCGGCCCCCACTGGGGTTAGAGAATAAATGCTGTGTACAGCTATGGGGACGTGCTTTTTCCATGCCAGCCTGTGGGGTGGAAAAAAACAGCAGGCCTGTCTACTGGGGCTGATTGTAGACATGTTTATGATGATAAAGTGGTGCTGCGCTCCCTAAGTGGGATGCCGAGAATGAAAAGTGTGGTCTCACCAGAGGGCCCATATAATGCTAAATATCCTCAAAAATGGCACTTTCTTCCTCTTTGTGACCTTTACACTGAGGAGTTAAGAGGTCTTGTGACTCCACCAATACATCACTCCAGAGCACCAGCTTCAACAGCAACGACAACAACCCAGTAGGCGCCAGTGGTGGGAGGCTACTGGGATGGCATTAGAAAAGTTTCTGGCTGTAATTCATGGGCTGGCTTGGTTTCTGTGAAAGATGCAGCAGTCTCTGACTGAAACATTTTGCCCAGAGGACCAATCACAAACCCCAAGGGGACACTGAAATACCACCATGCATCACTGGATGCCTCGTGATCATATTTATGACATGAAACAGTGTGTGAGGTAAGACTGCCCAACGTAAATTGTCTGGCCTAAATAGTTGGAAGGAGAAAAGTTTGCAAAGAATGATAGGAAAAGCGGGTGTCCCTATTTGCTCCAGAAAATGAGAACTGGAAAACAGAGAACATGCTTTGCCCAAAAATGGGTGAGTAGCTTGGCATTTTACAGGCAGTTTATCTCAATGAGACACAGTGGACACCGATAGTGGAATGAATCATTTCATGTTGTTTATTTTTATTATATTTACTGAAGTTTATGTCGATTTCATTTTATTATATGTGCTATATATGTTTTTTGTGCATTATATTGTATTGCATTGATTGTTAACTGCCCAGAGTGGCCTTGCTGCCAGATGGGTGGTATAATCCAATAAATAAATAAATAAATAAATAAATAAATAAATAAATAAATAAATAAATAGTGAAAGGATAACAGAATGCCTGGATATGCACGTGTCCTCAGACAAACAAAAATAAAGACCGGGCTTTTTAATTTCTGTCATGGTGGAACTCATGTTCTCTGGTGGGGCAACTGGTAGGACATGAGACACCAAAGTCTCAGAATCGTGACAATAGTGTACTTCACTTCAGTACCCATGCATCCCATATTGCCTGTTCTTAGTTGTAGCTGTCATGTTGTAATCAAAAGTATGTTAATTATCTTGGACTTGCTGGCTTCCTTTACCTTTGGGTTTTACTTCCTGGTGCTTTGTTCATCCTGCTTCTCTGCTGTGCAGATGATAGATAGATAGATAGATAGATAGATAGATAGATAGATAGATAGATAGATAGATAGATAGATAGATAGATAAAATTGGCTACTATCAGAATCATGAGTTTCTTTTTAGTAGAGTTCTCATGTTCCCAGGCAAGGTGGCCTTCAGAAACCTGCCGATTCATGCTTGAAAATGTTTGTCAGCCACCCAGGGTTTAAGAATGATAATGAGAGAAAATTGAAAATAAACCAATACAGTCATGGTGATTCACAGCACTTCTGGATGATTATTAACTGCCAAAATCAAAATTATTGTCCTTATTCTTAGTTTTAAATATGGCATTAGAATGCCATTCTTGATTTTAATCAACATGCTTTCAGTCTCCATTCCATTTTTTTGCAAATATTCTCCCCTTCCAAGTCCCCAAAATTGCCACACAAGCATCAAAAAATGTAGCAACAACTCCCTGAAGCAGAAAAGTGTTTTTTTCATTGTTCGTGAGAAGCCAGTATGTTTGATTATTTTAACATATCTGAACAGCTATGGTTTTCCAGAGAAATGTGTTGACATCAAAGCATAGAATGATATTAATAGCTTAGTTAAGCAGTCAGTAAAAAGCTTGCTTATTTTTAGAGCTCAATTGAATATTCTCAATAAAATTCATTTCTGTCAAATTGGGCCAAAGAGAATTGATGTGAATGCCTGATACAAACTCTTTCCTAATTTAAACCTGTCCTGGCTGGCAAGGACAAAATGAAAGGAAGGGAATGAGTCCAATATGGAAACTTTCATTAATTTCAGGTGCCAGTTACAAAAATTACATTTCTTTTCCTACCAAAGATGGAAACATGGCTTCATCTATTGGTTTCCTGAAGAAACTATCCGGTTTTGCACCGCACCCAGTCACACCTTTCCATCTGTATGTTCCTGTTTCCCCATGGATCATTCTTGCTCCATTTCCTTCCTGCTCCCTCTCCTTATTCTATGAGTCCCATGTTCTGAGGCACATCATCTTCCTCAGTGCCACCTTCATATTCATTTCTATGGATTTCTCTTCAGCAACAATACAAACCACTTCTCCCCCCTCCACTTCCTCCTCCTCTTGATTAGTCATTTCTCACATGTTTTTCTGGCTGTCTTGAACAAAACGGTTCATAGTCCATGACAAGGAGGAACTGCATCCTAGGCGGACCAACTGTATGGAGTCAGATCAATGGTGTCTCTCGGTCATTGAAATGGATTCTCTCATGACTTCTCTCCCCACCCCCATCCCGACACCTCCTTGGATCCATATATTATGCCCATGCAGAGAAGAGAAAATAAGTGGGACAGGTCAGGAAAACAGTCAATGCACTAAAAGTTTGATCACATTTACATTGAACAGGGTGCAATTTGAACAACTAAATTCATTTTAAAGGTGTGTTTTAAAATTCAATTTAAATTTTAAATTGACATTGTTTATCCAGTAGTAAGTCACAACTAGAGTAAGTCCATTACATTGGCACTCCCACAGGTGTTGGCTCGACCAATCCCCAATTGTTCAATGGGCCTATTGAATCCAATTAATTATTACTGGATTTCAGTTATCAGTACATTAAAAGTATTATCAGAATGCAGGTGAAATACTTATGATTTGTCTGGAAGTTGAGTCATGGCAACTAGACTTCTTTTTCTTGAGAGATAGAAATGTTTCGCTGCTTGTCCAAACAGCTTCATCTGTCTGATCAAGCTGTTTGGATGAGTAGCGAAACGTTTATCTCTCAAGAAAAAGAAGCCCAGTTGCCATGACTCAGCTTCCAGAAAAACTCACCTGAATGACTGACAATCTTCACAGACACGTATGAATTGAATTCCCTGTACCCTTCATATATGAACTTACAGAGAAAATCCAGGATTTTTTCCCCTGCAAATGTTTAATCCAATTGCGTAGTTTCTTTCTTTCTTTCTTTCTTTCTTTCTTTCTTTCTTTCTTTCTTTCTTTCTTTCTTTCTTTCTTTCTTTCTTTCTTTCTTTCTTTCTTTCTTTCTTTCTTTCTTTCTGTTAACCACCCTGGATAGTGCAGTCTGCACTAAAGGGGTGGTATAGAAATACAAACAAGCAAACAAACAATTTACCAATATCTTTCCCCAGAGGGCCAAGGAAAGGTGCAGCATTCTTCTTTACCTTACTTTATTTTTCAAGTTATGCTGAATAGAGATGGGCACGACTTAGCGGTATTCCCGTTTCCGTTTCCGTTACTCGTATCCGTTACTCTACGGAAACGGAAACGGGAATTACTCCACCAGAATTCGAGCTCGAACCGACGAACGAACAATTTGGTCTGATTTGTCGTGCTCGTTACTTGCATCACGCAATGCCAAGCGGCACAGAAAAAAAGTTTTTAAAAGTTAAAAAAAAACCCGATTCCCGGCCCTAAAAGTAGGCGAAAACTGTCTGAGGGCACCTACCAGACCAGAAGGGTGTTTTATTTGGGGGGGGTTTCCCCGCCCCCCTCTCCTTGGCTATTGCTACTGCTGCGCTGCTGGTACCAGGCTGGGAGGGCGCATCCATTTGCCATGCAGTGCGGGGGATCCAAAATGGCGACCGCAATATTTTTTTTGAAATCGTTGCCCAAAACCCCACCAAAGCACCACAGAAACATGTGAAAATTAGCTATTTTAAATGCTTGAATTTTTACAGTAGCAGCAGTGGGTTTTTCTTGCAAAAAAAGTCTCTGTTGATTTTATTTTATTTTATTTTATTTTATTTTTTTACACCTGCGCATTCTCAATGATGTTGTCACCCATGGGAGTGGACCATGCAAAGTTTTGGAGCCATTCCACCAATCGCATGGCCAGGTTTTGCTGACTGTACCAGGCTGGGAGGGCGCATCCATTTGCCATGCGGTGGGGGGGATCCAAAATGGCGACTGCAATATTTTTTTTGAAATCGTTGCCCAAAACCCCACCAAAGCACCACAGAAACATGCGAAAATTGGCTATTTTAAATGCTTGAATTTTTACAGTAGCAGCAGTGGGTTTTTCTTGCAAAAAAAAGTCTCCGTTGATTTTATTTTATTTTATTTTATAGTAGACCATGCAAATTTTCCACCAATCGCATGGCCACTTGGCCAGGTTGACCACAGAGACTTCTGGGATGTGCCAATCGGGCATAAACAGCCCACTAATCGTAGCCCAAACCCGAACCCTAAGCCTAACCCATACGCCAGTACACTGTCCTTCTAAGTGGGTCAGAGAGGCACCCAGAGGTGCACCCCAATACTCACCCTAACCTCACCCGTAACTAACCTAACCCTAGCCGTTCCGCTAACCCATCTTAACCCTAAGCCAGATCTACTTGCATTGCACTACATGCAAGTACGTGAGACACAGCGGGTGCAAAGAGTCTGCCAGTCCGTCACTTGTGGCTCTGGCTGACTCCTGCAGCTCCCTCCAGGAGCCCGCTACCCCCTCCCCAAACCAGTACTAACGACAACGAAAAAATGAAAAAACAAACCGACTAATTTTTGCAAATTTTCGCGAAAAACGGAAACGAGCCGAAACGGAACCGGCCCGACTAACGACAACTCGAAATTTTTTTTTTTCAAGTCGTGCCCATCTCTAATGCTGAAAGAAAGGAACGGGCTCGAGATCACTTTATGAGTTTCAAGGCCCAGGGGGAGACTACCTGCATATCTTGAAAGAGTTCAATTCTATTGCTTCTGTCAAACCTCTGAAGAGTTTTGCTTTTGCACCTTGTAGCTTTACCTAATTAAAGAAAGGTCATTACCATAGTGCTAAACAATTCAGGGGAAGTATTGATTAAAGTAAATGGTTTTTCTTTCTTTTTTAAAATTGAATTCAGTGATCCCCTTCATTCCATAAATTCCCAGCTAGATTCTTAACAACTGGTTTGAATGCATGAATCCTTACCACTGTCCATGTCTTCTCTGAGGATTTGGGAGCCCTCTGCTGCAAATTTGGGGTGCATAGAAATGTTTTGAACAGTGGCTTCCAGATGTTCTTGGATTAAAACTCCCAGAAGCCTTCACCACTAGCTGTACTGGCTAGGATTTCTAGTAGTTAAAAGCCAAGAACATCTGGGCACCCATGATTATGAACCAGGGCTTTAGAGGGCATCAAAAGTCTTGTTGCATGAATAGAATAATGCGCAATATGACACTAGATCTAACAGTCCTGTAGCCTCTTTACAACATAGCTGCCCTGTGATTTTGTTGTTATCTGATGCTGTTGTTGCCCAAATCCTGAGCAGAATCTTGTCCATTGTAAAGATAAGAATTTAAGGAATAATACCAAGTATAAGGCACACCACATTTCACACAGATGTTTAATAATAAATTACAGTCTTGGAGCAGAAGACAATTGATTGCATTTTTCTTACCACAGGTCTTAGAAACATTTTAGGAAGAACTGTTTTTAAAAGCTTCATCGTTCATACCTGGTTGGCTCCAAAAAAATCACCAGTCTTTCATGGTGAGTAAATTTTTGTAAGGTTATGAATCAGGGTAGGCCATGTAAAAACTAGGATTCAATGCAGAATGTACTTATTATCAAGTCCAGATTCACAGAAAGGAATCTGAAACAGATGTTTCAGTGCCCATGGTATTAATAAGCAGGATCATTCTAGGATTTCTGCGTGGAGATATATTTGTATCCAGCAGAAAAGTCTGAGACACATCTCTGCTGTGGATCGCTTTTGTCTGATGGACTCGCTTTCACATTCCTGTTTGACATCTGTTGCTGGTGTAGGAAAATGTAGGAAGCAGAGAGGAGTCATATGGATCGAGCATTTAGGAACCAAAGAGACCTTGATGAACATCAGCACCAGTGCATGATGTGACACCTAGCGCCTCTACATGATCTTTTGTTGCCAGTGAACTGCATAATGAAAATCTAATTATTATATGCAGGAGAAAATGTGATCAAGATGCACCATCTCCAGTGGGTGGAGGTGGTTGGACATGATGGCCGGTAGCAGCTGAGTTATTAGAGCACATCAAGCGATCCCTTTGTTACATAGCCACAGATGTGGGCTCACCATGGCTGGCAAACATACAGTCAGCAAATAGGCACAGGGACACTTGCATGATTAACCTGCATGATTTCAGGATGTATCTGCATATGTGCACACAAAACTGTAGATATACACTCTTGGAGTTTTATTTGAAACCTCATATGTTGCCTGTAGTTTCAGCAACTGAGGCGACTTTCCTGGCCTGGGGCAATTGTCTGTCCGTCTGTTTCTAACCCATCATTCACTCAGCCTTTGAATTCAAAGAGAGCCCCACCTCCCTGCTGAGTGCTTTACCCCTCTCTCTTTCACCTTCTGGTAGCAGTTTTTTTACCTGCTACTGATCAGTTAGTTGCAAATATGTGTGTAGGAATGAAAACAGCACACACAAGTCTGTGATGTCAGGCAATTGTAAGTAAGGAGACCCTTTTGTCATTTCTCTTACAAAATTTCCAGAGTGAATCACTGAGATGTTAGATGCTACTTAATGAGACTCTGGCGAACTTAGGCCACTACCGCACTGCAAACAGCAGCCACTTTTTGTTTTGAATCGCCTTCTGCCCTCCCCCGGTCATGTGGTTGCTGAAGCAATTCAGCATTCCGCACTTGGCGTTTTCCGGTTTCCTCATCTGCACTTTGCTAAACGCTTTTTGTTCTGATTTTGTCCATCATTTCCCCATCATCTGCTTCTATTTCAGAATTTTTTTTTTTAGGGTAACGTCATGCCGTTTTTCTTCCATTCTAAGTAATGTACCTAATTTTCCTCTGACAGCAGGATAAGGCATACAGAGGAGGAAACCCGGAAAAGACGGTGCATGGTGTCCGCAGTTTCAGCCAAATTGCTTCAAAAAGCAGTCTAGAAATCAGTTTTAAAAAACACTACCCCTGGTGGCTGCCGCAAGAAAAACCAACACAGCGGCTGAAAAGGGGCGTGGCCAAGGGGGCTCCACAGAAAAAGCGATTGGAAATGCAGTAGGTGATTTTTAAGGCGATTTGACTTTAAGCAAAAGGCGATTCAAAACCTAAGTGCAGTAGGGATAGGCATTGTCCTCTGTGGAACTCCACACTTTTTCTGTGTAGCAAAAAGAATTTTGTCAGAAATTCAAAACTCTGCAACGTAACACAACCCAGCTTAAGAAGAAATGCAATTCTAGATTTTTTTCTTTCCTGCTAACAATTTCCATAGAATCATTTGCATTGATTTAAACAATTTAAAAGTCTTAGTTACTCACTGAACTTGCCCCCACACTCGGCTTTTTGTCTAAGGTAGAAGCATATCTGGTATAATTAGATTGTCCCCATTACTTAGGCACATCTTTGCTTACAAAGTTCATGACACATTTGGCTTCCTGCAGATGGTCATGGAAAGTATTGATGTTTGCTGTTTTTGACTCCACAGATTTCTCCTAACTTCATGCAGCACTTCTCAGTGTTCTCAAGGCTCCTGTGCCACCACGTCGGGTGCTGGTGCTGTACTACCACTGCCGGTAAAACAGGAACACCAAATTACCTCTAGCTCTGCTGAAGCCAGGAAATGATAGGGAAGGTTGTTATCCCTTTGTTGAAATAATACCAATATGAAAGCCACACAGAGTCAACATTCTCCCTTAACAAAGTTATGGCCATATTAAAAAAAACCTTTTAAAAGTATATAGTGGTGTTTAGCACTGTTTCAAAAAAGGAAAGGAAACTCATTGCTTTTAAAATAAGTTCTTGTGGTTTCCTTTTCTTCCCTGCCTGATCTTATTTCATACCATGTTTTGTTTGGCAGTGATCCTGAATCTGATTCTCCCCCTCCCCTCCAGCCCCCCACCCCACCCCAGGGTCATTTAACTTTATACTTCTACCCTCTGTTGAGAATAAATGGATCCAGTCCATGAACGCTTTGCTGGTGAAATTGTTGAAATATAGAGCTGAGGACCTCAACAACGGTCATCATGTCCACCCCTTGCCAATGTGGGAAATGCACAGGTAAAGCATCCCTGACAGATGGCCACCCAGCCTTTGAGAAAAGTCTTCAACAAGAGAGTCCTCCCACCTTCCAGGGCAGTCCTTGCCATCGCTGAACAGCTTTTGTGGCCACCCTATCCAGGTGTTATCATCTGAATCCAGGATGAGGATAGGAATGTGCACACCAGCCCTGTCCTCACCCCATCCATAAGAAAAACGGATGCATTGGCAGTTGTTACCAGCACCTGCCTCCTGAGCATGCTTACAACATTTCTGTGGCTGACAACTCTGACAGTGCTGGGCTACAGAGCCTGTTCAGCTGAGCATGTTCCAAAGCCTGCACGTTCCAAGCAGGAACAAGCAAAAGGCTGCCTTTATGGTCAATTGCTGGTGGATATGGGTCAGGATAGAGTTGCAACTCTGTGTCACCCTTATGCCTTAAGTCATAAGAACATAAGAACATAAGAAGAGCCATGCTGGATCAGGCCAAAGGCCCATCTAGTCCAGCTTCCTGTATCTCACAGCGGCCCCACCAGATGCGTTTGGGAGCGCATGAGACTAGATATCTGTCTCCTGATACCACTCCCCTGCATCTGGCCCTTGAAGTACCCTGGTTTACCTGAATTCAGGCTGTAAAAAAATTAGAGACTGAACTGTGAGTTGCTTGTAGGACAGACCTCAAAGAAGTATATCTGAATAATACAAGAGTTCTCAAAATTTGGAGTCTCGGAATATATAATTGTGCAACATAGCATGCATGTGTGTCTATGGGAATGATTGGATCAGGGATGGGCACTAAGTTGAAAAATTGTGTTTTGTTTCATTCCGTTTTGCCTCCACGCATTTTGTTTCATATTGTAAGTAACAAATTTTTTCAAAAAACAATTGTTACTTAGAAACAAAATGAAATAAAATGAATCCCCCATGGCACTAGCGCTCTAACTGGTGCCATGGGGGATTCAAAAGTGCAACTGCCTCCCAGCTGATTTTGACAGCTCAATCCCAGCTGGGAGGCAGGCAGGTAGGAGGAAAGGAGCAGCCAGGCAGAAGTCAATCCCCTGCCTGGCTGCTCTTCTATCACCTGCCATCCCCTCCTCCCAGGGGTGTATGTGTGTTTTGGACTGGGAGTGCTATAAGCAGTGTGGCCAGCCCCAAATGCCCACAGACCCCCTTTTCCAGAAAACCTCCCTGGGTTGTGGGGAGAGCACAGGAGAAGGAAGGAGGCAGCAGTAAATTCAAACAGTGCTTCACTTTACCGCTGCTTCCTTCCTTCTTCCTTGCGATCCCTGCCTACCAGCTTGGGCTTTTTGACAGGTCAGGGTTTGGAGAGGGAGGCACCCCTCCCCCCATCCTGACCTGTCAAAAGCCCCTGGTATGCGAGGGGAGTGTTAAAAGGCAGAAGGGAGCAGGTTTTTCCCCAGTCACTGCTCTATTCTGCCTTTTGCCCCTCCCCATGTCTACCAGCAAGGGCTTTTTGACAGGTCGGTGTGTGTGTGTGTGTGTGTGTGTGTGATTTTAGGGAAGCCCCTGAAATCTGGTAAGATTTGGGGGTAAGGGGACTTAGTTATGAACCTCTAAAGGGGCTGGGGGTAGTAAATTGGCAATGTTTGTTGGGAGTGTGGAGGCAATTAGGGAGTTAATACCACAGAGTAATACCATAGAGCAGGTTTCCTCTGCTACTTTAGAGCCCCAATATAAGTTAATTTTGATTGCAGTTTTTTAAAAAATAATTTTCAAGTGCATTTCTTTTTTAAAAAAATATGCACTCATATGGGAATCATATGGGAAGCAGTGTCAGTGCTATTGCTGGCCCTATCAGCTTCCAATTCCAATTAGAAGTTTTTTTCCCTTGGGGCACCTCCTTTTGAACTTCATAACTCAGCTCTCTGAACCCCAAACCTTTCCAAATGTCATAGGGTAGGCCACAATCGTTTCGTTCAAGGGAAAATGGTGTTTCATTTCATCTGTAACGAAATGCTGCTTCCCTGTTTCATTTTGTTTCATTCGCTAATGAAATGATGAAACAGCGTTTCTTTTTGAGTTAGGTGACCATCCCTAACTGGGATGTGTTATTTCCATAATGGACCTTGTGTAGTGTAACCAATTGAAGGATAGAATATGAATGACAGAATGATTATTTTTCTGTCTCTGCTTGTTCTGCTGGTCTGCATTTGTGAAGTGGGGGGGGGGGCGGGAGAAGCCTGCACACTCACTTGGGCATGTGCCTTTGAAAGGATCTTTCTGGCGGTGTGTCGTGGTTCCTAACTGGCAAAGGACCAGTATCAGTCTGTGTCCCAGGGTTTGGGACCCTCTGTTGTATACAATGTATACAGTAAATATTGCTTAAAGTTTTACCAAGACTAAATGGATATAATTTCAACTGCTGGCACATATAAGAGAATGCTATTCATGAACTTTTAAAAAAACTCTCACACATGATCAGCTGTGTGTGTAAACTCTCAAAGCATTTCAGTGTGGAGAACAAGTCTGTTTTCTTTCTTTATTTCCAAAATGCAAACAAAATGCTTGGCGCTCTCAGTTTTTCTGAATACTCTTTCTCTTAAAGAATAATTCAGTATTCTCCCCATTTTAGTGGGATTTCCTTTTTTAAATTTATACTTGGCATGCGAGGATGACTGCCATTGGAAGTCGAATGTACACATTTGCCTTTCTTCTTATTGTTGTTGCTAGTTTTTCTGTAAATAATCTACACATGTGCAGTGATAAAGAACACCCAGCAGTAAAGTGTTCTTACGGTCAACAAAAGGTTACTGTTTTCAGGTGTCTTGAGCCAACTGCTTAATTACTTCGATTTCACTCCCCGGCTCAAACCATCCATCTTGTCTCCACCACAGCTAGCGCTGGGGCCTCTCTCTGCAGCCTGTTTTAAGTTAAGCCAGTGCAACTCAAATTACCACTGTGTCTTATAACAACTGAAACAGATTTCATGGCCCCAGGTGGCACAAAGCTCTAGCAACAATAGCTGCAGCCGACTATGAATTCATTTTTTGTTCAGGGAACAGAATAGCTCTATACTTTGAAGCACATGGGAAGCTGAAGTCAATCGTTCTCTGCACAGTTTCACTCCAGTGACATAACGGATTCCTTATGATGAAATGGCAATGGCAGGGCAAGTGGCTCCTTATGAATCCCAAGGGGATGCTTTTTAGGAACTCTATCACTTTCCCCTCTTGGATAGTGCGATGAGAGATAATTGTTTGCTTCTTTCTTTGGGAACTGGGATCAGCTCTCATCCAGAAAGAGTAAACTATATAAAGAGTTGTTCCACACATTACAAGGTTTGTCACTGAATAAAGGATTTCTAGGAATCCTCTAGGTAGTGGTTGTCCTAAGAACTGATAAATTGCTCTTCTGCTGCTGAACGGCTGCAAAAGTTTGCTAACAGGACTCATGGGTCCAGCTCTTACCATGTGCAGCAACATAGATCTTTTCCCTTTAATCAACACCAGGCTGGATGATCTCAAAACATGTGTGTCTCATTACCATATTATTTATTATATATACAGAATCATGGGTATGTATGTATGTATGTATGTATGTATGTATGTATGTATGTATGTATGTATGTATGTATGTATGTGTATTAGGAATGCAATTTCTCCACTTGTCTTATCTTCACATCTGAGGACAAGGAATAGCCATGTCCTTCTCCTTACCTGCAAGCCCTTCTGTTGCTGCCATCTTTCTCTCCTCACATCTGTGAGGCAGATCTTTTTTTTTAATTATTTACACAAATTTTCAGAGAACGAAGAGAATTCTTTGTCTCTCTCTTTGTAGATTCCTCTGTGAAGTTCCTAGGGCTAATGTGCCTTGGGATCCCTGGCGTATGTGCCCAACAAGAAACAAAATGGTAACTTGCATAAAGGCTAAGTGAACCTCCTAGTTTTGAGCCCTGGACTATGAGTCAATCTTCTCCCACATGGTAATCCTAAAAGAGTGAGCAACTAGACTTCACCTCCTTGAAAATGGCTGGAGGAGCTCCCTCTCTCATATGGTGGTCATCTTTCCCTAAACTGGCAGGCTAAAAAGAGGATTTTACCCTCAGCCAGTTGTTTCTTTGTGCTTGGCACTAAACTGGGAAAGCATTCACAAATCCACCATTCACAAAGCAGCATGCATATTTCGATTCTGTTTGTGCCTGTCTAGATCCTTAGAATGGAATAACTATTTGATTTGAAATTCAGTGCTCTGACAAATAAAACCAGATCCACATGTCTGAGTATCCCGCTCATTGCCATGTTCCAGTGGGGGAGGAAAGGAAGGTGGGACAGAGGTTTGCTCTTGAAGAATGGGGAAATTTGCTTCTAGCTTTGGTTTAACTCTCATGCCTGGTGGTATTTTTAATTTGTCACATTGCGTACACATTTATTAGTTTTATGCTGTGTTGGGTTTAGTGATGTTGCTGTTGCATTATTTACTGACTGATTTGTTTAAAATTGAACTATAAAGTGTTCAGTATTGACTGACTGTGAGACAGTCAGTCAGTCAGTCAATCAATCAACCTCTTTATTTTGCAGCCACCCTAAACTCTAATGCAATTATGTCAGAAGGAGCAAGACTCTGGATCATACTCCTGCTGAATGTGACACACATTCATGACAGCCTTTCTTTTTTCCACAGTAGATTTCACACCATCAAGGCATGTATGGGAGCATTTATCAGCAACAGTATCATCCTCCATAAGAACAGAAATTATTCTTCCATTTGGGAGTATAACCCCAATCTCATATTTTATGATCTATGGCATTTCAAATGAGCATAGAAGGTTTGGGGCTGAGGATTGTAAATCTCTCTCTGTTCTTGCTGTTATGACTCAAACCTCACCAGAGATTCCCTATGAAGTGCAACCATTGTCTTGGACCTGTTGACATTTTCCCTTCATATGGGCACAAATTGGAGATGACCAGCATAATCTCTATAGGAGATGAATTTGATTCCTCTTCCTCCTCCTCCACATCTGTGGGAATTCACAGGTGTTAAATTAGCAGGAGAAAGGCTCCCCTGTTGATCCCCAGTGAAAATGCAACAAAAACTTATTGAGAACCACAAGTCCCAATATGGAACATAAAGCTAATACAGTACTTGAACAGAGCTTGTTTCATAATCCATGGGAAAGCCAACAGAGTTCTCATGCAGAAATGTCACACAAATTACATTTAATTTACTACAGAACATGGCCTACTTTTTTCCCAGTTCGAAAAGAGAGGTGTTAGGGGACTATCCAAGCAAAATTCAGCTACAAACATCTTCACGAATATATAACCTATTAGGACTGTAATGTGTGTGGCGATAGAAAAATTAAAACTCTGTAAGGCAAGCTTTCAAAGAGGCACATTCAATAGCTAACATTTACCAATTATATTTGTGTGCCTTTGGAATATACCTGAATCCATTATGTCCAGCACTTTCCATGTAAAGTGTGGGAATATTATACATATAATAATATATACTACAATATACAGTGGTAGCTTGTATAAAGGAATTAATTCGTTCCAAATGAAATTATGTTAAACAAATTTTCCTTTTTACAAATTTCCCATATGAATGCATTGAAAGCTGATTAATCCCTAATCACAATCATTTTTCTGTTGTACGGATTTGCCCAATAGCGGGTTCTGTTAAGCGATTTCCCCCTATCTCCAGAATTTTTTTCCTTTAAGCGGCTTTTCTGTTAAATAAACTGCTTGTTATAGGAGGATCCACTGTATAGTAATATATAATTTTTAAAAGATGTTCGTTTTCATTACTTGTAGATAAAGCCATGAATACATAACTCTTTGGGTCAAATAGATAATATAGAAGATATGCTGTTTGAAACTACAAGCATGTCAGAATTCGGGTAATGTGGTTTCACCCGAGCTTTATGCCTGAGCTATCAATGGCTGCAAACATAGTCCATGTTCTTTTCTGATGTCCAGTCACTGTTGTTGTTATTGCTGATTTGGCTATATGCTACTCCTCTAATTAAGCAAACAACTTACCCCCTAAGCAAGCTGGCTACTCATTTTACCAACTTTGGAAGGATTGAAGACTGAGTCAGCCTTCAGCTGGCTACCTGAATATGAAGTAATTAGCAAGCTACAATAGGTGAGAAAAGCTAGTAGAGATGGGCACGAAACAAACTTTTGGTTCATTTTGTTATTCGTTATTCATTTTTTTACCTAACGAAATGAATTACGAACTGCCCCCTCTAAGAAAAATGAAATGAAACGAAATGAAATTTCTGTTTTGGTTCAGTTCATTTTTCGTACCGCCTGTGTCTCCTACCTGGACTGGTGGTGGTCTAGTTCGGTCCTCCAGCTGGGCTCCAGAAAAGCACAATTTTAAAAAAGCCAACGGCCCACGCTACAGCTGGTAGGCGGGCCACATGGTCAGCAGTAAAATAAAATGAAATGAAAATAACATGAAATAAAACAAAATAAAAAAAAAACAATCTGGCATGTGGGGCTGGCACCAGACTCAACCAGTGGGCTGGGGAAAAAAGAAAAGAAAAAAACGAAAAGAAAAAGAAACAAAGCCGATCAGCCCGCGCTATAGCTGGTAGGCGGTCCATGTGGTTGGCAGTAGAGCGGGTTGGAGCTCTAAAATGGAAAATAAATAAATAAATAAAAATTAAAAAGCGCTGACCCAGGGGCCACGCGGTGGGCTCTTGAAGAAAAAACCCCCCGAGGCACTGCCCCCAAGCCAGCAGCTCAAAAAGCCCCTGCTGTAGGGGCCAGGATCTGCCGCCGCCGCTGCCTCCGCTGCTGCCCAGTACAGACCTGAACCAAATTGTACGAACCTGAACCTGAACCTGAACCTGAACCTGAACCAAACCAAGGGTGGGCCCGAAACAGACGAACCCAAACCATGGGTTTTCTGTTTCGTGCCCACCTCTAAAAGCTAGTACTATGACAATCAGAAATCACTTAACATTTAAGAAATTTCTGCTTTGATATGTCTATATCATCTAATTTGACCTTTATACTTCTGCTCCTTGCTTCCCAGGGGCATCATGCCAGTCACCAGAGACAGGAACCTCTGAAAACATGGCTTCACCTCCTCTTCAGGTAGTCACAACTTCATTACAATATGTCAGGTAATTGGGCCATGACTGAAAATGACCTCTAGGGAGGTAGGAAAGATGTATTTTTAAAAAAATGATACCAATCTTATGTTGTTAAATTTGATCGTTCAAGTTGTGTCTTCCAGTTCACAGATCAAATCTCAAGGTGGTTATGAAAAGACTAATCAGATGATGAACTTTTCAATCCCTGGTTGTCATAACAAAGATCTTAGGAAACTTGGCTCATTAGATTTCATGCACATGATGAACTAGGTTATGTTTAGAGTGAGTTGAATGAAGTTGGAGATAATTTAATTTTTTTGAAAGACCCACCTCCTCCAAATGGCAGCTACCTTGTTTTTCCACTCTTTGCTCTACGATGTGAAAAGTTCACACAGTTTTTTTAAAAAGTGTTGTTTTATAAGAATTCGTGTTGATCTCACTATTTGAACAGAGGTAGTAAAATCATCAGTCATCTCTTGTTACCTGGAAAGTAGTTAAATGGCTGTCTGCCATTTTTCTTAACATCGTACCATGCCAAGAACATTTATTCCCATATATCTGTAATTAGAGGCACTGCTTTCAAGAACCATAAAATCCAATTGGTCTCGGCTTAGAAAAGAGGATTGCCCTCTGCCTTAAATCTTTTGTAAATGAACAGTGGTGGAGACTGCATCTTTTCAGCTGCAGCTGACTCTTGAGGAGAGAAGACATAGACCAGTGTCACTGAATTCTTGGTTCTTGCACCAATTTATTAATACAGTTTAATGTGAAAAATCTTAAGCAGCGAATCTTCCCGTTCGCAGCAGCAATAACACGGTCTTTTCTTTTCTGGATGCTAGTACATAGGTTTGGCAGTGGGATGTGGATTAGAATACTGTAGGAGAACAGAGGCAGATTATGTGATAGGCAGATTTTAAGGCTGTTCAGCCAGATGAAAGAGTGGGCCAATGCTAAACTGTACGTTGTGACAAGATTTGCTGGCTTGTCATGTTCATCGGATAACTGCTTCTTTATTTTTTTAAGCTAGAAGAAAACATTTTTACATTTCCCCTTTTCATTCTTCACTGATGAGTGCCACAACGGTCCCACCTTCATTCGGGGACTGTCTTTTGTGGGTTGAGGGCAGCAAGGGGTTGTATAGAAATGGCAAACGGCCCCAACACTTTTCAACCTCTTCCTAAATGACTTAGCTCCTAATCTGCGGAATGTGAATAGCCATTGCCCAAAACTGGGTCAGACACATGTTCCATTGCTTTTGTACGCCGACGACGCAATACTTCTCTCTCGCACTAGGATAGGTCTTAAACGCTTACTTAATGGTGCCACGGACTATTTCTTAGCCAATAAATTGGAGGTTAATTACTCCAAATCTAAAATAATGGTCTTTGCGAGAAAATGGACTGCCCACAAATGGCTTTGTAAGGGTAATGTTATAGAGCAGGTAAAGTCATTTAAGTACCTGGGTGTTCACTACAACTACAGGCACACCTGGTTCTCCCATCGCAAGTATGTCCTAAATTCTAGCAAGATCTCTGCTAGCGCAATCTCACGCTTCTTTTTTAGCTATAGCAATCGCTATGTACCAGCTTCCCTGACAATATTTAAGGCCAAAACCCTATCTCAAATCTTATATGCATCACCAATTTGGTATAAAGCTATAGATCGCACAGTGGAGAGTATTCAAGCCTCTTTTTTGAGAAGAATCCTAGGCCTCCCTAAATGTGTCCCATACGCCGTTCTTTGCTTAGAAACTGGCATGATAAGGCTGAAGACCTTGGCCAGATTAAGAGCTATTAAATTCTGGCTTGGAATCCTTTACAACCCAGTTCATACCCGTTTATTATATCAACTTTTGATAGATCCTGACCTCCCAGTCGAGATCTCCGATGTTCTTACCACTCTTAAAGTAGCGGGATTGGATATTGAGCAGCTTGGCATGTTAAGTCAATCTGAAGCATATAGGACTATTAAAGACAGGCTATTGAACATCGAATGGCAAGAACTGTGCAGCGAAGCCAATACCACCAGCTCCCCACTTCAATTTAACATCCCAGTCCTACCTGGGAAGCCTGCTTTTTTTCTGACTTACCTAACATGTCCCGAAGCGCGCAGAGCCTATTCACTTGCCAGATGCAATTCCTTCCCCTCGGCACTATTGTCAGGCAGGTTCAATGGAATCCCTTACTCCCAGAGGATCTGTCCATGTCAAACTAATGCCGTTGAAACGCTTGAACACATCTTCTTTCATTGCCCAACTCACGATGCACTTCGTAGGAAATATCTATCCTCGATCCTCGATAGAATGCAAGGGTGGGAAGGCTTGGTTAAGCTTAGGTTCCTTCTCTCTACGCAAGTCACCTCTTATCTGGATGATGTGGCCTCCTTTGCCTCTGAAATTATAGCAGCACGAGGATCTGGGCCTCCCTATTCCCCATCTCATTGGCTTGAGTAGCTAATGCATATATTAGAATCACCAGTTCCATGTTTGATTACCCTCCTTGCTGACCTCATTTTCTCTTGTTGTGTTGTTTTATTTTATTTTAATGCCAATAAAGGTTGATTTGATTTGATTTGAAATGGCAAACTCAGACCCCCCCCAGCCCCTTTGCTTGTTTTCATGAACACAGAGGGGACCCAATACATTTTGCCACCTGAGGCACAAGCCCACCCCACTAAGTCTCAGTCCATAACATAAACAAAAACAAGTCAGGTTCTATTGTTATTTGAGGCCAATAATTACACAGGAATCTCTTCTCTTTCCCCACTGTAATAATACATTGTGAATGTTAATAATTCTTTGTCCTAACATGATATCTAAAATATGTTCCTGAGCCCACTGCTACATGTCTCATTTTTCTTTGGCCTCATGTAGCACAAGAAGCTGGTACCACACCCCGCTTAATGGCAGAGTCAGCCTTATGTGATGTTGCAGAGCTTTGAATTTCTGGTAAATCTTTGTGCTACATAGTAGAAGTTACAGAGATAGGGCAGAGTGGTCCATCCCCTTCTCATTTAGTCTGAGACATTTGTAGGAGAAAGAGTACAACGATTTTAAAAACCAATTTCTTGACTTACAGTTGCTTGAAATGACAGACTGGAGCATGCTGCTTCCCCCCCCTCTCTCTCTCTCTCTCTCTCTGTGTGTGTGTGTGTGTGTGTGTGTGTGTGTGTTGTGTGTGTGTGTGTGTGTTGTCTCGTTACAGGGGTGACTGACTCTTCATGACTCCATGTCAATGGAGTTTTCTTGGCATGAATACTGGAGTGGTTTGCCAGTTTCTACTCCAGGCACCTACCACACCTTGTATTCCCTTGTGGTCTCCCATCCAAGTACTAACCAGGGCCAACCCTGCTTAGCTTCCGAAATCAGGTAAGATCAGATCTGCTTTAGGGCATCTAAGAAGCTTTCTTTCTTTAATACACACATAGTTAAATAGCTTCAAAGGGGCAACAACAGCAGCTACCAGTAAATGATAGAGAGGGAAAAAAACAGTTTGCAGACAGGTGGGACTCTTTGAATTCAAAAGCTGGAAAGAACAATTGGTTAGTGCTGGAGAGACCGATGATTGGTGTGGCCCAGAAAAGTCCCTCCCAGTCATTCAAACCACAGAGAACATGCAAGGTTGTCAACATATAATTGGGAATTCAGTTTCATTCAGAAAATACTTTTTCAACATACAACTCCCAGAATACTACAGACATGCCCCAGTGGCCAGGTTCATGAGGCTATTCTGGGAATTATAGTCCAGAAAATGACATTCCTCATCTCTGCTTTTCCTGTGGAAAAGGGCTTCATGATTCTTGTAATATGGGCAAGAGAGACTATGCTATTCACCGAGGCTCAGTTTCACCTGAGCCCTTCGCTTGGGCTGATATATCTGGGTGAGGAGCAGCTTCTGAAGGAGGGTCACCATCAGGCCATTCTGTCTCCCCACTTCTGAAAACTTCATCCTTTGAGTCCAAATGAAAGATTTTGCAGATTAATCACTTCACGACACCTCCCCCATGCTGAGTTCTTTTGGTGCCCCCATGGAAATTTTTGCAGACGTCTGTGAAATTGCATATGTTTCCTAGTTCCTTCACTAATATGCTTGGTAGCCTGATGATCGATCTTCTTGACATGCCTTTCTCTTTCCATGTTATCCTTTTTCGAAATGATGTGAGGAGAACTGTACTCGATGCTCAGATAATGTGGCACCTAAACTTGCAATCCTAAAACCGCTTTGTAGCTGAGTTTTGAAACTTTCTAAGCTTTGTTCATTAAGGAGTGTGTCTCATTGAAATGAGTGGGACTTACTTTTGTGTATGCATGCAGAGGCATGAGTGAATCCATGAGTCATTCCCAAATAGAGATGGACTTGAAATGAACCATTAAGCAACACAACCCCCCTTCTTGAACTGGGGCAGTTCCTGGCTTGTTTTGGGGTTTTTTGGGGGAAATGCTCCTATCTAGAACAAAATGATAAATTATTATTGGCATTTGCAATTTGTGGTTCATGTGGTTCAGGACTTCTGGGTGTGGTGGATCAGCTCTCACACCATTTAGGGATGCTAGCTAAAGAGCACATCCTGGCAAGACCAGGCCTGCAACTTGGGCATCCACCATCCAATTCTTTGCCTAACATGGAGGAAGTGGGGAGGAGAGAGAGTCAATGGAAGACTTACTGTTAGTTTGACTACCTTACTTGTGTGGAAGCCATTTTGTCACTCCTAGATCTCCCAAATTTCATGCATTCCAAAATGTATTGTTTTGTGGGAAAGTTCATCAAAGTCTGTGGTTCCTAGTTTGTGAATAGCAATGAACCATGAACCCACATCTTCCTGGTTTGTGCCCACCTCTCATTCTAAATAAATTGAGGCCAACACATACCAAGTTGGAGAGGTTCTAACCCACACCTTGCTTATTAAGTTTATAATATTAAAAATATCCATGAATGGGTCGATACACATAGTGATGCTGCACCATCAAAGATATCCATGAATGGGCCAATACACAGAGTGATGCTGCAAAATCAGTTTTGGGGAGATAAAGAGTACTGGGGTATGTACCTTCTCAGGTGTCTTGTCCCCTCCAAAGGAGACAGCTATATAAGGCAGCTCTGTAATCTAACATATAAAGTTTGTTTTAGTTAATTTTATATGATTTGTTTTATATAAATCATGTTTCTTCAGTTCTGTTTTGTACTACCAGGAGTAGCCATTTGCTAGATAGGCAGTACAACAAAATTAAACAAACAAGCAAAACAAAACATAACTCTGTCCTGTTAGGCATCATATGGAAAGCAGGCAGTGGTATTTGTACCATTGAAACAAGAAGTTAAAAACAAGAATTTTTAAATAGGATGTGGATTGGAGGAAACAGATGATAATATTCTCAGAGCTGTGATGGATCCATTCAAAGCCCACACATCAAACATTCTTCCACCATCACACACATGTCAAGCCTCCTAGCATAGTAAATAAATTCTAGAAAACTAGGCTGCAAACAAAATTGGGGTACCTGGGTTAAAATATTTTAAAATACAAACGCCAAACAATAAAACAGTAAAACTCCCACACTTTGTGCTGCATTTTTCACAATGTTATGTGTATTTCTTTGCCTGAGAGTCACCAGAGGCTTTTTATAATCCCATAGATGCCCCAGAATGGCACACATACTCCTAATTTAGTCTGCGTTTGCACATTCGGCCAAAGGCTGCCTAGATCCCCAACATATAGTAATGCTCTGCCTCAATGGACAGTCTTTTCTGTGACTCTTGAGCTGAGTTTCCACAGAGATAACAACGCTGGCCCAACGTACTGGACTGCTGAAAGGGTTATAATTTTTAGAAACGTATGGGTGTTCCTTGAACACTTAACACACGCACAAATGCATACCACATGTGCTAAGTGTCATTTAACGCTCATTGCTGAGGCAATTTCCAAAGAGAAGCACCAGGGACCACAGACTTGTGATATGGGGAGCAGCAGCTCTTTTGCTCTTACCTTCCGAACCCCATGAGAACAATCATCCGCTCGGCATAGAGATGGCTGGAACAAACTGCATCCTGTACTGAAGTTTAGAGGTGCAGAGACTTAGAGCCCATGAATTTAATATCTTCAAACAACAACACAGATAAGTGCCCTCTCAAAATAATCCCGACTCTGATCCACATGTATTCAAATCAACCACTTTTCTGTGATGATGTGGTAGGTGGGGTGGAAGTGAGGAGGGGGAATTAAATGTAACAGCTGTAAAACAGCTGTTTGTCATCTGCTCCAATCTTATTACTGGTTTTAGCTGAAATTATAATATTAACAGCAATTATAGTATCTGCTTGGCATCAAAAACAGAAGGCACAAATATATCCCAGAATAACAATCAAGAATTGGTTTTCGAAAGAAATTTGTTTGCTTGTAGAACTTCTCTTTGCCTTCTCTCCTTCCAGCTGTTCAGTGCATAACTCAAAACTATGAGACTGTCTCAAATCCATTAACTGCATGCCAGGCTGATGATCTGGGATAATAATATAACATATCCAAAGAAATGTGGAGGCAAAATTACAACACTAAGATCATGAGAGGGTTTTGGTACATGCATGTACCATATGTGCGAAAGCCAAGCTCAAGGGTCTGTCAGGATCTGGCTTGAGAATGGCCTTGGCCATGGACTTTACTGTTGCTCTACCTGTCATATCATCCTAAACACATCCCATCTTGTCTGCCTTTAGAAGCTAAACAGGGCTTAGTTCTTGGAAAGGAGACCCACACCAGAAAATACCAAGAATCTCTAGAATCAGCCCTGAGAGCCAGAAGTGGCACTGCTACCAGTCCGGGCTGACAATATTGAGTTGGATGGGCCTGATTATAGATAATACAGATAGGCACAAAATGAAAAATGAAATGGTGATTTGTCAGTTCGCTATATAACGAAACGAAATGAAATGAAACGAAACAAAATGAAGAAGAAGCATTTCGTTACAGGCAAAATGAAATGGTGGGTTTTTTTCATTAAAACAAACCATTTTGTTTGTCTGTAAAATGGATTCCTTACCTGCTTGTGTTCCCTCCTCCTCCTCCTCCTCCTCCTCCTCCTCCTCCTCCTCCTCCTCCTCCTCCTCCGCCACTGAAGCCACTGCCGGCAGAGCCCCACCAAACAACTGGAGAGGGCGAGCAGTCCCGGCAGGCCAGCCTAAGCTTGCCACTGGAGCTGCTGCTGCTGGAACCCCCCCCCCCCAGCTAGCTGGAGAGAGCGAGCAGGCCTGTCAGGCCTGCCTAGGCCTTCCACCAGAGCTGCCGGCACCGGAGCCCCACCAGCCCCATCCCTAATGGATCACATTGCTTCCTATGTACCTCACAGAGTTATGTGAGCTTGAGTAACCTTTTGGGTTCCATCTGGTGCCTGGGGAAGTGCATTTAAAATGGGCATTTTTGGGGTGGAATGAGTAGAGCTTCGAATGCATCTCTGGGATGAGGGGATTGGAAATCATTAAGTGTGGAATTGCTACGTCCCCTATATACATCAAGTAGGGTTGGAGGAAACATTCCCAAGCTTTGCCTTTGACACATCCATTCATTCCAATGGGAGAACTATGTGGGAGAACTGTCAGAGGGGATGGATCATCGGTGTCTATGAACATTGAAAGGGAGAACAAATGCAATACAAATATGGATCTATTATGAAAGCAAGGGACTGAAAATTTAGTTACCATGTAGTGTGCCTTTGCTCCTGTATCTTAAGTTCCCCTACTGCCCAGGTACCCAAAGTCATGATTTAAGAAAACAGAAAGGAAAAACTGAAATGTAAAGTTCCCTTGTGCTACATCCCCCTCCTCCCTGCAACATTTAGCTTGAATGAATAATGTATATATGCATAAGTAGGATATTTATGGCACTCAAAGAGCCTCCCCAGGGTGTCTCTATTTTATTCCACAACAGTTCATAAATCTGGTAATTACTAACAAACGCTATTCTGTTGCAGGTAAATAATATTTGAAATATAATCTCCATAAAAGTCCTTACTCTAACCATTAATTTTATAGATCATTGAAGCAATTAACAGTACATATAAAAATGGAGCCCCTCCACCAAAAGTGTAATCTTTTATTAAAGTTATTTAGTTATTTAGAACTGAGCAAGAATCTCTTGAAATTCCAGAGAAGAGATCCTAGTTCCTTTCTTCTTCTTCTTTGTATTGATGCAAGGTGGGCGACAGAAGGAACAGTTCTATCCGAGAATGACATCAACTGGATGGGATGGAATTGTCCTTTTGCACTTTAAGAACAAAATGTTCTGCCTGCTGGCACAGTGAAATCATGCCAGCAGACTGCTCTGCAAGCATAACCCCAGGATTTCATGCATTCTGGATTTCCTGACCGCTCCTGTGTGCAAGGTCAAGAGGCCGTCAAAGGTTTCACTTCTGCTCTTGCAATATGAATTGTACTTGCTCGTTATGCTCATGTTTATTGTGAGTTGGGTAATCTTGCCCCCCCAAACTCTTTACTCTGCTTAGAAGGTGTAAGAAGGCAGGTTTCATGCTGTTGCCTTGCTTGGGGCCTGGTCGGTCAGCTTTTATCAGATTGAGCTAGAGAGCCTAGTAACTATAACTGGAGTCTGCTTAAAACCAGAGTCTTGAAAAGTTATTTTTAGACTACAAGTCTCAGGATCCCATCTCAACTGGAGTTCTTGGGAGCTGCAATCCAAAGAAATAATTATTCCAAGCTCTGCTCCAAAATTAATGATTCAAGTTTTTAACATCTTAAAGAGACCCGATCTTCATGACAGATGCATTTTCAAATATTTTTGCTTTGGGGTATCTAGCTAGTTAGAGCCAGAAGTTTCTACCATTTCTTGCTCCTAACAGCCGCTCATGCTTTCTTGAGGATTTATATCCATCTTGATCTGTTTTTATAATAAAACTGTTCTAATAATTTCCAGAAGTGACCCAATTACAATTCGAGAGAAGCCAGGGTTAATTCAACTCTGCAATTGTTACATGAATTATTTTGGGGGGTGGTGATGGAGAAAATAAACATCAGCCAAGATGTAAGACCATTCTATAATAGCCTACACCCTTCCCCCTGCTTAGACAGTGACTCAGCTAGTCATTTGTATGTAGGGATGGGCACAAAACGAAAAACGAAATGCTGTTTTGCTGTTTCATTATGTAATGAAATGAAACAAAACAAAATAACATGAGGAAGCAGCATTTTGTTACAGAGGAAACAAAATGGTTTTGGTTTTTTGGGTTTTTTGGTTGAAAGGAAACATTTCATTCTGTCTGTAAGTCACTTGGGTGATGGGGAAAAGTTTTTTAAAAAAGCTCCAGGCCTTTTAAAAAACTTTTTCCCTACAGCAGCCCTGTGCCAGCTGATCGGCACTAGGGTGGTAAAAAGTCCCCCCCCCCAGCACTGATTGGGACTTTGGGAAGGGAAAAAGTTTTTTTTTAAAGCCCAGGGCTTTTTTTTTAAAAAAAAAAAACTCCCCCCCTCCCCCAAGCCCCACCTGCCAGCTGATGGATGCTGGGGTGGGGGAAAAACTTTTCCCCCAACCCCAGTTGGCAGGTGGGGCTTGGGGAGGGAAAAGGTTTTTTTTAAAAGCCCAGGTCTTTAAAAAAAAACCACCACTTTCTAGCCCCCCCCCCCAAACCATTTCACTAGTGGTTCATTTTGTACAATTTTTGATAGAAAAAAATTGTATGAAATGAAACAAAAAAGTATGGGGGGGTGAAGGGAAACAAAATAAAACATAATGTTTTCATTTTGTGCCCATCCCTATTTGCATGTAAATGCCTAACAGTAATAGTGCAGATGTTCTGTTGCTGTTGAGATTGAGCAATTTGCTTCTGAACTCTTGGTTTTGGTGTCTGAAAGCCCCATGGGTTTCATTACACATTGAGCTTTGAAGTCCCGGGAAGAGAAGTGTTTGGGAGCCTCTATGGTGCTATCTTGAAAACATACTGAAAAAGGTAGGAATTGTTCATACAGATGTAAAACTTACTGTAGGTTTTGCAAGACAGGTGTCTCTGCTTTCTCTCCGAGTTGTAAACAACTTGTCTATGAGAAAGCACTTGCCCAAGATTCTCTGCAGCCTAAAGTGAAAGCCAAGAGTGAGTAGTAATTGTTAAGCATTGAAATGTGTAATATCATAGTTTGGAAACTATTATTTTTTTTGAAAAAATTACAGTTCCCAATAACCAAAATTCTGTTGCTCAGTGTAGTAAATCATGCTAGGTTTACTGAGCATTGTAACCTGCAATTAGGAGTAAGCTTGTTTGAATCGGTAGAACCTTTGGAAGAGGTGATTCAGGAAATTCCCATTGATTCAATGGATCTGTTGTAGTAGAATTGCTGGCAATACGATTTTGGCCATTACTTAGGGCTACATCTTTTCCATGCTACGCCTGCAGGTAGTTCTGGAAGGACCCAGCATTCCTACGATTGCTGTCAAGTCACTTCCAAGTTATGGCAATCCTGTGATTCAGTGATCTCCAAGAAGTCTTAGTGGTTGTGCTGAGGTCTAAACTAAAAGTCACAACTTCCTTTATTGAATCAATCAATCCATCTTATGTTTGGTCTTCTTTATTTCCCAACTGCCTACCATTTCCCTAGTATATTGTTTTTCTCCAAAGTATGGTGCCCTTAGCTGAGTCATTTTCCTTTCTAGAAAAACGTCAGACTTGATTTGATTTGGCATCAGTTTCATTTAGTTTTGGTGTTCTCTGGTATCCATAAAAGTCTCCTCTGACACTGCATTTTTAAGGAATCAATATATTTCCTAGGATGCAGCTATATTAGCCTTCACGTGTTGCCAAAATTAAAGGGTAAAAAAAGAAAAAGAAAAAGAAGGAAAAAAAATACAAGGCCAAAATGTCATATGTTAAAAACTAACTCATTTGTGTCAATGTGAGATTTTGTGGATCAAAATTCACTTCTTCACATACATGGAATAATCATATCATGTCTATCTTTATTCCTATCCCCATGGGAGTCATAATCAAGTGAGGTTAGAAACAATAAACAAACACACAATGTATTGTTGGCACAAGAGTCTATCAAGATGTTATGTACTTAGAAATGCAGGCCCTAATAAGAGTGATACGCTGTATTCCACCTAGTTTGGGCTGTAATAGAAATGCTAAGAGTTTCTTCCAAGGCAGGGTTCAGAGTATGTCAGGAGTGCAATTGTTTTAAGTCCCTATGATATTTTAAAAATGGGGTTATTATTAATGTGTGAAGTACTTGGTCTTGATTTAGGCCCTAGAGATGCACTGATTTAGGCCTTGGTCTTGATTTAGGCCCTTAGAGATGCACTGGAATTAGTTTATTACCTAATTTCTAATAAACCCTCCAGCTGCCTCGATGCCCCAAGCACGTCCAATCTTGCTTGATTTTGGAAGCTAAGCAGGGTCGGCTCTGGTTAGTACTTGGATGGGAGACCACCAAGGAATACCAGGTGCTGTAGCTGCCTGAAGTAGGAACTGGCATACCACTCCAGTATTCCTGCCAAGAAAACTTCATGGACATGGGGCCACGAAGACACACTCTCTCTCTCACACACACACAATAAACAATAAATCCTCCATGAACATGGGGTCATAAAGACACACACACACACACACACACACACACACACACACACACACACACACACACACAATAAACCCTCCAGTCTCCTAATGTAATTCCTTTTTATCTACAATAGCCACCTTGAAGTTCATAACCAAGTGTTCTTGGGTGGCTGAAGGGTTATGAAACTGCAGTGATGCTCCACTTGGGGAGGAAGATGTGACCCCAGAAGCCTGCATGGACCAGGTGTCTTGGAAACCATTCACCTGAGCCTGTGAGGGCAAGCCCGGGGCCGAGGGGGCGGGGGAATAAATTCCATAGCTAAGCCCATCATCCCATTTGAAGTCCTATCTCCCTTCTGATCAGCCAGCAAGTCAGTGAGACGGGGCAGCAGGACAAACAGCTGCCTGCCACCCTCCAATAGGCTGTGAGGTGCCTGGAATTTTGGGGGGAATACATGACTTCTGAGCAGTAGCATTCCTCTGTTACACCCTCCCCCAGTGATGCCTTGTTTAATAATAGGCCTTGAGCTGCACACGGAAGGCAGACCCAAAGCATTCTGCTTCAACACCCGCTTGATGTGTTGCATTGTCATTGCAACACGAAACTGATTTCTCTGTGCCCAATGTCAGTGACACTTTGGTTGAAATCCTGTTGCACAGTTTACATCATGTAAGGATGATGACACCATAAGTGACTTTACATATTGTCTGTAGGCTTACCTTCACAGTAATTATGTACAGTATAAGCATAGAAGATATGGCATGAGCATTCCATGTGTTTGAAGAACAGAATTTTGATCTCCAAAAGCTTTCACTGAAACAAATTTACTAGTCTTAGACTTGCCGGACTATCTTGTCCTTCTACCCCCTTTTCCCTTTAATTTTGCCAACAATTATTTTCCTAAGAAGTAGCCCTATTAGTCTGTGCTAGCATATCAGGCCAAAAGCAGACCAAAACAAAACAAAATAGCAAAACAAAACAAAAAACTAAAATTCTGTGGTACCTTAAAGACTAACTAATATAATTTAATGTGTTCTTTCAGCTCTTGGGCTAAATGTGCATTAGGTAGTATGCCTAAAATCTGAGTAAAGCCCAGCCAACCAGACTATATGGCAACCATATGTATAATTGAGTCCATCTAGATCATCTACATCAATTCCTCTGGTGGCAGTAGCTGTAAACACTGGTCTTCCAGCAAAAAAGAACGGATGCTGATGATATCTGTTGGTTCACACATTGCGTTTCTCTTGTACAGACATACCTGAAATAGGTTAGAAAACTTAGAAGTGCTCAGGGATGTGTGTGTGTGTGTGGGGGGGGGGGGAATCAAGTATTGTATGAGCCAGCCAGCCCCTGGGAGCTTCTTTCTGTTTAGAAAGAATGCAGACGTTTAATCTACAATGTGTGGAAAGTCTCGGACTCAGAAAATAAAAAGCAGATGTGTCTTATTCTCTCTGTTTTGAAAGGCTGATATTCATTTTGGGCACTTAAATCACTATAGACTGTGAAGGGGAGCAGAATGAGGACAATTTTTTTTTGTTTATTGAAGTATTTATGCCCCACTTTCTTAGGCATATGACTTCCACAAAGCAGCATACAGTACAGCTAAATTGATACACCTTTTAAAACAATACCATAATAACCATGAGAACACCATTTAAAATAATAATATAAATCCCAACGAGAAAAGGATGAACATTTAGAACACCCCACTCCAGACCCAGCAAAGGTAAAGCACAGAACAACGTCATCTTAGAAAAATGCTAGCTGGTCAAGCACTTTCTTGACTTAGGAGTGATAGTTTCTCCAAATGCATTTTGGCAACATTAGGAAAAGATTATTTTGTGCAAAGCAAAAGAGCTGAGATGAGCAAGAGTTAAATTTGACAAAATGAAAGAAGGTCATTATGTTTTAGGTACTTTTTTTTAGCATCTAACACAAAAGGAATTCTGGTGATTCAAAATGGCATTGCAATATGGATAACTGGAGTTCTAGAGAAGGTTGAGCACCCCTTCTCTTCCTTCTTAAGGAGGCTAATGAATATCCAATGGTGTGTGGCAAATGTTGTTTTATGCGTGATTTTCGTCCAGCCTTTTAACTAAAGGGAGAACATGGAAACAGGCTTTTGAATTAAGGCTCAAAGGCTCTATGAAGATTCTCAATATTCCAGGTAAGGTTATCTGGACGTTGAGCCATTGGCTTCAAGAAGCTTCATCAGTCTAAGGAACACTGGGGCAAGGCCTCCAATTTATAGTTCACCTTGGTTTTACACCATTCATTTGGTACACAATACCCTGAATAGGCTCATTAGATGTACAATGGCCTGGGGTGTGTGAAAGTCCTCCTTTATGCAACTGATAGAGAGCATTTTATTAAACTTATATTTGATGTACTAGAAATACCATTATCTGAATACCTTGTTATATAAGAAGATAAAATTCATTATTTCTCTGTAGAAGTTGCTAAATTTGTTGCTGCTATTCAGTCCTCCTTGATAACTGAATTGCCTTATATGGTATTTATTTCATTTCTTCTCAGGAACTTTAAGGGAGAAAAAGAAGGAAATTTTAGCAGTTAAAAGCACACAGGACTAAAGATATCTTAAATACCCATTTAAAGCTACCAATGAGGGCACCATCCTCTGGGAGGAAGTTGCATATGCATAGCCAAGATTTGGAGCACCTGGGGACAAAGTTCAGTTTTTGCACCCTTCCTGCTGCCCCCCCCACATCGCACCCACCAAGCAATGGGGAGCAGAACCCTGTGGGCATGGGGAGGGTGTGTGCACGCATGTGTGCATGGGTCAACATGTGTGTGTGTGTGTGTGTGTGTGTGTGTGTGTGTGTCACCAAGGCAATGAAGAGGAGGAGGAGGGCACCGCGGCCACCGTGCTCCTGCCTGCCTTACTACCTGCTTCGCCGCTCACCTGGCACACAGTGATGGAGGCAGCAGAGGAGGTGCCATTGCCAAGCCTTAGGGGAAAGGAGGACTGTTGGGCGGCTGGAGGGTGCACAGCTTCCTCCTCCTGCTTCCCCTCCAGGCACCCACAAATTGCTGCACCAGGAACAGATGTACCCTTCTTCCCCCCCCCAGATACGCCCCTGTGTATATGTACAAGGTAACTACTGAAAAGGCCCTGCCTCTTTGACTTGCTATTCTAATTGACTTTGATGGCAAATCTTGATGAGGGTATGTATAATATATCTCAGGCCTGGTCTGAAAATATGTATGTCTTTAATGTTAATGCCAGTATTTCAAACTAGGCCACAAATGCACCAGCAACCAGGATGTCTGGCATGAAATGAGTGTTATAACTTATTTGGCCTACTCAAGCAACCAGGCAGATGTGTGCTCCACAAATGTTACTTTTAAAAAAGAATATAATGCAACCTTGAAGCCAACCATAACTGAGCAGAAGTAACACCATTTGTCGAAGACTACCCTGGCTAGATGGCTTTGAAGAATACCATGATACTAAAGACCTACACATTTTGTAGACCTAGAAGGGCTGTACTACCTGCTTTCCACATTCATTCCAAAGCACACATCAGCTAGTAGAAAGCCCAAGGCTCAGGAAGATAAATACACCTTCCTGCTACCTGGTGCCTCATATTTTGTGACGTTGAAAAAAATCTGAATTTTCAGAAAAACAGAAAGAGAATTTCAAGTCCTACAGATCCCAGAACGTGAGATCCCATATAATGGCCAGTATTTTACTCAGTATTTATCAGATGGCATCAAAGAAGTTGGAATTACTTGTTCACTCACAGCTGGGCACAATTGTGCGTGAACAAATCATCCAACCACTATGACAGCTTCCACAATCACAGCACTGTGCCACATTGGCATGGCAGTATCTGCATTTGGAGTTCCACACGAGTCAAAACTAAATAAGACAGCAATGTAATGTTGCCTCATGCATGGGTAGTGCATTATATTATGTGTTGATGGAACAACTTGCTTTGCAGTAATTTTATTCTGCTGTATGTATTGATGGGTGCTTTATTGGACCTGGAATTTTAATTTGTTTAAAAGTGTCAGTCTAAAGTGAGGGTCTGCTATTCAGCTTCAGATATACTAAGTAAGCAAATAACGACCAAGGTGGGTGGAACAGATGAAACTTCACTTTAACCAAAATGGCAACTTTTCAAGTGAATTCTTGAAACTCTACAAAATTCAGCAAAGTTCTTCTTATTATATATTTCTGACTCCATCCCTCTCAATATTTGATTTTTCTTGATTCTTAAGAGATACACAAATGAGTGCACTGGTCAGCAAAAGAAACAGGCTGTCTGCATGATCTAGCAAAGGTCACAGCAGAAGTGATCTATGAGGAGCATCTCTAAGCAGCTGTTTCTTCTTCCCCAAGTACATGCCTCAGTTATGCTATTTGTCTTTTCCATGACTTAACATGTAAACTGTTTTTGCTTCAACCAATTTAACACTGGGATACATATTTGCAGTGTATGCAGAATTTTCAGGCAGGCTGGCATAAATAATTGTTCTATTTAATTAAAAGAATTTTTGGATCTATTGTATTCCATTATGCCAAAAAAAATTTAAACAACAATCAACAGTTTCCTACTAATTACATGCTAATATTTTCAACTCTGCATCATTAGGCTGTTTTTACAATAGTTCCCCTGGCAATGAAATGAAGTTAAGAAAAGACTATGTGATCAGATACCATCCTGCTCTTCCCCCCCCCCCAACCCTACTAACCTAAATTGTGCTTTCTCTGTGAGATTGTTTCATTCTACAAAAGGGACATTATGTTTTCTGAATCTGAGAGCTGGAATACCCAGCCCTGTAAACTTTCTCCCTAGTTGCCCCAACATTTTTAATGAATAATGGCTACTGTATATTCAATTAATGTTAGATCACCTCTATGTTGATTTTTTTTAAAAAAAAATAGAATCAGTACAAAGTGAAAACAACTCCTAACAAACTCCAGGATACTGCCAATAATGCATATTTATTGATATAACACTGTCTATATGAATACCAGTATGGGCATTAGTTGTAGACAATTATGTTGTCCAGAACCTGTTGTTTAGAAATAATTTATTTCTGTTTCTATACCTAGCTGTTGAAGAAGTCTGTGTGACAAAACACGGTGAACATTTTAAAACCAGAATAAAGACTAATTACATTTTCTACATCCTGAGACCTTAGTCTTTCACTTTGATTTCTGATATCATTGGATGAACCTGTTCCTTGAATTTCTCCTTTCCCCCCCTACCACCACACAACTCCTTCAACAGTGCAAATGGATTGATGGTAGACTGTAAAAGGAAAGTCAGAGGGTCAGCAGGTGTGTGTGTGTCAAAGGAAGGGGATGGGGGGCGGCATGGATTGAACTACATTGCCTAGAGGAGCCAGTATGGATGTGGTCACCTAAATTCATCACAGACACAAGAAATTGCAAATGAAGCCAAATCAAAGCCGAATCATTCTGATTCAACTGGCCCGTGTAGTCATACCTTAAGATAGTACTTATCAAATATAGGACAAAACCATTCATTGCAATGCACAAGAGCCTGTAATCTCCTTGGAACATGGAATGTGACATTCTTAGAAAGTGAGATGTATCATTATAAGTGGCAGCCAATGTGAAATCTGCAATATTGATTACTGCAATGCGCTTTACGTGGGGCTGCCTTTGAAGATGGTCAGACGATTGCAACTGGTTCAGAATCGTGCGGCGCGGCTGGTGAGTGGCAGGGCCGCCACATCACACTGATTCTGTATAACCTTCATTGGTTACCAGTAGCTGCCTGAGCCCAATTCAAAGTGCTTGTTTTGACATATAAAGCCCTAAATGGCTTAGGACCTAGATACCTGAAGGACTGCCTCCTTCCATATGAACCTACCTGGCAATTAAGATCTAGTCATGGAGCCCTCCTGAAAGAGCCATCCCTCAAGGAGTTGAAAGGGATGGCTTGCAGGTATAGGGCCTTTTCAGCAACTGCCCCCAGACTATGGAATGCCCTCCCAAGTGATACCCGCCTGGCGCCAACGTTGATAACTTTTCAGTGCCAGGTAAAAACCTTCCTGTTCCAGAAGTTTTTTAACCGATAATTGTGGGTCCTGATGGCAATTTTAGTGTTGTGTTTTTAATGTATTGTATTTATTGTATTTACATGTTTTTATTGTTCTAATGTTATTGTAATTTTGATGTTTTAATTGTCTATTTTGATTGTGAGCCACCCAGAGACCTTTGGGTAGTGGGTGGCATACAAACTATATAAATAAATAAATAAATAAATAAATAAATAAATAAATAAATAAATAAATAAATAAATATTAGAACAGTGATTCCCATGCTTGGGCCTCTAGATGTTCTTAGACTTCAACTCCCAGAAATCCTGGCTAGCACAGCTTAAAAATTCATGACCTAAGGTTGGGGAACAACAGCATTAGATGGTGGGGGAACACCCTCTCATATGCGGCAGTGCCTAACTGATGTTGGTGGGGAGACATGGATGAAACAGGTGGGGAATGTTTTTAGAGATAGTAGCACACTTGTAGCATCTAGTTGTAACTGAGCATTTTCCACAGATACCTTGCACTTGTATATTACTCACACATATAGTTAGTGTAGTAACTCACATTTGAGAAGACTTGTTTGAATCAATGGAACTTCAGGAGAACTGACTCACAAAATCCCCATTGATTCAATGGACCTAATTTAGGAACAGGATGTGGGATAAGAGAATAATGCTGAAAATCAAATATTGGGTGCCACATATGCTAGCTGTCCTGCAGTAGAACCGTCCCCAGCCCATTGCCATCCCGAAGTATTGGGTTACAACTCTCATCAAGTCATCTGGATGGAAGGTGCGAGGTTGGGAAAGCCCATTTCAGCCTGTTTCTAGGAGTCATAGCTTTCAAAGCGATGGAGTGCATAGCACCCTAAATCTCATTTCCTCCAGCTGGCCTGCAAAGATTTAAAAGATGGGTGTTAGTTAAAATTTATCCAACATAACATGTTTTCATGAACTGTTTTGCCAAGGCTTCCCGCCCCAAATTAATGTGGTTGCTTTGCCAGCCCACGGATTAGCTTGTGCAATGTTATTTTATAAAGGGCACATGAGAGGTTATTTATACAGATGTCAAATCCCCATATATACCTTATAAAATTGCACAACACACCCATGCCAGTGTTCTAGCATCATTTCATAAAACTGAATTACAAGACTTCACACAAGGTCCAGCTGGACTGCTGAACAGTTTACTGAAGTGAAGCTGCTTCGTGGGGTCCTTGAAGCTATTGAATTGCCCGGTATTCAAGGTCTTTTCACCAGTATTAATGAGATTAAAATTGTTGAACTGATGCCGTAACTGAGATTTGCCCTAATGTTGTCAAAGTGTTAAAAGTGCTCAGCACAGTGTCAGGCCTGTAGAAATTCTTAAGATAAAGGGCCAATCCAAAGGTCTGATAGTCAAATAAAAATAAAATAGTCTGCGAAGAATGTTTGACTTGGAAGTGAATGAGTTACTATGTTGTACCAGTTCAGCAACATACAGAATTAATGCAGGGATTTAATTGCATGTCATTGGGCAAGTTGGATAGTGGCAGAGTGCCCAGACAGGCAAGTGAATCAAACAGTGCAACCCATCCCTAAGGCCGCCACTATCACATACATATTTTCATAGTACACATGGCAGTTATGTGTATGTCACAGTTCCTATGTAGAGGATGGTGGAATTGCAATTTGGAAATAAAAGGCCACAGGGATACCGCCATCCCTAAACACCCATGACATAGGTTCAAAGAGATATTGCATATGAGTATATAGCTGTTATGTCTTTTAGCAAACTATGTAAAGTTACTTTTTAAAAGAAATTATTTATAGTATCAGGATTGTAACATAACAGTTATATTAGTAAGCCCCACTGAATAGTTGATACTCTTATAGTTAATGCCCAAGATCCTGCTACACTGTAGGAAAGGCTATGGCATCCACCATGGTGGCTAATTATCCTTAATTAGCATGTCAAGACATTGGTGTTTGATGAAGAAGCTAGATGGCAACTAGACAACTGAACGCAATTTGCCACTGTGAGTTTGTGCTATTGCCTTTTAGGCTATGTAGTTCTGCAACATGATTTCAGCCAATGGTGATTTATTCATTGTTTTCCTTTCCTCAAAAATGACTTAAATTATGACTTTTCAGTTTTGTTTTGTTTTAAAAATCTGAATACTTTCTATACCTCCTTGACAATTCAACACCCACAATAGAAACCGAGACATCACTAGCCAGTACCGAATACTCTGGGCATGTGAGGAGATGACACCCTTATTTTATTTTTATTTTAGTACCATCTGTAGGGCATCTTTCTCTAAGTGAGGGGACTTATTCCTGCAACAATAAAAGCCAATTTAAAAATTCCATCACAGGAGTGAAGTTATCTCTTGGTAAGTTGGAAATGAAACTGTAATGTAATGTAGGCTATACCTAAGTTATTGAGCAAAGGAGTTAGTTACAAATAACTAGGTATATGTAACCTATGGCCTTTCTGGTTCTGCCAAGCTTCGTCAGGATGCAAATAATACACTTAGGGTATGATCACATTGGCATACATTGGGGACTGCTTCTGATACCATCTAAATCAAGCTGTCTCCCAGAAATTGTATGATGTACTAGGGATAGCACACCAGTCTGATCCATGCCTAGTGTTGGACCTTTTGGGGCCAACAGTAGGACTACTACCGGGGGGTGGGGTACGCTGAGACAATTGCCGATGGATTGAAGTGTCACTTTAAGGTGGAATCACTCCCAACAAAGTGATCCTTTCCCAGAGCCATCAGATGCACATCTTGCCAACCATTCGATTTCACACTTAGTCAATTTTACATCACAAAAAACCCTAGATAGACTTAGCAGGGAATATTTCTTGTTCTGATAGAAAATGAAATATCCACATTAGGTTGGCTAGTTATCTGCCTTAAAACAGTAGTTGTCCCCTAGGTAGGTTTCCATCTCTTTTGTTTTCCATCTTGAGACTGCAGGTAGCATAGCTCAGTGAGTTGGAGCACATAGCTGCAGAGCCAAGGACTGGGAGTTCAATCCCACAGTGTGCTTCCTGGGACTTGGGCAAGCTGTAATAGTTTCAGAGTGCATCAAGAAAAGAGGCATGAGATGCCACTTCTTGGGTATCTAGAAAGCCTCTACAAGGGCCACCATAAGTCAGAATTGACTTGACATCACACAGTAGGGGAGCTGAGCACTGCTTAATGATGTTGGATGGCTTTATTTCCCATTGCTGTCTGGGACACTTGACACACTGGCTCATGCTAGTGGAATTCAGGTGACTGGCTCATTTGTTTTATTCCTGAAATCCTAATGTGTCTCACTTCCTCCCAAGATATATTTATTGTGTTTTTCTATTTTTGTACATGACCCTTTCTATGGGGAAAAATAATAACCAGAACTTGCAACACCTACTTTTCTTGACTACACCTCCAAGAATTCCCATTACTGGCTCAGTGATTCTGCCAACAGCAGTCTAAGAAGATAACTTGTCAAGTTCTGCTCATAACTCAGTGGTTGATCATGTGCTTTTCATTAGAAGGCACCAAGCATTTGCTTATACTGCTGGTTAAAAGGATCTTAAAATATTAAGTCTGGGAAGACCTCTATGAGAGACCTTAGATCTCAGAGTCCTAAAGACAGCACCAGACGAGAGAGACGAACAGCCTGATATTATATAAAACAGTGTGAGATGTTCTGTCTGTGGATTTCATGAATTGCAGTCTTATTTATGAACATTTGTGGTTTAAGGAACCTCTGCCCCTTTTGTTTTTTATATTTATTAGTCTGATTTGCGAAGGATAGTATTTGTGCTGAAAAAGAGGCATGTTTTCTATGTAATTTCTTAACTGGCGAGATGTTTAATGAAAACGTTCTTTTCAGCAGTATATCAAAAAGTTGTTTCCTTACCCTCCTTCCACCAGGGGGCATCCATGCAAAAAAGGAGAAGCTGCCTGAGTCATGCGGGGTTCTCATTTCCCTGCCTGTAAACTTCTGTAGTATTGATATTTTCTTGTGCACTTCGCTGTAAAACTCATTTTGCTTTGAAATTCTTTGTAACACAAGTAATCTAGCAGAACTGCAATACATTGAAACAGCTGCCAAGTAAGAGGATAGGAGAAAGAGAGGCTTGGCAGTGATGTGAAGAGGCCAGGGCATAGGATTTGTCCCTCAATGTATAATAAATCAACAAAACTGCAAAGTGGCAATGATTTTTCATTGTGACTTGGAGTTCATTGTATACCTGGATACAAATTTTGGGGAGGAGAAATATGTTCAGTACAGTTCAAACACTTTAAACAGATGGGTAGTGGATATTCAAATAGCTCTTTGTTCAGCTACAGATGGATAGACCAAAAGTATTTTTAATGTTGCACATGAGAAAGAATCAAGAACATAAAACAAGAAGAGGGGGTAGGAATGATGGTTAGTGCGGTATACTGGGACCTGGGCAGATTCAAAGCTCTGGTGGGCCCCACTCCCTTTGTCCATCCTTGCATCACTACTTCCACCTATTGTCCAGACCTAACTTAATAGCAGGATTCCAGAGCTCCAAAAGCTGTTGTACCTGGCCCACACCCACTGCCACCAGCCCCAGGAGTGGACCAAGCATGGAAAGACCCAGAATGAATTGATTTTTCAATTCATTTTCACCTTTCAAACAATATAAAATGCCTGCCCAGACACCTAGAGACACTGCAATTGCAGAGATGCTTCCTCTAACACTCCTCAACAACCCCTCAAACTTTGGTGAAGACTGGACTTCAGACATTCAAGATATACATCCACAAAGTGGGTTCATCTAGGAAATTGCTCTTTAGAAGCTGGCTTGGGGAAACCCAATCTTCACCAAACCTAAACAGATTGTAGAGGAGAGAAAGAAGAAGCTTCTCTCTCTGTTTCATATCTCCAGATGCCTGGGTATCTGGAGATACCCTGAGGGAGCCCTCTTTGGGGGGGGGGTATAGAAACCCAATCTTCACCATACTTAAAGGGGCTGTAGAAGAGAATAAGGAGATGTTTCCTGGCAATTTTGCTTCTAAAAGATAGTGACTTTGGCAACTGAGGAGATGGGCTGCCCAGAGTCCACCTTCATAAACCATCTACTGTTCATACCCAGGATGCACACTGGTTGGGTGGTGTTGCTGAAATGGAAGTTGCCTGCATCTACCGGTGGCTGCTTCATGGGCCATCACGTTCTGGCTAGCCAACTTGGTCCTAGATCATTCATTATTTCTCTTTCTTGTTATATTCTCTATCTGAAAAATCCTGAAAAGGGCCATCTATGCCACAATTGACTTGATGGCATGTTTTTATTAATTAATAAATAATACATTAATAATGTCAGCACCTAGGTTGGCCCTGAGAGGTAGAGTTTGTGTTGCAGCTTCTTGGCGTTTTCTGCTGGAACGGAACCAGAGATGAATCTTAAAAACATGTGTGAACACTATCTTCTTGTTGTATCTCTTCTAGCAGTACAAGTTAATATGCATCTTCTGTAAAGAAATGCACACAGAAGATACAGTCTGTTCTCTTAAAATGATTTTTTTTTTTGGTCTGGCAGCCACACAGGAAACCCTTCTTGCTTAGAGAATTGCTTTAAAAGGCAGCACAACGAAAGATAACTTTGTGTAATAAAGCTGAACCAATTTTTATTTTTCTAAAGGAAGGAAGGGTATATAACTAAATCCAGCTTCTCCATCCCTCAGAATTATCCCTCAGACTTTGCCAGCATGATCTGTGGTTTTCTGACTGGAGAGCGGTGCACGCAGTCTTCGCTATAGCCTGGAGTAATACCACACCTGCATCTCCTGTTTCCTCACACAGTCCATCATCTAGCTTGGAACACCATATATGCTCTGAAGCCTTTTTCATTTGCTTCCTAGCTGGACTAGAATGGAGGCATATTAACTACCAAGAAGTCATTTTGTGGTACATGGTGAAAGTCTGGGGTTTCCTACTGTAGCAGAAAAGCTTACTTTTTCTATAGCCATCTCATAGGACCTGGGATTAGTATGGACAGAAGCTGTCTTTCAACATCTGTTATTCTCTTTAGTTGAGGATTGGGAAGGGCCATGCTTACAATAAATTGTTTGTTTTCCTCATGCCTTTAAAAGCATAAAGATATGGCTCTACACATCCATTCACTATACCCTCTGCTTGTATTTTTCTCCTGCCCCTTGCAATGAATAACTGCTTTTGTGATCCCCATGACATGAACAGGTATCTGGTAACCCATGAGTTTAACAATTTTGATTCTGTCCATGTTATCATGTTGTAACCTTTGCCTTTCATCAGGAGAAATCATTTTATAAAATTAGGCCACTGAAGGGTTCCATGGTCTTCCTTAAAATTGTCCTTGGGACTGTTGCGAAAAACAACTGACATTTGAAAAGTGTCAAGAATGAAAAATGCACATGCATTGTGATGTCATGAATTTGATTGTCTTGATTTCTGTGAATGGATCTATCTCACAGTGATTTGCCTTATGTGTTGCCTGAGGTGTGTGTGTGTAGACAGCCAGTTTTCAAATGACCTTTTATGGTTCTCAAGTTTTCCCTCAGGGGAATATGCTGAATTATTATATTATATGTCATCTAGTCACACCCAGGTTATAGTGATCCTGAAAGGATTCGCAAGATCCAGTAAATGAGATATTTAAGGAGTAGTTGTACTAGTTCTGTCCCCAATGACTTTCATAGCAGATCTTGTAAATTCTAATTCACTGTACAACTATACAACACTATACAACGGGGTGGTGGGAGAAACGGCAGCTGTGATGCCAAAGGAAGGCCCATGAGGCGAGATGAGGGGAGGTGGCGGCGGCGACCAGATGACCTGTGAAGAAATGGGGAGCATGCCTGGCCTCTGCGCCTGCCGGTGGGTTCTTGTTGGCTGATGAGACACGGGGAGTGATGGGCATATCCTCTCCCTCCCAGCACCTTCTTGTTGCCGCTTGTTGCCGGTTGTCCGTAGGATCACCTGGAGATGGTGGTAAGGAGGGAACACACATACACCCCTCTACAGTACACAGGTGGGGTTTATTTTATTATTATTTTAAAAGGCTCTTCTGAGGGTGCCCATCCATGCTGATCAGCTTTTGCCTCTTCCTCACACGTTTCCTTCTCTCTCTCCCCCCATGCGCGCCCACTCACCCCCCCCCCCCATTTTGCTTGAGGGAATAGGGTCGGTGGGACTTGTGGAGAGGGGAGAGAAGGGTTGCAGCATTAGGAAAGTTGAGAACCACTGGATGAATGGCTACGCTTGCAGTGGAGACAGACAAGAGAGTGAGGATTTTAGTTCAGCACTAATGTAATGAATGAAGGAACCAAAACTGTAACTATGTTACAAGTAACATAGGGTTAGTGAGGAAGTTCTTAATGTGTGCAGTTTGGGCATGCCATCTTGTACTTGTTCTTTTCCTCAGAATGTTGTTCCCAGCATGCACTTTTTGTTGAGTATTAAAACAGTGATTCTTGAAAGTGAGAGTTTGATCCAGGGTAACTCTGAAGTATTTTGACGTAGCACACTTTTGGAGGTACCGTTCCATGTCACCTGTAGCATTCTTGATGCCTCATGGTTCTTCAAAGTTTCAAGGCGGCTTGCCTTCAACTAGTTATCTCTGTAATATATATTAATTAGTTAGATTCAGGGCCTCAGTCTCGGCAGCTTTAAAAGCTGCAGTCTATGTGGAAATCGCCAGGTCACCAGTGTAATGGTGGCCATGTTGTATTTATTATTATTATTATTATTATTATTATTATTATTATTATTATTATTATTATTATTATTATTATTATTATTATTATTATTATTATTATTATTATTATTATTATTACTGAATTCAGTTCTCTGAGGTATCTGTGTATAGCCAAAATGTCCCAGTCCTTGAAGAAATGAGAAGTATTGGCAGGCTCAGAGAAGCCCAAAGTCTGCATAAATAATAAAAGTCCTTAGGAGAAAACACACTACAGAGTATGCTCAGCAATTACACACTTATTGTCTGAAGGGAAATTGTGAACCTTAAAGGGGGGTGGTTTTGCCTGTGACATTTGGTGTACACAGTTCCATAACTCTTTCCTTGCCTCTTTCCCATTAGAATATATTTCGCCCTCTCCTCTGAACCTGTAGGTGAAAGGCTACCTGGGTGAATGAGCAGCGAAGGCTGCAATCATTGAAGAAGTTTTACTGAACTCTTTAGTTATTTGCCCTAAGCCAAAATGGCAGGATTGTGGTAGAGGAACCTAATTGTCTGATAGCTTTAGTGAAAGCAACGTGAAAATGGCCATTTAAAAATAGACAACAGAAAACAAGCCAGCACGTGACACCTGGGAAGAATTTAAAAGAACATATTTCTAAACACACATGCATACATGTCAGTCTTTGGAGTTTTATTTTTAACTCGAAGGGCTCAAGCACCTTTCTAGCTTGCAAAAGGACTCAGATATTTGGCAGGGAGTTGAATTTTGAGCAAGTGTTTTCTGCTGGCTTTGATTAAAGCTGTATGGATTGAGCTGAGTTATGATCTGTTGGGACCATATATGCATAACTTGACTCGGTCAGCTAGTGCTCACAGAAACTGATTTCAGTGCTGTTATGTCTGATAGCAGAATGCTGGCAAGCAACTTTTCATTGCTGCTAATAATCTAATTTGCCAGTCCCAATAATGGTTACTAATATTTGCCTGGCCTTTTTATAAACACATACTTCAGTTTGAACATTAAAAGCTTCCAATACTGTTCTGTTAAAATAAAATTAAAATAGTGGAATGTGGGATTTCTACCAAAAACCCTAAAAAACACCCAACCCCCATTAAAAAATAGACTTCATTTTACTGCTCTTGATTAGGGATGGGCACGAAATGCCAAAATGGCATTTCATTTCATAACTCGTTTCCCCACCCCGTTTTGTTTTGTTAATTACAAAACAATTTTTATTAATTCATTTTGTAATTCGTTTTAGTTTGGGTTCATTTTTTTGAACCCCCGGACACGGGTACGGTTTTTTAAAATTAATATTATTATTATTTAATCCTACTGTCTCACAGGCTGGTTCGGCGGCCCGCAGGCCAGAGCAGGTTCTTTTCTTTTCTTTTCTTTTCTTTTTTTCTTTTCTTTTCCTTTCCTTTTACTTCATTTTGTGCCAACCACGTGGCCCTCCTACCAGCTGTAGCATGGGCTGGACCACCTTTAAAAAAAAACTTTTGCTGGCCTGTCGGCTGGTTCAGTGACTTGCTGGTTTGGGTCTGGTGCTCACGGGCCAGTACCAAGGGCCGCGCACCAGATTGTTTTTTTTTTTACTTTTGCCAGCCCGCGGGCTGGTACCATGTCCCACAGGCCGGTTCAGTGACCCGTGGGTCAGGTACCATGCTTGCGGACCGTTACGGGGGCCAGCACTGGATTGTTTATTATTATTATTATTATTATTATTATTATTATTATTATTATTATTATTATTATTATTATTATTATTATTATTATTATTATTATTATTTGTTCCAACCACGTGGCCCGCAGTTGTAGCGTGGGCCTGTTGGCTTAAAAAAAAAATTCTGGAGCCCAGCGAGGAGGACCGGACCGCTCCACCACCAGGTAGGAGACGCCGGCGGTACGAAAAACAAACTGAAATGAAACAGAAATTTCCATTTTGTTTCATTTCATTTTTCTTAGAGGGGGTAGTTTGTTATTCATTTCATTAGATAACAAAATGAATAATGAATAACAAAACGAACCAAAAGTTCATTTTGCGCCCATCTCTACTTTTGATGCCTGTAGAAGTAACAACAAAATTAAAGGGAAACATTGAACATACTTCATGCTGACAAACAGATGACATTCCAAAATATTTTGCTCTCTTGGCATGAAATACACAATAAAGCTAAGGGATCATTCCAGGTATTTACTGCTTCTTGGGTTTTCTTGGGACCCTTGATCCAGCTAGGTTAGTATTATTTGCAGAAGTGTGGGGAAGCTTAGGGCCTAATCACATGGACCATTTGAATTGCTCCTTTTTTCTTCTTAATTATATTGATTTATTTGTATGCATTATCATGTGGTATATATTTGGTGGGCCTATTCGCATAACTGTCAGTTCAGCTGGTACATTTCTTGCTATTTGTACCAGTTGTGTAGGCTACACGGGCCATCTCATATAAATCAGTTTGCTTCCTTTCCTGTTTCTCAGTCCCTGCCACCCTAACAGGATGATGTTCTTCTTCTTTTTTAATTCATAAGTAATCTGTCACTAGAATGGGATATATATGCCATTTCCCTATAACTTTTAGCTGTTCATCAGTGTGCCACCTGGTGGGGTGTGTCACTAAGGCAAGGAAACACTAAAAAGGACTTGAATTGTTGTTGACATGTTAGAAGAAGAAGAAATTACCTGTAAGCCACAGAAAAGCAGGGATGATGGTTACAACAGGAAAGTTATTGGCTATGTGATACATTGGTAAAGTGTGGTGGAGAGGAAAAAAAAGACCACGTAAGCAATTTATTGCTAAACATTTCAGAAATACATATGGGTACAAGTGCAGTGGCTGTGGCAACTCTCTGAATCTCTTGTGAAACTTTTCTGCACAGGAGGAAGGGGGAAAGTAACACACAGTCCATAGACTCAAATGCTCCTTATGGAATATGACTGAGCTTTTGACACGGTAGCTGGAAGGCTGAACAAAGCTCAGAAAACTGTAATGGCAGCTGCAGTTTGTCATACAAAGAGCAAAGCAACTGGAAGTTTTTTTTATGCCTCATCAGTGGTTCCCAACTATGGGTGGGTTCCCAGATGTTCTTGAATTAAAACTCCTATAAGCTATCCTTGCTAGCTGTCTTGGCCACAATTTCTGGGAGATATAGTTCAAGAAGCTCTGGGGACCCAAGTTTGGGAACTCATGCGCTACACAACCATTTATGAAACAGGAACCTCCTTGAAGGTAACATTTGCATCTCCAAAGAACAAGCAGGAAAGTTCCTTATTGGTGAGTAGAGCTCACTGCATCTCAAAAAAGACATAGTGGAACTAGAAAAGGTGCAGAAGAGAGTGACTAAAATGATTAATGGGCTGGGGCACCTCCCTTATGTGGAAAGGCTAAAACATTTGGGGCTCTTTAGTCTGGAAAAAAGGCATCTGAGGGGGGATATGATTGAGACGTACAAAATAATGCAGGGCATGAGTAAAGTGGGTTCTCCCTCTCCCTCTCACAAAATACCAGAACTAGGGGACATACACTCAAATTGAGGGCTGGGAGAGTAAGAACAGACAAAATAAAATATTTTTTTACCCAGCGTGTTGTTAGTCTGTGGAACTCCCTGCCACAGGATGTGGTGATGGCATCAGGCCTGGATGCCTTCAAAAGGGGATTGGACAGATTCTTGGAGGTAAAGTCCATCACAGGATACAAACCATGATGAAGAGTGTAATCTCCAGGCTTAAAACCGGGGTACTTCAAGGACCAGATGCAGGGGAGTGGTATCAAGAGAGAGATATTTAGTCTCGTGCACTCTCAGACACATTTGGTGGGGCCACTGTGAGATACAGGAAGCTGGACTATATGAGCCTTTGGCCTGATCCAGCAAGGCTCTTCTATGTTCTTATGTTCTTAGCTGTCAGGTATTTTTGTTATCTGCTAGTTCCCTTTAGGTAGGAAAGATACACTCTATTTTGGGGGTGGGGGTGGGGGAGGGATGTGATGTCCACAAGTTCAGATCCAGGTCTCCTTGTGGCATTTACATGTTGCAATTAATAATGCACGAGAGGTGTCTGTACTGATTGGTTCGTTTGTAGACCAATAGAAGAGTCTGGGGAGTGGCCTGAGAGGATTTAAGGCACTGCACAGATAGGTACCTATACTGTCTGAAGAAAAGTCCAGATAGGGACTGACAGAAAGACCTACACGTGCAGATAGGAAATCTTACAGAGTCTGAGAGAGTCAGATAGGGCCTGGCACTGTCTAACAGAAAGACAGATTGGGCTAAAGAAGAGACAGAATTTGTAGAGTGTCTGTGAAGAAAACTAAGTGTTAGAGTTTGTAAACTTAGGATTTGGATGTGTATGTATTCAGCTTTATTACTGATCAAACTTGAGTGGAAGTTTGAGTGATATACTTATTTTTTGTTCATACTTCAACACCTTACCATTAATGATTTTGATTCTACCTTGTAATCAATACACTTCTTTTATTTTTATTCAACTTAAAAACAGTCTGAAGGCTTTAATTTAATAGCGAAGCTAGTTGGTGGCAGCAATAGAGGAAAATCAGAAGTGGTGTTGGTCAATAGCCTGTGAAAGGTCCATGGGGCAAGCACGTGAACGCTACAGCTTCTTGAAACGAAACTCTTCTCCATCATGCAGATGCATAAGAGCTCTGCATCTTTCTGCCAGATATAAATGACTGTCTTAAATAGAGGCCCATCCAATTGTAGCCACTGTACGTGATGTTCTGTGCAACATGTCCTCATTTCAGATGGCCACGCTAGTGCTGTGCAGAACAATGTTAAAGGGAGGAGCCCTTTTCTGCATCTTACCTGTAAGTGAAGGTCAGACCTCTCTCTGGATTCAGTGATCACAAAGTACTCCAGAAACAAACTGTGGTAGACGCTTGTCCTCTTGCAGCTGGTTCAAGCTTCATGATGGGATGGTGAAGTTTGGATTTGCGACCTTGACTGTATTTACTCTTAAGCTACACCAGATTCCACTTACTCACCCAATCCTCATGAATTGTGCAATCTAATTCGATTTGCTTGGCAGTTTGGCCCATGCAATCTATATTTCAAAACACTGCAGCTGCTTATCAAAAATCTTTTAGAAGTTTCTTTTCATTTGAAGTGGTTTTGTGCTTTTGAACTCAACCTGAAGAATAAAACTGTGGTGTAAGCATTCTTACCTAGCTTGCTTGAGATATCAAAAAATAAACATTTCTGGTGACCTTGCGGAGGTACTTGTTCTTCTAACACAACTCAGAAACACTTGGATCATATGCTACACAGGCACAGTTATATTCTTGTTCTTTGTCCAAATTCACTTTCCAAGAATTTCTCATAGGATAAAATTACTCATAGAGGAGGGAAATAAAAAAAAAACAAGTCAGACGTTTGCAGGGCAGGTTGAGGTGAAGAAAAAGGGAAACGTAACAAGTTGTGCTAGCTCTGCTCATAATTATGCAAGCAAACCTTTCCTGGCATATATTTGCAAACTTTTACTCGCACAGAACACACATGACTGCCCCATTGTGTAACTTACATATGATTCACCAAAGCAAAATCAGTGAAAGCATCCGGATGCTATTAGTCAACTCTTGAGTGCAATTCCATTGTAATGAGCAAATCTAAAGGCAAAACTATTTAAGCTTCTGGAGATGGTGGTGGGTGAGTCCAGCTGTGTCTTGTATTGCAAAATGGATCTGCCTTATTCACCTAGGAGGTCCAGATCAAGATATAAGTGACCCTCATGTTTTTTCTCACCACTTCTTTTCTTCTTCTTCCCAGAAAAGGAAATACAGAATAGCTCCACAATACAGCCTCCAAAATCCATCATGGCAAGCAGATCCAAAGCCATTCTATTGCTACAGGGCCCATTTTGTCCCCATAAATTATGCCAGTCTGCAGCTGGTGTAGCAAACAAACACTAAAGCACCAGTGCTCTTTCCTAACTGTATTATAAATTATCAATAATGTCTTATTATTTGAAAACAATGGTGTTTGATAAGGAATACCTTTGTTGGGGATACTTTGTCAAAACTTTGCTCATACCTTTGCATTGTTTGCTTATGCATTATCATAAAAGAGTTATGTATGAATAATTACTGCAAATATTCATACAGTATTTATGTATTAATAGAAAACGTTGGCCAGAATCTTATTATTTACTCCTGCTGGAATAATTCAAGACAGCATAATTTTCAGTCACTCTGGTTGGGTGTTCCATCCTCATGCAGTTTCATAGCTATTGCAATATAATTCTCTTCCCGCCCGCCCCCTCCACCCACTTCATGGATAACTTCATTTGCTGTGCTTATTTTCTTTCTCTTGTTTCTTTCATATTATTCTTTACCCTCTGTGTGTAAGACTGTAAATGTCCTCCTCTTATGATTTTTACTGTTTATATTTTTTAAAAAATCATGCATAGAGCATGAAAAAAAGAACAGGATATGAGCATGCCTTTTTAGGAAAAAATACATTGATTATCAGTTTTATAATTAAAGTTTCTGGGGAAAGATAGCACTGCCTTTTGAAAAGAGACAGAAGAAATATAACCTTTCTGTGAACCCTTCAGCCCTCCTTATGAAACATAAATTAAAAACCTCTTAACCAGGAGGCATTTTTGGCACAGAGCTGGTGCCTACAGTCAGAACCCCCTCTGTAGGTATGAATGCACAAGATCTCCCAGCTTCATGGAACTCTGAGCCCCGGGAGATTTCTTATGTTTTGGTTTCATGTGCTATACAGCCCATGTCAGAAAGCTTCTGTGGTCTTCAGCAACTGCGAGCCTTCCTAAGTGCCTCTCTATCCTGGTAGGAATATTCCTTGGAAGGCTGATTTAAAGAGGACATGGTAACTGAAGGAGAACAGAGAAGTGCATTCTTTAGTACCACTCCCTCTGCTATAACTGCTGTCTGCTTCCACAATTTTTTAAAATCATGAAAAGACCCCCCCCATAATGACTAAAACCTTGACATTAATTAATAGCTAGCTAACTCCATTTCCACATTAAGTAGAAGAAACTGAATAAGAGGCTGCAAGGAGTGGTAACAAGATATGATAATTATCAGCACAGAATATCTTTTAGAGTCAGTACACTCTGGCTTGGGTCCCCTTAGTAGCCATCGGTTTTATTTCTGTCTCTTTGGTGCTCAGACATCAAATGGAGGCCTGGCCATGTTAGCACATGCCTTGCAGGGGTGAGGTGAGGTGGAGAGCACTGAGAAGACAAGCTCAATGGCTAATGTGGTGTAGGGACTGAAGTAACACAGGATTACCAGCAGAGAAGCTACTTTCCTTTAAAACAGCGGTTCCCAACCTTCCTAATGCTGCAACTAGACATGGGCAGGACTCGGCAAAATTGTCGTTTCCGTTTTCGGTTATCGTTTCCGTTACGTAACGGAAACGGTAACGATAATTAAGCCGTCAGAACTCGAACTCGAACCGAAAAAAGAAAAATTTGGTCGGGTTTTTCGTTTCCGTTAGTGGCATCGCGGCGATCGTGCGATGCGAAGCACAGAAAAAGTTTTTAAAAGTTTTTTTTAAAAAAAACCCGACTCCCGGCCAAAAAAGCAGGCGAAAATATGCCTGCCGGAGACTTTGCCACCTACCAGAGGGGTGGTTTCTGGGGGGTCCCCTGCCTTTCCCCCCTCTTCTCCTGTCCTGGGCTGCTTGCACCAGGCTGGGGGGGGGTCATCCTCGTCGTCTGTCTCGCTGCATGCCATGCAGTGTGTGTGTGTGGGAATCCAAAATGGCGACCGCAATTTGTCTTTTGAAATCGTGGTAAAAACACACACCAGATCACCACAGAAACATGTGAAATTTATTTATTTTAAATGCCTGAATTTTAATAGTAGCAGCAGTGGGTTTTTTTTAGCAATAAAACGTTGTATTGATTTTATTTTATTTTATTTTATTTTTTATTTTTTTAGACCTGCCCATTTGGGCTGGGCATGGGATGGGACCATGCAATTTTTTTGAACCATTCCACCAATGGCATCGCCAGGTTTTTGACTGACACTTCTGGATGTCTCAGAGGGCATAAAAAGCCGAGGCACCTTCCAGAAATCGCATTCGGGTGTATGGATGTGGTTGAGGGAGGAGGGCTGGCTGCTGGTGCTGGTGTGATCCGATCGAGATTGAGGAGGGAGGCTGGAGGCTTTAGGATTTAAGTCAGGCAGGCAGGGATGGAATTGAATTTAGAAAATAATTTCTTTGATTCCCTGCAGCTTTGTCTGCTGAAGGGAATAGCAGTTTATTCTTTATTTCTTCTCTGGCAGTTTGAGGATTTTTTTCTGATATTGGATAAAGGGGGAGGTTCGACTGGGAGTGGGAGGTGTGGATTTATTTTAAAAATATATTATATACTACCATTTATTTTCTATTTTCCCAACTTCAATTTGCTTGCACACACACACAGATTTGGGGTGCAAGCCAAGAACAGAACCTCTATCCTAAGTGATATCCTAACTGCCCACTCGCCCGTCCGCCCGCGCCACCGCCCGCCTGCGGCCCGCGCCGCCGCCCGCCCACTCGCCTGCCCGCGGCCACCGCCCGCCCATGCCTCCTGCCACCGCCGCCCACCCGCACCTCCCCCCGCTGCCCCCCGCCCGCTGCCTAGGGTGCAAAAACACCTAGCACCGGCCCTGATTGCGGGATGCCCCTATGCTCTGGGAAGTCAAATCGCGCTAAATCACGGTGGAAACGACAAACGACAAACAGAAACGACAAATTTTTGAAAAATTTCGCGACAAAAGGAAACGTCCCGAAACGGACCTGTTCCAACAAACGAAAACTCGAAACATCATTTTTTCTGGTCGTGCCCATGTCTAGCTGCAACCCTTTTATACAGTTCCTCATGTTGTGGTGACCCCTTGCCCTGCTTGGAAGAGGCTACAAGCCCCGTTTCGCAGGCCACTGCTGCAGGTACCATAGAGAACTTCCCTCTACAGGCACCCTCAGCCAATTGTAGCCTCCAGTGCTATTGACTGACATCCCCTCCAACCTATCAAGCTGTAACTCCCTTCCTCCCTTCCTCCCCCTCCCCCTCCAGACCCAAGCTGTTTGTACCTTTTCCCTCACTGGCTCATGGCAACCCCTGTGAAATGGTCATTCAACCCCCCAAAGGGTGTCCTGACCCCCAGGTTGGGAACCCCTGCTTTAATATATCTGAGTTCAGCTGTAATTTTCATAGTGGGTGGGGGAGGAGGAGAATAGATTTCCCCCCAGAACCAAGATATGCTGGTAAGCTACCCCTCTTGTAAGAGTGAGTGTAAGAGGATATAAAGTCAAAATAAGACTTGGGAGACCTGGGTTCAAATCCCTGTTTTCCTCTGGAAACTCACTTGGGAGTGGCAACTAGTGATGGGATTTTCAGATTGTCTAAATACCATAATTCTCCATTTGGGAAGTTCTACCTACCTGGTAGGCCCCCGACCAAGATATCCCTGTGAGAACATGAGAGAAATGCCTATTTAGAAGACTTTGAGGCTTAACTTGGACTAGTTCTGCCAAAGGGGTCCTATTCCTCTCCCAGTCAAGACAGGACTATTCCTTCTGGGCAAGACACTTGGGCAGATCTTGGCAGAGTGAAACCACAAAGCTTTCTAATTTAGGCCTTTTCAAAAATGTATCACACTGGGTTGTTTGTCAAGCACCTGCAAAGTAAGCAGAATTCCCCGAAGAGAGGTGGTATTTGTGGTCTAGAAAATCCAAACATTTTACCCTTAGTGGCAACAATAAACCACTTCTTGATGTCTCACATATCCTGTATTAGAGGTTTTCAACTAGAATGTTTGCATAGACTAACATAGTAACCTCTTCTACAACAACTCATGTGTCCTGAAAAACCCATTAGAATCGCCATAAGTTTGAAGTGAGTTAATGGCACATAACAACAAACCTTGTCATAATTCAAGGTGTTTTATGGAGCTTAATTTCCAATGGACAATCAAGAACCCTTGGGTTTGCATAGTACCTTTGAATTGGGCTGAATGAACAGTAGAAGTGTAACCACACAATGAAAATCAGAACAGAGATGGCTTGAAGCAACTTTCTTAAGATGAAAAAATGTCATGAGTTCTAGAAGGAACCTTCTCAATAGTCCTGCATTGCACTGACTAAGTGGATGCTGGGACTTCCCTGGTTTAATGGCTTCCCAAAGCCCACCTTTTATTGACTAGTCTGCAGGACACAGGCATATGAAAGCCAACACCAATGAAAAAGGTGGAGACCCCTTTTCACCATCCATGTATTTAGCAATGGATTTTAGTTATCTACGTAGCTTCTTTATTTAACCGTTACAAAACTATAGTGATTTGAATTGCAATTTTAAAAAGACCAGTTTTGGACAGCAATAGCTGGCAGACAAATCTAATATTATTTTGTTTACAGAGGGGAGGGAGCATTAATCCTTAATAGCCACAATTCTGACAACATCCCCACCCTCAACCCAGCAGCAATTAAGGTTACAGTAATACCTTGGTTTAAGAGTAACAGTTTAAGAGCATTTTGCAAGACAAGCAAACATTTCTTCTTAATTTTGCTTCCATCAACAAGCAATGTCTTGATATACAGGCACTGCAGCAGGTCACATGATCACAAGTGAGCCAATGGTGGTTCTCCCTCCCTCCTTCCCCCTGCTGGTTTATGGGTGATTGTCTGGAATATTCTGTCTCAGGCTGCCTCCACAGCAGAGGGAGGAGAGAGGAATACAGTATAGGTCTCCCTTGCACCAGCCAGTAACATTTTCAAAGGGGAGTTCAGGTTAGGGTTTTATTTTTATTTTTATTTATATTTAATTTTAGAGATGGGCACGACTCAAAAAAATGGTGTTTCGTTTGTCGTTTGGTCGTTTAGGGGTCCGTTTCAGTTCATTTTCATTTTCGTGACTTTTTTGCAAAAAATTTTGTTTTCGTTTTGTTAGGTAACAAAACAAAAAAATGAAAACGAAAACAAAAAATTGCTGTTTCATTAGCATTCTTTTTAGTTCAATGCATCTGCTGCAACAAAAACAAAAAACACGGCAAATTTGGTCATTTCGTTTTCATTTTCGTTTTGTTTTTTTAAAAAAATTTGTTTTGTTTTTGTTTCGTAATGAAACGAAAAAACGAAAATGAAAACGAAAAATCGCTCATTTCATGCCCATCTCTATTTAATTTGTTTTCAAAATCTTGTTTTTTCAAACCACTTCTAATCACGGGGCAGCTAGTCAAGTGTTCATGGGGCTACAAATTGCACATTATTATTGTCACATTAAAATTACAGAATAAAATCCAGTTGTTAGTCCCAAGCACAGCATATTCCACTGCCAGGTACCTAAACCATGGTGTAGATATGGAATTCTAGCCAATTTCTTTTGTGGGTTTTGGCATTTTGTGTGTACAGTATGTGGTCTGTGGGACCCCAGAAGAAATCTTCTGAGTTTCCATTATTTCTTAGGGAGAAATTTGCTTTGATATAAGAGTGTTTTGGTTTACAAGCATGTTTCTGGAACGGATTATGCTCGTAAACAAAGGTATTAGTGTAACTGAAAATGAAAGTGTTTTTCCAAAGAACAATTTCAGTGTACAGAGCACAAAGGGGAATTACATTTCAGGATCTCAGCTGGAGATTAAAGGGTTAAACCACCCCTCCTCATATGCTGCAGGCTGAGAGCAAGTCCCACACCTGGTACATTTTTTTAAAGTGATTACTAAGCCCACCGTTAAAATAATGCTTATTATGACCTTCAATTTCAGATTTGGAATCTTGACAGATTTCACAGGTTCAGTTTTAAAATATTTTCTTTGCATCTGCACAGGCCATGTCATTTCAATGTTCTCTATTAACGTACAAAAAAGCCACACTGATGTAAATATTAAAGGAAGGGGGGGAAGCTGTCTCTTCTTCTTTAATTATTTGAGTAGACGGCTGATTGAACCCGGAAGCTGGTGAGACTATTTGGCCATGCATTTGATTTTGGATATTCATTATGAGAAATGTTCTCAGCGGATTTATTTTTTTCATTTTTTTCAAACAAGACAGGAAGATCTGTTAGATGTTTTTGCTGCTCTGGAGTTCACAAGTTGGTTTCAGATGTGATTTTCCTGGATGGCGGTTTTATGGGCAAATGGCTGTGCGTTAAAAGCAATGCATGCTGGTGATATCATGAATATGCCACATAGTGTATCGTGTCTCCTGGTGACAACAGATTTATAGCCTTTCTCCTCTCATAAAAATCCAATATCTTGCCCAACAAAGACCAGCTGGGTTTGTGAAATCAATAATCACAAGGAGACCATGTTGGAATAGTAATAATAATAAAAAACCAAAATAACAACCACGTGGTTTTTCAATAAATGTTAATCTAACATGTAGAAGAACGTAGAATGGGAAGTTTAGCTCCTAAATGGAGGCTTTTTTAAAATGTAACAGAAATAGATATGGTAAGGACATGTGCTGTAGCTTGGAACAATGTCAGTGTATGTTTCCTTTAAAGATTTAAAAAGTACTTCTGGGCTTTTCTTTCTTTCTTTCTTTCTTTCTTTCTTTCTTTCTTTCTTTCTTTCTTTCTTTCTTTCTTTCTTTCTTTCTTTCTTTCTTTCTTTCTGAGTAAATCTCCAGTCACACCTGAACACAATACATTGGTAACGAAAGCAGTAATAAATATATTGAAAATTCAACATTAATTACTTAAACTGCATAGCACCACATGCACAGTGGCAACTAGACATGGGCACGACTTGGCGAAATTCTCATTTCCGTTTCCGTTTCTCATTTCCGTTACGTAACGGAAACGGTAATGACAATTACTCCGCCTGAACTCGAACTCGAACCGACTAAAGAAAAATTGGGTCTGATTTGTCGTGGTCATTCCTGGCATCGCAGCGATCGCGCGATGCCAAGCGGCACAGAAAAAAGTTTTAAAAATAAAAAAAAAACCCGATTCCTGGCCAAAAAAGCAGGCGAAAATATGCCTGCCTCATTGAGGGCACCTACCAGAAGGGTGGTTTCTGCAGGGGGGGTCCCCGGCCTTCCCCCCCCTCGTCTCCTGGGCTGCGTGCATCCTCGTCGTCTCGCCAACTCGCCATGCCATGCGGTGCGGGCGGGGGATCCAAATGGGGCGACCACAATATTTATTTTGAAATCGCGTGGTCCAAAAATACACCAAAGCACCACAGAAGCATGCGAAAATAGCTATTTTAAAACTGCCTGAATTTTTTTCAGTAGCAGCAGTGGGTTTTTCTTGCAACAAAACGTCTCCATTGATTTTATTTTATTTTATTTTTATTTTTTTACACCTGCGCAATGATGGGCTGGCCATGGGAGTGGACCATGCAAATTTTTGGAGCCATTCCACCAATTCCATGGCCACTTGGCCAGGTTTTGACCGAGACTTCTGGGATGTGCCAGTCGGGCATAAAAAGCCCACTAACCCTAGTCCGAACCCGAACCCGAACCCTAACCCTAACCCATACGCCAGTACACTGTCCTTCTTAGTGGGTCAGAGAGGCACCCAGAGGTGCACCCCAGTAACTCACCCTAACCTTACCCGTAACCCTAAGCCTAGCCCTTGCGCTAACCCCTAACCAGTAAGCCAGATGTGTACTCGCATTGCACTACAGCAAGTACACTTCCCTTCTTAGTGAGTCACAGGGCGCCCGTAGTGGTCCTCTCTCACTTCGTTCCCCAGCCCAAGTGCACTGCAGGCACTGAGTCACAGAGGCACCCGAAAGAGAGGTGCCTCTGTCTGCTACTGCAACTGCAACTAAATGGTATGCATACCCAATTGGCTATGCATGCCATTTTGTAGCGGGCCAGAAGAGGCACCCACCCCAGAGAGGTGCCTCCAGGAGCCCGCTTTCCCTTCATGGCGGGCCAGAGGAGGCACCCACCCCAGAGAGGTGCCTCCAGGAGACCCCCCCCAAAACCAGTACTAACGACAGATGAAAAAAATCGACAAACGAAATGACAATTTTTTGGAAAATTTCACGAAAAACGGAAACGAGCCGAAACGGGCCGGCTCCGACACACGACAACTCGAAACGTAATTTTTCCTGGTCGTGCCCATCTCTAGTGGCAACCAATAAAATCCAAATGTGCATAAATAGGTCAGCTTAAGGGCTTCCCTAAAGGCCCGGTGGGCACCCATTGGAAAAAGAATTGCACATGTTAGGCGATTATTCCAGGAAGATTCTGTACCCCACCCCTCGTGCCTGTCAAATGCAATTAAACATTTGAAGTTACAACAGAACTTCCGTTCAAGGGCCAACCAAGGACGGGCCTTCTTACATTCCCTAATGGGGACTTCTGATATATGAAAATTCAAGAGAGGAGATGCAAGGATACCAGTGAATTGACCTCACGCAGCCAACTGATGAAAGCTAGTCCAGGTTGATGTGGCATTGGACATGGGCATTATATTGCAGTTCACTTACTAGCTTTCTGTGGCACATGGTATCACTAGCACACTCTCACAAGTTGAACATGTGATCTTAAGGCTTACCTAATATTTCTGGAGACTGAATTGAGAAGAAAGGCACAACGGCTTTTTAACTGTTACAACAATTTAAACAATAGGATCAATTACCTTAAGAAAGGTGTTGAGTTCTCCAACACTGAAGGCATCTCAGAGAGAGTTGGACAACTATCTGTTAGATCTGCTTTTGTTCGGATTCCTGCATTGACCAGAGGGTTGGACTTGATGGCCGTATAGGCCTCTTCCAACTCAATTATTCTATGATTCTGTGGTCTGATGATGATGATGATGATGATGATGATGATGATAATAATAATAATAATAATAATAATAATAATAATAATAATAATAATAATAATAATAATAATAATAATAATACCTTTATTGTCAATGTACAACATGTGCACACTGAAATTGGCTGAGTCTCCCTTGCCCACCCCCACCCCCATCCCACCCCCATCCCACTAGCAGCCACTCAGTCTTATTGCACCCTGTGTACTTGACACAAAATGCGCCAACCCACAGGTCAGTTCTTCTATACTTGTCCTGGGATTATTTCCCATTCAGCAGTCTGACAGCCCATGGATAAAAACTGTTCTTCAGTCTCTTGGTGTGGCAGGCTATACTACGATATCTTCTGCCTGATGGTAACAGGGTAAAGAAGTGCTGACCAGGGTGTGAATCATCCTTAAGAATTTTTTCAACCCTCCTGAGGCAATGATCCCTAGCAATGTTGTCCAGTGCACTTAGGGGACAGCCCGTGATATGACCTGTGCTTACCACCCTCTGTAGTGTCTTCCTGTCAGCAGCTCTGGGTTTTTTTAAAAAAATATTCTTGGATTTCTGTACCGCTCTCATTAGTGCGGTAAGCACTATTCTGGGTGGTGTTACAAATATTAAAAATTAAATTGATAAAGCATTAAAAGCATTGAAAACCACTACAATAACAATAAAAGGGGAGATAAGGGAAGCATAAACACAATCATAAAAAACAATTGGACAGGGAAAAATAAATTATTAGCCAGGGTCTACATGGAATGCCTCCTTTTAGAGCATGGTTTTTAACAGGGAGGGGGCAGCCAGAGGTCCAATGGGAGCTGGTTCCAAAGAGTAGGAGCCACCACGAAGAAAGCCCTGCCTCTTGTAGGCCTCCCTCAGGGAGGCCACCTGGAGGAGCCCTGACTGGGAAGATCTTTTGAGTCAGAAAGAGGACATTAAGGAGAGATACTCTGATGAGTTGCGTGGACCAAACCATGGAAGGCTTTTATATGTGTCAACACCTTGAAACTGGTACTGTGATCTTGACAGAAGTAGATTGGAGGTCTACAGCTACAAGTAAATTTGCTTACTCACTGGATTATAAATTAATTTCTGATTTATTTTCACCTTAAAAATGGCATCCCATTTTCTACTTTTTCTTCCTTATGCAAAATGTAAAACCTCTTTTTGCATACAACCTTGGCTGCAACAGAACCTCCACCTGTATTTTATCCACATTAATATGTACCTATAATTTTGGGAAAGCATATATTCAGATTTTTGTTAAAACAGATCAATCTGTTGCAACACCTTCAAAGCAAAATGAGCAAAGCAAAAGTGCTTCTAAAATGGATCTTGTTCCAAAAAGCAACAAAGAAATGAACACACGTCCCTCTCCTCAGTGAATCAAGTACTGTATTGATATTTGGGGAAATAATATGTGAATAATTGTTTATTGGCCTCAATTCTATTACTGAAACCCACTCTATATGTGAAACTACTCTATATGTGTAAATGTTAGTAACACATCTTTATATGCAAGGAAGTGCAAAATTCTACACCCTGAGGAAAAAAGTCCAAACACACAGTTACAAGATGGAGGATACCTGGTTCAATAATACGACAAGTGAGAAGGAGATTGGAATTGTTGTAGATCACAAGATGGATATGAGGTAAAAGTGTGATATAGATGCAACAAAGACCAATGCTATTTTAGTCTGCATTAACATAAGTATGGTCTCCAAATACCACAAAGTACTAGCTCCCCCCAGCACCTGGTTAGGTGTCAACCTGAGTGCTGTGTCCAGTTCAGAACACTGCACTTTATGAAAGATGCTGAAAGAATGGAACAAGGTCAGAAGAGGGCAACAAGCATGATTAGGGGACTGGAAACTAAGCCCATGAGGAAAGACTCCAAGAACTATGTTTAGCTTTGAGAAAAGAAGATTGCACGGAGCTAAGATAGCACTTTTCAAAGAGTTGCAAGATCGTCATACAGAGGAGAGACAGGATCTGTTGTCAGTGTCCCACAGTACAGGAAAATAATCTCAGGCTCAAACTACAGGAAGCCAGATTTTGACTGAATATCAGAAGAAAAATCTTAACTGTTAAATCAGTATGTCAGTGGAACAAATTTCCACGGGAGATTGTGAGTGCTCCAACACAGGAGGCATTCAAGAGAAAATTGGACCACCATCATCTACTTTGATTCGGATTCCTGCATATAACACAAGGGTGGGCTCAATGGCCGTTTCCTATATTCTGTGATTCTAAGAAGTTCACATAAGTATTCACTGTTGTGCATCAGTTGACTGAATTTATGATAGCAAATATTTATGCTGACTTCTTAACATGTGGCAAGTTGCAATGGAGATTTGTACTGATAGACTGAATGCTGTTATGGGTTTTCTACTGGGTTCCACTCAGAGTTTACATATTATTTAAAAGCAGACTGTAAATATAAAGAGAACAGGTACTGCTTCCTTCCTCAGTGTAGTCCAGGGCAGGAAATTCAGCACACAGCTAATAAGTACAGGAGCTCTGCCAAAAACTGGGGGAACTTATGAGTCACAGTCTGCTTTAGAAGGTCATTGTGCAAAATACTGTATTAAAAATGTTGCACGCACTTGGTTCTCAGCAATTTTATAAGCATGGAAGCCCACTTGGTTAGTAAACTTCTGTTCAATTGTGAGGTTGCAGGAAAGACAACTTTTAAAAGTGGATGTGGGATGGGGGGTTTGAGTTCCAGTGTTTCCATTGGGGCCCTACTGGGGGCCAGAAACCTCTAGGTCAGGCATGTCCAAAATTCAGCCCTCCTGATGTTTTGGACCACAACTCCCAGAATTCTAAGCTTAGATTGCCAATGACAAAGGACTGTGGGAGTTGTGGTCCAAAACATCTAGAGGGCCGAAGTTTGAACATGCCTGTTCTAGGTGAAACCTTATGGTCTGCTGAGCAATCCACAATGTGCAGTTGTGTTTGCCACTCCATTGGGAGAATTTAGGGTTTCCTAGAGTGCTGCGTGGATGCTTATAGAGAGTAGCAATTTGGGAATAAGCATCACAAAGTGCTTTGAAGCTTAATTTCACCTATTAAAATAAATAAAGAAATTGTGATTTATTGATGTAAACAAAAGAATGAGAGTGGGATGGAAGAAAAAAAGGTAATTGGTAGACAAGGAAATGTTTTCTCTTGAGTCATCAGGACTTTAGACCGAATTTTGGCAGGCCTGCTTTCTGTCACCCCAAACAGAAAGTTTTGTTTCTCTCCTATACTCTGACATTCCAACAGGTGTCATTTTGAACTGTAATTTGTCTTTATATTGTTTCTACTGTGCTATTTGTATGTTTATGGCTTTTGTCAGCTTTTTGGGGAGGAGGACTATTCATCATCCAATCAAGTCTGGATTAATCAAAGTTGCCTTTTGACATCAAGGCCCCTCCTGTTGCAAAATCTGCAACAATTAAGCATTAAAACGCTCTCCAATGCCAGACACTTGCCCTGGAACAGACTCATATTTCAGGTACATACCTCAGCTACAGAAAGAAATCTTTTGACAGTGTGTTGTGATGAAATTTTGGAACCTTTTGCAACCCAAAGAAGGATGTGGTGTATCCTAGTCAAATAGGCGCATACTTCACATGTTTATTTTGGCTCCTCTCAATCAAAGCCTGCTGTGATTTTGCTATACTTAAAATTAACAATCTGTGTTATTGCCCCCCTGGCTTAAATTACTCTGATATTCCATCTTTAGATCTTTGCAAGAGGAAAAAGGAAAAAGAGGAAGGTACAGAAACCTTTGCAATGTTAACTGCCTGATACCAATTTCAACAATAACTCAAATACATATAAAATTTTATTTCAGCTTACACATTAAATGTTGCTTGATGACTAAATGCCTTAACGTCCATTATTCTGGAAGTACTAGATGTGTCATTATAAATATATTGGCAAAAAGAAGAGGAAGAAATTTCTAGAAATCAGACTTTTTGCATGGTAAAGCCTGAAGCAAAGAGAATTTGAGGGAGAGTGAACTCAACTTGTACCAAGCAAAGAAACTCCTTGTCTGATACACCCAAGAGTTTCCAATTTTACTGTTTGGACTATAAATCTCAGAATCCACAGTCAGAAGGGTGTGCAGTCCTGTTGGGGGGGGGATGTACCGAGAGTTGTAGTTCAATTTTCCTCTCACAATCTGCATTACAAATAATATGTGCAGTGAATTGATTCATTTCCATTCAGTGAATGAGTCTGATAGTGTTTCATCTCTAAGTGCAATGTGGACAGAATCATCTCCCTTATAGACATTCTGTTCAGCATACATTAGAAGTTGATACATAGGCCTCAATCCAGCTGTTAATCACAACTAGAGTTAGATCTGATGGTCTACTATGAAGAGTGGTGTCCATTCTGTTGCTTCATTCAGTGCTGCTCTAATTAGCACTCACAGGTCAGTTGAGAACTCAGCTATATAGAGATGGGCACGACTAGGGAAAATGACGTTTTCGAGTTGTCGTGTGTCGGAGGCAGCCCGTTTCGGCTCGTTTCCGTTTTTTGTGAAATGTCGCAAAAATTTGTCGTTTCGTTTTTCGTTTTTTCGTTTGTCGTTAGTACTGGTTTTGGGGGGGTAGCGGGCTCCTGGAGGCACCTCTCTGTGGTGGGTGCCGGTGCCTCCTATCCTCACCCGCCAGCGCTGCTACAAAAGGGCATGCATAGCCATATGCTATGGATATGCATATTGCAGACGCAGCAGACTGGCAGAGGCACCCCTCTTTGGGGTGCCTTCCCTGCAACAGTCGGTGAGACACAGTCAGGCAGCACTTGCAGGCATGGTTTGGATGGCACACAAATGCTGCTGCAGGAGTCAGCCAGAGCCACAAGTGACGGACTGGCAGACTCTTTGCACCTGCTCCAAGGGAAATGTACTTGCGTGTAGTGCAATGCAAGTAGATCTGGCTTAGGGTTAAGACGGGTTAGCGCAAGGGCTAGGGTTAGGCTAGTTACGGGTGAGGTTAGGGTGAGTATTGGGGTGCACCTCTGGGTGCCTCTCTGACCCACTTAGAAGGACAGTGTACTGGCGTATGGGTTAGGCTTAGGGTTCGGGTTCGGGCTACGGTTAGTGGGCTGTTTATGCCTGATTGGCACATCCCAGAAGTCTCTGTGGTCAACCTGGCCAAGTGGCCATGCGATTGGTGGAAAATTTGCATGGTCTACTCCCATGGGCGAGCCCATCATTGCGAATGTGCAGTTGTAATAAAATAAAATAAAATAAAATAAAATAAAATAAAATCAACGGAGACGTTTTTTGCAAGAAAAACCCACTGCTGCTACTGTAAAAATTCAAGCATTTAAAATAGCTAATTTTCGCATGTTTCTGTGGTGCTTTGGTGGGGTTTTGGACTACAATTTTTAAAAAATATTGCGGCCGCCATTTTAGATCCCCCAGCACTGCATGGCAAATGGATGCGCCCTCCCAGCCTGGTACACTCTCCAAAACCTGGCCATGCGATTGGTGGAATGGCTCCAAAAATTTGCATGGTCCACTCCCATGGGCGAGCCCATCATTGCGAATGCGCAGGTGTAAAAAAATAAAATAAAATAAAAATAAAATCAACGGAGACGTATTTTGGCAAGACAAACCCACTGCTGCTACTGTAAAAATTCAAGCATTTAAAATAGCTAATTTTCGCATGTTTCTGTGGTGCTTTGGTGGGTTTTTGGACCACGATTTCAAAAAAAATATTGCGGTCGCCATTTTGGATTCCCCCGCCTGCACAACGCATGGGAAAGGCAGACGAGACGATGCCCCCCCGCCTGGTACCAGCAGCGCAGCAGTAGCACTAGCCAAGGAGAGGGGGGGCGGGGAAACCCCCCCCCAAATAAAACACCCTTCTGGCCTGGTAGGTGCCCTCAGACAGTTTTCGCCTGCTTTTAGGGCCGGGAATTGGTTTTTTTTAACTTTTAAAACCTTTTTTTCTGTGCCGCTTGGCATCGCGGGATCACCGCGATGCCAGGAACGACCACGACAAATCAGACCCAATTATTCTTTAGTTGATTCGAGTTCGAGTTCTGGCGGAGTAATTCCCGTTACCGTTTCCATTGCGTAACGGAAACGAGTAACGGAAACGGAAACGGGAATTCCGCTAAGTCGTGCCCATCTCTACAGCTATACATCCAGAATAGATAAAACAAATGCATGCACAAAGACCTCTTGTATAGCCCAGATGCAAACACAGGACAGGCAACAACTCACCACATTTCTATCTAAAGCTTTTGGCACAGCACTTATCCCATGACTAACTGGATATACCTCAAAATAATAAAATGAATGCTATTATAACAGTGATGGTGAACCTTTTAGTGACCAAATGCCCAAACTGCGATTCAAAACCAACTTATTCTTGCAAAGTACCAATACAGCGATTTAACCTGAATACAATGGTACTCCGGATTACAAATGCTTCGGGTGCTGCCCTTTGTGAATGTGTGGATTGAAGAGCAGGTTTTCAAATTTTCTGTAGATGCAGTACCCTTGTGGCTGTGGGAAATTCAAAAGCCTGCTCTTCGATTCTCACTTTCCCAAGGGTAGCACCGCTGCTTTTCGATCCTTGTTTTCCAGAAAGTTAGCACCCTTTACAAAAGCGAGAATCGAAGAGCAAGCTTCTGAATTTCCCGTGGCCACAGCACCCTCACTGTGGCTGTGGGAAATTCAGAAATCTGCTGTTCCATCTTTGCTTTCCTGAAGAGTAGCACCCCACCCGCTTCTCTGCCCTGTGCAGAGCTGCCAATGGGATGCTACACTGTCGGGAAAACCAGAGGGGACTGGCAGTGGCTTGCAGGCTTGTTTGTAGCCCCAGTTTATTCTCCAGACACACCACTCTGGGCATCCCATAAGAAGCATGGCTGGAGAGTAAACTGGGGCTATGAAGGAGCCCACAAACTGCTGCCTCCTCTTCATTCAGCTCTCTGCATGGAGCACAGTGGCATACTCTGAGCAGAGGGGGAAGTGCCGTGGCTGTGAGGGGATGATGTCACATGCCCACAGAAAGGGCTCTGCGTGCCGCCTTTGGCACCCATGCCATAGGTTCACCAACATTGTATTATAACCTACCTCTGAATAACTGCACCCTTACCACTCAATTGCCCATTCAAGAAACATCAAAAGTCCTCAAAATTTGTTATGTGGGCTTTTGGCAACCTCCAAGTCCAAGGTTTTGGCTAGAGGCCTCCTGGGTGAATGGGATGGTTCTGCAACATGCTGGTGCCATTGTTGTAGCTGTTGCTGCATCTCTTGGTGTAGGGCTGGATCCTTGCACAGTCATTGGTATCTGGAGCCTGAGCAGCCACAAAGGAAGTACTCAGATGTCACTTAAAGGTGGCAAAAATTCAGGCAAAAAAGAAAAGCTAAGGAAAGGAGGAAGTCAAGAAAAGTGGATGTTTGGTGGACCCTGGAAAACAAAAGTAGAGTATGCTAAAGCTGTGAAGTTCTTCAGCAAGAACAAGTTAAAAGGCAGTCTGCAAATCACAGTGTATGCCACGATCTTCCAGCACTGTGAGTGAGAAATATGGAGTGAAACAAGGTGAACAACTGCCGCACCTGGAGAAGGGCTTTGCTGCCATTCCTGTAAAAATAATATACAGGAGGATTTTCCCAGTGGTTTATTTAAACTATTTTACAATAAAGATAGCAGTGGAAGACTGACTAGAAAGGAGACATGTGTGACCCTCTAGATCAGTGGTCAGATAGCTCAGGTGATCTTGGACTGTGACTCCCAGCAACATTCACAACTAGCTATGCTGGTCGTGGCTAGGGTTTCTGGGAGTGGCAGCCTAAGAAATGCCTGGGTCACCCAGAGATGGGCATCACCGCTCTAGAAGTAAGACTGGAGTTCCCATTATTTTTTTTGCCTTTACCTTCCATGTTTTCTTAGGGCTGAGAGCAACTGCCGTTCAACCACATCCATAGGGCCAGACAATTCCCACTTTATGTAAACAATGGCCCTATATAGAAAGGAACTCTCTCTCTTTTTTGCATGAAATAAGTTGAATGGAAGAATTAAATACTGGCTGATGAGGAACAGATTGGGGGTGGGTGGGTGGGAGGTCAAAGCACTACAGAGCAATCGGCACTGTATCACATCTTGCTTCCTTAATGGATGCTTTCTGGTAGCGTAAGAGCAGGAGCCCCACCCCATGACCGCCAAAAGCCACCTTTTACTTCAAGAAAAGCCACCTCTAAAAATCATGCCCCCATGATCATCTGGCTTTTCTGAAAAAATACCTCAGCCATGCCCCCTGAAGTGCACCCCAAACATGTTTTCCTCTACAACGACTGGGGGTTCTCTCTTTTTGCAGCATTTCCCAATGCACCTTTTTAATGGACTCTTAGGATGGTGGGGACCCGAAAAGCTGCTTTTTATCCCTTTATTACCAGTTTTCAAGTGCTGCCTTGTGTGTGTTGGTGTGTTTTTTTAATCCATATATCGGTCTATCCTGTCTGTCTTCCTGCTATTATGTGTGCCGTTGAAGCTCTTGGAGCCCTTGCTGGCCGCAGTTCTCCCTGTTTTGAACCTTGCAGCGCAGCGGTGGGGAGGTTATCTCGGCCCTGATCTCAATCTCCTCTGGACCATCATTGCATAGCTTCAATTAGAAGCCTGGCAACTCAGGGTTGATTGCTGCTTTGTTGCTGTTTGCCGCTGCTAGAGCTCCTACACCACTGGAGTTTCCAAGTTTCACGTTGAAGCTTGCTGCAGAGCAGCGGGGCTATTATCTTTGCCTGATCTTTTTCAACTCCGGACCACTGCTGCATTGCTGCAAGCAGGAAGCTGCCTTGGCATGAGGAAAGAAGCCATGGACTCAAAAGCTACTCGGCTCGGCTCTGACGTCCTCTCTTCTGCAATTGCCCAGCCCCCTGCTGGGCTCATGGGTATTGTTAACCTCAGCTTCTTTTGTGGTAACTCCCCTCCCCAAGGGCTCGAGTCAGCTGCTTAACTCATTGTTGGTGCACTTCCCTCACTCCTGACCATCCCCATTGTCCTCTGTTCCCTCTCTCCTTCCTATGCCCCTCTTTTTTCTGTAAAAAGCGACTTCCGGCCATGGGGACATATTGAGGCACAAGACTGATGCTGTGGACATTGGAACCATGGAAGTGTTCCTTTGATCACGTGATTGCAGCAGTTTTTTTTTTTAAAAAGGTGCCTCTTCCATGGGATAGAGGCAGTAGAAGAGGTAGAGTTACTGCAGGCTAGCATGTCCCTTGGAAGCATGCACATTTTAAATAGAAATGCGGCATTCATTAGTTATATATATATATATATAGTAGTCTCTGGGCGGTTTACAATTTTGATTACAGTGTGCAGGCTACACATTGCCCCCCCAGCGAGCTGGGTACTCATTTTACCAACCTCGGAAGGATGGAAGGCTGAGTGAACCTTGAGCCTGCTACCGGGGATTGAACCCAAGTCGTGAGCACAGTTTTACCTGCAGTACAGGCATTTAACTATATATATATAGCAGCTAAAATACTGAAGATTTTTATAACTCAGCTGATTACCCCCAATTAATCGCAAACATCCAGATAAACTCAGAGTGGTAGACCTCAGGCAATATTCTAATCTTCTGATTTAAGATCATGGATTAATGTTAAATACCCCTAACTGAACAGGCTTTTGCCTGGGCTGAGGTCGAGTCATTCTGAGCTTTCAGTAACTGAAACTGAACATATTAAAACCAAGCAATAGGAAACTCACAGACATTTCCATTGCTTGGTGAGATTCTTTGCAGTCTAAGGCACCAGCTAGCATTCCCCCCACCCATCTTTAAAGTCACCACAGCCTTGTTAGAAGAGGTTTGTCAGTCCTATTTTGACTTTAAGCAATAATGGTTATTTCTGACTTGAATTCAGATATTGAGATGTTTTTGTTAAGACAAAACGGGCTTCCATCTTGGTGTTTCACACTGGCCCATGAAACCATTTGCAAAAAAATCTCAGGAATTAAATTTACAAAGGTGCTGACAACCTTTTGTCTTCAATATAAATGTTCATATGGTGAACAGCAGTGAGTTCTCATACTGAAAAACTTTGCCTTAGCTTTTGTAATATATTATATACTGTCTGTTTTTCTTCTTCTAGGCAATAAAATGTTTCTTAAAATGGAAGCAAGTTCTCCCACATACAAAGTTCAAGACACACATATGCTCCCCTCCCCCAAACCCCACCAGTATTAGATACCCCAGAGCAGCCTCTAATGCCAAAATAATTATAAGTCTCTATCAAATTTTAGTGTTCAAATATGGCTTTGTGGAGTATTTTCCAGAGATACACACCACGTTTGAAGTAAAATTCTCATTGGCTTTACATATTCCCTTGAGAGCAACAGCCTTTATGATGGAAATGCATTTTGAGGTGAGCTGGCAATACAAAATATTATTGTTAAACCCCTGAGTTTATAAAATACATAATGAAATTTAAGTCTGCAACCCAGGTGGTTTCATGAATGTTAATAATGGAGCATTTGCTTCTATGTGAAGTATGGTCTCTCCCACTATGCATTTGCTGTATCCCTGATGTGTTGTAGAGTATACCATAAAACAACCACAAATGATCACAACTAAATGGAGGCTGAATTGTTGGGTTTTCTGTTCTCTCAAGAGGGATTTTTTTAATAGTAAGGGTAAGAGACACCTAACCTGGAAGGTTGTGAGGGAAAACATTCAACATCCTATGTGCAGGGTGCTTGGAGCCTCCTTGGGTGTTGTCCTATATATTTTCTTCTGTTCATTTTTAAGATGGTGAAAATCCCTAGAGATGATGGAAACTACTAATAACCACTACACTGAATAGAAAGTGAATAAAACAAATACTCACAAGAATATCCACACTGTTCCTCCCCAGCCAATAAGAAGTGCAAAACCACGAACAAATGTTGGCTTGTCCCTGGATCAGTTCTGTATTTGTCCTTAACCAGTTTTTAAAAAAGATAATGTGTAAAGAAATTCACAGTTTGGGATTCCATTGGAATGTGAAGTGGGTGAATGAGACATCATGTGTCTTCACATGCTTTCTATGAAGGTGAAGGATATTCTGGGAAGAACATTTCTCTAGATATTTCATATACAGCAAATTGAGAGTGTCTGTTATTTTATTATCCCCTTGGTTCAGTTCTTTGTAAAAGTTTTTTTTAGTCTGAATCCCATAGCCAGCATGGGAATTGTAGTAAAATAAAATAAAGTCCAACCTTTGGTTATAATTCGGTGTGAGGAAAAGAGGTGAAGGGTGAGCAAGAGCATACAGCAGGCAAGACTATTCAGAACAAAGATGAGTGTTGTTAGTTTTTCAGAGGACATTTTTAAAAGCTGCACACAAAAAACTTTGTGTCCTGAATTTCAAGTACAAAATATAGATATGTGGCAACAGGAAGGACTCCCCACTTTTAAAATACAGTGCATGCATTAATTGGAAAGGGCTCTTTTCTGCTTATGAGTGTTTTAAAGCATGAAAAAATTGTGACTTTAATGTCAGTGTTATAGCACCATGATACTTTAAAGTTTATTTTAAAGAATGAGGAAAATAACATTCTATTCACTGAACATGACTCTTTTTCTGTTTTTCTCTTCTTTTTCAATACAGTAGGACCCAGGTACCTGCTGGAGATTGGTTCCAGGCCTTCCCGTGAATGATGAAAACTGTGGATAAGAGAGAACGCCCCAAACCACCACCCCTAACTGCACTTTTCTGGCAGTTGTTTGCTTTATGGTTGCTGTTTTGGGACAGTAGCTTACTTTACAGCTGCTGTTTGAGACAGTAGCTTGCTTTATGGCTGCTGTTTCGCAACAGTAGCTTGCTTTGCGGCTGCTGAATTATTTATTTTATTATTATTTATTATTTATTTAATAAATAATTATTTATTAAATAAATAATAAATAATTATTTATTTAATTTTTCCTCTGCCAACTGTGCATAATCAGTAGATAATGAATCAATGGATACGGGGTCCTACTGTATATACTTCAATACCCTCCAAAAGGAAGTTTAACATTTTTAGTTAGCAGAATAAATGCTTCAAATTTTGAGGGTTTTTTTATTTTTACATTCATGCTTTTGGGGGCATTCACGTAGAAATAAATGGACTACTGGATAGCTCAGTGGTTTAGGTATGGTGGGGGTTTGATTCCCCACTGTGGCTCATTGAGTGGCTCGATGATCTATAGCAGCGTTGGCGAACCTATGGCACAGGTGCCAAAGGTGGCGCTCGGAGCCCTTTCTGTGGGCACCTGACATTGCCCCTTCACAGCTACCTGTATTCAGGTCAAATTGTGGTATTGGCACTTTGCAAAAATTAGTGGGTTTTGAATCACAGTTTGGGCACTCGGTCTCTAAAAGGTTCGCCATCACCGAACTATAGAATCCCTTCCAGCTAGTTGTTGTTGTTGTTGTTGTTGTTGTTGTTGTTGTTGTTGTTGTTGTTGTTGTTGTTGTTGTTGTTGTTGTTAAAGCACTTGGAATAGATTTTTTTGTTTAAAAAAGTAAAAAAGATGTTCTGATTTTAGCCCAGGTGAACTGAACTGTCTGCTTCCACAGCTATGACTGCTACTCCGTGTTGGCAGGTGTGGATGAAAGTTAATGGGATAAACATACTTTAAAATGGCAAGATGTCTGATAGTATAGAATTTCACATTCTGACTTCTTTTAATGAAACTGGAAAGCTTCCCTCTTTCAGGGAAAGTCTGTGATTTACAGTCTGTGAATCAAAAATGGGCATTCTCATGAGAGAATGATGAGACTAAGAAAAAAAAGAGTTGAGGCTACGAGTGGCATGCCAGGCTTAGAACAACCTGTTCACATCTTAAGCCATTGATTACTGAAAACCACTCAATAGAATCGAGCTGGCGTGAAACAATGCTGCATTAATTTATTATATCTATCTATTTATTTATTTATTTATTAGACTTGTATACCGCACCATCTGGCAACAAAGGCCACTCTGGGTGGTTTACAGGGTTAAGCAGATAAATACAACCATTAAACATAATAATATATTAAAACTTTACAGTACAATATAAAAAAAATAACACTAAACCAATGAAAATTAGTCAGGATGTCATACAAAAGTTCATAAAATGATCCTGAGGGAGCTCCAAGTCCTTCTTTTGGATTTATGATTGAATCAAGGGAGACAAAACCTTAAAACTATATTAATCTTTTCATTGTCAGTAGAGATGGGCACGAAACGAGCAATTTTTCATTTTCGTTTTCGTTTTTTCATTTCGTTACATAACGAAACGAAAAACGAATTTTGTCTCCAAAATGAAACAAAATGAACTGAAACAACAGAAATTTTGTTGTGCGTTTCGTTTTCGTTGCGGCAAATACATTGAACTGTAATGAATGCTAATGAAACAGCAATTTTTCATTTTCGTTTTCGTTTCTTCGTTTTGTTATGTAACGAAACAAAAATGATTTTTTTTGCAAAAAATTCACAGAAAACGAAAACGAACCAAAACGGACCCCCTAAACGACAAACGACAAACGAAACACCATTTTTTTGAGTCGTGCCCATCTCTAATTGTCAGTGTTGATGTTGTGTAATTGTTCTGTAGGCACAATCTTTGTCTTCTTAACATTGACCCTGCAGTTCTGCTTTGGAACTTTCTTCTTTCACTTCCCTTAGCAGTTGTTTCATGACATTTATTCCTTACTATGAGATTAAGGGAGCTACTTTCCAGCAGATTTAAAGTGAATGGCATGATAATGATGGGTGACTGAACAGAGAGACTTCATGAAAAATATATAAGGATAAATCTTAATTTTACCTCACCTCATTCTCAGCATTCCATTTTACACCCAGTGTGATAAGCTTCTTATCAAGGCAACAGGTTGGACTGAAGACGGTACTGAAGATGGTGACATTTTAAACCTTCAAGCAGGTAAAGATGGCTAATTTCAATGTACGGCATAATTCCATTGCTTAAAGATTTGCTGTATTGGGCAGCCTTTAAAATAGTTGGCATGCCACACATATTCACTGAAGATGGAATTCAGTCTGCACCAGAATGTTTACAGGTGGGTGTGTTTTTTTTTTACTTGGGGGGCGGTAATGGAGGGGTGGATGTTTCTATGCCAGGAGACATATTTGTGTTTATTGCCTAGGGCAAAAGTAGCCAACCAGTTCTAATTAACAAATATTTCTTTGCCACAAAGGGCCCAGTATTCCAACCACACAAGGATGATAGTCATATTCCTTGCTCTCCTCCACAGCTGGAGATGACATTATTTTAGTTGGAGCGAAAGGGCACAAATGGCGCCACCTGCTCCATTTCTCCTGAAGCTTTATTTTATTTTATTTTTTGAAAGACTTGGGTGACTAAGAGGTTTTGGCCACTTTGCTGCTTTTTCAGGTTCATCCATTCCCCTTTAGCAATAGCTTTATGAATGCTGATTAAATGTTCCACAGTTTCAGTTTACAGTGGCAAGATGGTATATATGATTCCCACAAATTTTCTACAGGGTATGATTGGTCTGCTGATTCCATTGTCACCAAAAGCAAAGCAACATGAAAATAAATAGGAAATTGAAGCTAGAGATGCCCTTAGGATTGTTTCTGAATGTGAGGTTAGTTTATCATGTGTAAAAATAGCAGCACATTTAGAAATAATGTACTCTCAGAGGCTTTCATGGCTGAGATCTGATAGTTGTGAGTTTTTCGAGCTGTTTGGCCATGTTCTGGAAGTTTCACCATACATGTTCTGGATATTTCACCATACACTGTGGCCAGCATCTTCAGAGGGCAAGGAGCTCAGGGAACTAGGAATTCTCTCTGTGCTCTGGATTATAAAGTGAGTGAGACTGGGGTTTTTAAAGTTGTGGAATAGAGGAAACGTGTCCTATGCAGGAAAATAGGTGTTAGTCATTGTTTTGTGATGAAGGGATTAAGAAGTTTCAATGCAATCAGGGGTAGCAACAATCCTTGATGGGTGTTGTGTGAACTGATCACTTTTGCTTGTGGCTGGGTGGGAATCATAAAGTTTTGACCTTTTACACTCTGCAGCTTTTAGTACTGGAACCCAGGCTTTGTTGATTTTTAGACGTTCTTCTTTTTTGTTGAAACTTTGCTTATGTTTGTGGATTTCGGTGGCTTCCCTGTGTAGTTTGACATAGTGATTGGTAGTGTTGTTCAGTACCTCTGTGTCCTGGAAGAAGATTTCAGAGTGTGTTGAGCTACTGCTGATTTAGGCAGTAGAGCACAGAGAGAACTAGTTACCGGAGCTCCTTGTCCTCTGGAGATGCCAGCCACAGAGTCTGGCGAAACGTCAGGAAGAAAAACTCCCAGAACATGGCCAAACAGCATAAAAAACTCACAACAACTATATTTAGAAATATTTTCTGTATGGCAGATCTGTGAGAAAGGATTATTTTGAGGTGAAACTTGTACACATTTATCTGACACTATACTTTATAGGCTTTAATTGAACTTATATCTGAGTTGAACATTATTTGTCCATTGGTTACTTTGTGACCCAAAAAAACCACACTATACCACATTGTGATACACTGCACCACACTGCACTATGTTAAACAGATATCTAACAGAAAACTGAAGCTGTGCATTTTTTTTAATATTCCAGAGATGCTTTGAGGCTGCTTTTGATGCTGAGAACAGAGATGTAGGGTGGCACTGTTAGTATAGAAACGAAAAGATGAAAGTGGAGCTACGTGGGTGAGAGGGTGGCTGGCCATATTCAAACCTTTTGTGATTTTCAGTGGGGTATGAGTAAAAATTGGGTCAAATTAGATTACATGTTTAGTACATATTTACAAGTGATACTTCCTCAAGTGGTGAAAAATATCTGTTTGTCATAGCATGTCCTCTCCCCCACACACACTCCTTTGTACTTAGCATTCCAGCATGCTTTATTTTTCTGAGCTGGATCTTTGAATCACCTTGTTGAGGCAGGGATCTCTGTGGAAATTCTGCAGTGGGAGAAAAAATTAGGCCAATTGTCAGGGTTTTATAAAAATTCCAAATCATCTAGTTTTACACATACATAGAGACATTAACATACACTTTCCATTCCCTCAGCACCATTACCAAAATCTTTTAACTTTTGGTTAGTCACCGCTGACTCTTAAAGTTCCTTCCTCAATGCTGACCTTCTCCCCCCCCTTCCTTCCTTCCTTCCTTCCTTCCTTCCTTCCTTCCTTCCTTCCTTCCTTCCTCCTGTTTGCCTTTGGCTTTGTTCGCACCAGCAAAATGCCCCCCTGTTTTCTTGTTTAGTTTTTTTTAAAGTTTTTAAATGATTTATATACCACCAGCTTTCACAAAGGTAACTCAAGGCGGTGAACAAAACAAAGCCAACAAAACAAGGTCAAATACAAAAACAAGAGACAATATAAATATAAAAAGTATATATGAATAAAAAATACAAAAATACCAAGAATATCAAGAATATAGGTGCCCAGCAGATCTAAATACAACATAACAACAAAGGCCTCCTTGTAGAGCCAGGTTTTCATGGTTCTCCAAAAGGCAGGAAGGGCTTGCACCAGGCAGAACTCGCTGGTAAGAGAGTTCCAAATCACCAGGGTAGTCATGTGTCTTTGCATCGCTGAGTAGTCATGCACTGCTCTCATGTGACATACATTCTGGTGGAGGAGGAGCTGCAATGCAAACACGGAGCTAAGAGGTGAGGGAAAGGGGTAGTGGAGGCCTTAAACAAAATTTAATAGGACGCCTGTACAGTAATGCAATCCCCCTTGCAGAATACGCTCCTTCATACACACAGTCATACAACTTTAAAAAAAAGAATTGTAGCAAAAAAAGTAGAAGACCCTGGCTAAGCAATAATCCATAGTTAGAACACTCAGCGGACAAGTGATTCACTAATAGCTGTGCTTCATCTGAACATAAATTTATGGGATAGGAAAGCAACATTTGATGGTATGATAGTGGCCTTCTCCTTCCTTCATTCCGCTTGTATACTCTTTTGCTTGAATGCTGACATCTGTTAACATAGAAACTTGATCACTTGAATGGGATGAAAGACTACACAATATTTGTTTAATTGCATAATTCATGGCACCCTCATGAATTAATAACCTCCAAAATGTCCATAGTCAACCAGTACTGTGTACTGAATACAGTTTTAGTCTAGGACTCGGGACACCCAAGTACAAATTCCTATTTGGCCAATGGAAGCTTATAGGGTGTGTATGATGACAAATGGTAAAATATTCCGTGGATATTTAATATGCCTCAAAAGCCCTACTTGGGTCACCAAAAGCAAGAAATGACCTGACCATGCATAACAACAACAAAAAGTTCTACACTACTTAGATAAAAAGAAAGCACGTGGAAGCTGGAACCTGTTCTAGAGAGGAATGTGCAAGAAGTTATGGAAGAGCACGGTAAACTACCTCTACTCAGTTTATATTTAGTCGTCCTCTTTTGCTATTTCTCTTCCTTTTCCTTGGATTATTTTCTTTTTCAGTATCTTCTTACTGATACAGTACATTTTTTAAGGTAAGTGTTGGTGCCTAGCTTTCAGCAGAAGCAAATGCTCTGTTTAGATATTGTTTTTTGCCAATGATATCATTGCATAGTATTTATTTTATTATCAGATTTCAGTGGCTAACTTTTGCTTTTACTGATGAGAATAAAACTCTTTTACAAAAAGTCTGAATTGTCTTTGTGAGGGTTGCTACTCATGTAGAAGTTTTGCATTACTGGGAAGTCTCCTATCATTCCTGAGTCCTGACATATGATGATATTCCATGAGTACATGGGGTGTGGTCTTACTGGAAAAAATGGGCACAGAAATCAAATTTGTCAAGAATCAGCCAAATCTGATGACATCTGTAGAATATGATATGCCTTTAGCCCCACTTGATCCCTGTGTTGTAGATCTCCTGGAACTTTTAAATGTGGGTTTTATTATATAATCATGTTACAGTATCTCTAATTTTATTGAGCTGGGAATTCTTCACACCATCTGTTAAGACTGATCTCCTAGTCTTATTTCTGTATTTTTATATCTTTTTAATTTTAACCATAACACCTTCGTATTAAGATCTTTATTTACCTGTGTGCTTTTCATGAATACTTTCCAAGTGTAAATACTTCATATCTGCTATGTACTACAGAGAATTGGTTGTCTGGTTTTTGTGTTCTTATTTCTGTTTCTTGCTTTCTAAGATACATTAAAATTGCATGCATTTCTGCACATTATATACTTTAAAAGAAGAAACAAAAAAAGGAGCATTCACTGCAAATGGCCAGTGTATTGCGAGCTGTTTGTCTCAGCACTATGGTAGCTGCTAACCCATTTTCCTGTCTCATCGTTCTCCTATGTTTGGTTTGTTGTGTTAATGTTCAAGCCTGGAAGACAACAGTTTTTCAAGACCAGAAGTAGACGTTCAGATGCTGGCAGGGTGTTTTTTTTAAATAAACCTTTGGTGATCTGTGTGGAAGACAACAGTTTTTCAAAACCAGAAGTAGACTTTCAGATGCTGGCAGGGTGTTTTTTAATAAACCTTTGGTGATCTGCGTGGAAGACAACAGTTTTTCAAAACCAGAAGTAGACTTTCAGATGCTGTCAGGGTGTTTTTTTAATAAACCTTTGGTGATCTGTGTGGACCACATAAGGTTCTAGAAGCAGAACGTTGGCCCACATCATACCCTTCCTTGCCATGCTTCCACCTTTGCTTTTAGGGCATTGGACAGTTAAATGAACTTTTTAACAGGCCCATAGAGATGTAGTTGCTTAGATAGAAAAGGTAAAAGGAAAAGGTTCTCTCCCCCCCCCCGCATGCGTGCTAGCTGTGTCCAAATCTAGGGGTGGTGCTCATCTCCATATTCAAGCCGAAGAGCCAGTGTTGTTCAAGTCCGTGGCCATGTGGCTGGCATGGCTGCAAGGAAACACTGGTTTACCTTCCTGATTTTTATGGTGGTACCTATTTATCTACTTGCATTTGCATGCTTTTTAGGAGGTGGGGTTAGCAGTGGGAGCTTACTCTTCTGCGTGGCACTCGGGATTTGAACCGCTGACCTGCTCTTATTTTGTAGCCAACAGTTTTCAGTGCTCTAGCCCGCTGAGCCACCACACCCCAAGCTTAGATATAGATCCTGCTTATTGCAGATTTTGTAAGTTAAATAAAGCTCTAACTCCTTAAACTCAGTTATTGTGCCGTGTCTTTATTCTGGCATGGGGGAAATTATGCAACCAGGGACTCTTTAAAGTAATCGATATATTTCATATTACACTCTGTAATCAAAGAACACATTTAGTAATAAAAGTTCAAGTGGGATCTTCTAACCTAATGTGATAGTAGAGTTATGGTAAAAATGCAATCTTAAATACTTTTTCTTGGAAGGAAATCATGCTGAGGATGTCGTTGACGTAACATGTTTTCAGGATTGTAGCTTCAAATGGCATACAGTCCCTTTTTGTCTCCATTATTGTTATTATTGTTACTGTAAGTTAAGTTTATTCCTTTGTGTCATATTCACTCTCCCACAAGAACTTCCCAGAATCATTGGTGTTCATATTTTTCTGTTGAGCCATCTGCCCAAAACTTTCATCTCTGCTTCATCATCCGGTATAACGTTCCTTCCCAGTATGAGAGTGAGATTCCTTAGTTACTGTATTGTCTCCTCAGGGGCCGGTCTTTGTTCCTGTGTTTTTATGCACACCTAGGGAGTGACCCTCTGGCGTTCTGGAGCCAAAATTTCCTGGCTGATTCATTTGATTCTCAGAATCAAAGCTCCAAAGAATCAAGACTAAAATTAAAAGAAATAACTTCAAACCTCACTCTTTCAATTTATGTTCTTTCTCAATTTTCTCCTGATTCCAGGGTAAAGAGAGTTAAGAGTTTAAGGGGAGAATAGCAAAACATTAGATTTTTCCCTTTCCCTAGACTTTTATTTATTTATCTAGTTTAACATAATCCTTCTGATTTTTAGTTTTCCTATTACAAAGTATCACAACCTGCAAAGTAACCTTACACCTATTTAGCTAATTACACTTTGAATCTGAAGTCTCAGGACATTTATTTTTCTTTCTAGAGTCTTAAGAAAGTAGAGAACCCTGGTTTATCCTGGGGTCACATTTTTTTAACACAGGGATCTTCAAACACCCCAGGGTGGCTTTTTAAACTTCAAGGGCAGTCTCCTGAACTTAGGTTTCACTCAGAAGATTTGTGCCATTTGAACCACCTGCTCTCAACTGGACATAAGCTTAAGTCTGTATCAACATTGCTCCTGATCTATGAAGACTACTTCACACTCTTTGATAGGGCATTTAGTTCTCAAGGCACCAGCTATGTCTCAAGGCATAGCTGGGCTTCTCCAAATCTCTGAGTGATTTATTGAGCACTGTGACCAGAATGAGGATGTTGTTCCACAATGTCTAATACCTCTTTGGCGGTTACTTCATGACCTACCTCGTTCCACAATTACGTTCGTTCCGTGACAGCGTTGTTCGTGGTCACGTGGTTTTGTCCCTGTTCAGTCCCTGTTTTCGTTTACCCACAGGTGTGATTACTTGTATCGTGACAACTCTTACTTCACGCCCTTGTTTCGTGACAACTACTGGATTTCCCTGGCTTTGTTTAGCCTTTTTAAAAATTGTCGGGCTTCCATTTTTTGATATTTCAAATCCTCACTGTGGGCGCATGGGCTGTCTCAGGAGGCCCAGCAGGAGGAGCCGGGCGAGCACAGGTGGCTGCAACATCACCACTTGCTGTGGGCGAGTGGTGGAGCTGTGGGCGGTGGGCTGAGACACCCTGGCCCTGAACTCAGCAGTCTGTGGGCTGGCAGGCGAGCAGGCAAGGAGAGCTCAGCCCCGCATCCAGGACTCGAGGAGGACGGACCTACACCTGACAGTGGCTCTCCGCCTGTCCCTTCAAGAGCCACCTTCTCCGGCAGGGACAGGCGGGCAGCCGAGCCTGGCCTGGTGCAAGAGTTCCAGTCGGCTTTCTCAGTTGTCAGAGTATTCCTAGAGCAAAAGGGGGAAACAGCCATTGCCGTTACTTCATGTCCCTCGTCTCAGAACCGGAACCAGGAACAAAGCGTGACAAGAGAATTCCCCAGCGCAGGGGCAGGTACGGTTTGTCATGTTATGTTCCCGGTTCAGGGGGCGTGGTCAAGACGAGTTTCCGCTGTCATGCTATGGATGTGAAGTGAGTTTTTTTCATACCAGTCCCAAGTGGGACAGCAAAGAGTGACGAAAGGGACGTGAAGTAACCACCTTAGTTAGCTTGGAAAACAGCAATGGTCTATAACAGGGATTGGAGCTCTTGGTGTACATGAATGCAAATCTTGGTTGGCTGAAATATTCTTGGAGCAGTTAAAGAACATTTATTCAGTGTAAAACAGAAAAACAAATCAAGGCTATAAACCACCACCCCCACCACCACCACCAATGATTTCTCTAGTATTTTGGCCCTTTGTCTGGGTTACCAGATCTCAGGGAGACAGCTGAAAGTTTGGGTTTTATTGTATGTGCAGACATTGATGCATGGGTGCTCATTTCCTTCTCCCCCCCCACCCGCTATTAGAGTTTGCTAGCTCAGAAGGAAAGAATGTTTCCAGGTGTATTGTACACTTATAATTTGTTAGGAGGCAGTGTCAGAATTGAAACTCACATACTCTCAAACATCTCGTTTTGCTATTGTTACACAAGGTCCCACTCCTGTGACTTCCTAAAGACCTGTTCCTGTGGCAACCCAAGGGCATTCCCAGTGCTTTCAGGACAGACGCTAACATCTCTATGAATGGGAGGCCGTTGTCTCAGCAACTCTACTTGTTGGTCTTCTGAAGAGTAACATACATGGGAAGTTGTGTTGGGGAGCTAGTCCATAGTATCAAAGGAAATTATTATAGATTTCTCATGAGGCCTGCCTCCTGAAAGAGCAATGAGAACCACTCTAGAAACACCAGACATTGCCCATTTAATGGACAATTAAGGCCAAGCTCAACTGTGCTATGAGGATAGTAAACATTTTCTTGAGTTGCTGTTGAGAGAGCCTTTGACATATTTTAGGTATCAAACTATTTCTAACTCATAACCAGAGAAGGGAAGGCACTTCAGGGTCAATTTGGGGGCAAGGTGACCCTTCCTGCTTAGTCCATACATCACATTGTATCTTATTTTCAGTGTATGAACTACTCACCACCAAGGGTTCTGAGTTTCAGACCCATGTGTCCAGAGACATGTGCCTATGAAAGGGGGTAACCAATCCTCCTGGTGTATTTAAATTATGTTTATGATAGCTTCATCTCCCTTAAAAATTATGTTGTGCAAATGGTGATAACTTCGTAGGGCTAGACTCTGATCTGCTCCATTCTCCCAAATGGAGGAACATAAAGTTACCGCCGATTCCTTGTGCAATCTCTCACACTTTACTCAAGTTCCTCTGGGAACAACAACAACAACAACAACAACAGCAACAGCAACAACAACAATAACTGCCCCCCCTTTCTTCAGTGTCACCTCTGAGGAATTCTGCTCCCAGGTAATCTGTATCCAAGCCACCCTTTTGGGTGGGGGTGGGGGTTTGAGGTGAAGAGACTGAGGCAACTGCATCAGGGAAATATCACTAAATTGCTTACACACAGCTTTTCTGAGCTCTTACAAGACTGCTCAAACAGCAAGAAATGATTAGAAAACAGTGGGGATCCTATTCCAAGCAAACAATTTGGAGTTAGACTTATAAGCCTGTTATAATTCTACCATGGCCTTAATTCAAGATCTAATATGATTTGATATCTCATATTTTCCCATGCCCTTTCCGTGTTTGCTCACTTGGCCTAAATGTGCTGCTGGAGGGCTCTGCTGACAACCACGGTGCATTTGGATAAGTCTGCTGCCAAATCCCGTCTCATAAAAACCTAAAAAATGACAAATGGAACAGTCAAACACAACAACAGAATGTTAAGACAGCAGAGAGGGTCTGGAAGCCTAATAGAGACTAGACATGGGCACGGAGTGGCGAAATTGTCATTTCCGTTTTTGGTTATCGTTTCTGTTACTTAACAGAAACGGTAACAATAATTATGCCGCTCCAGCTCGAACCCGACCCAAAAAAAGAAAAATTGGGTCGGGTTTTTCGTTGTTGTTAATGGCATCGCGGCAATCGCGCAATGCCAAGCAGCACAGAAAAAAAGTTTTAAAAAATAAAAATAAAAACCCCGACTCCCGGCCAAAAAAGCAGGCGAAAATATGCCTGCCTGAGGACACCTACCAGAGGGGTGGTTTCTGGGGGGGGGGTCCCCGGCCTCCCCCCCTCTCCTGTCCTGGGCTGCTTGCACCAGGCTGGGGGGGGGGGTCATCCTCATCGTCTGTCTCGCTGCATGCCATGCGGTGGTGGAGGGATCCAAAATGGCGACCACAAATTTTCTTTTGAAATTGTGGTAAAAAAACACACCAAATCACCACAGAAACATGTGAAATTTACTTATTTTAAATGCCTGAATTTTAATAGTAGCAGCAGTGGGTTTTTATAGCAATAAAACATTGTATTGATTTTATTTTATTTTATTTTATTTTTTATTTTTTTAGACCTGCCCATTTGGGCTGGGCATGGGATGGGACCACGCAATTTTTTGAACCATTCCACCAATGGCATCGCCAGGATTTTGACTGGCACTTCTGGATGTCTTGGAGGGCATAAAAAGCCGAGGCACCTTCCAGAAACCTCAGTCGGGTGTATGGATGTGGTTGAGGGAGGAGGGCTGCCTGCTGGTGCTGGTGTGATCCGATCAAGATTGAGGAGGGAGGCTGGAGGCTTTAGGATTTAAGTTAGGCAGGCAGGAAGGGAATTGAATTTAGAAAATAATTTCTTTGATTCCCTGCAGCTTTGTCTGCTGAAGGGAATAGCAGTTTATTCTTTATTTCTTCTCTGGCAGTTTGTGAGGATTTTTTTCTGATATTGGATAAAGGGGGAGGTTCGACTGGGAGTGGGAGGTGTGGATTTATTTTAAAAATATATTATATACTACCATTTATTTTCTATTTTCCCAACTTCAATTTGCTTGCACACACACACATTTGGGGTGAAAGCCAAGAACAGAACCTCTATCCTAAGTGATATCCTAACTGCCCACTCACCCGTCTGCCCGCAACGCCACCCACCCGCCGCCCGCGCCGCCGCCCGCCCACTCTCCCGTCCACGTCTCCCCCCTGCCGCTGTCGCTGCCCGCCCATGGCCCCCCGCCACTGCCGCCTGCCTGCCCGCACCTCCCCCCCACCGCCTGCCCCCTGCCCCGCCCGCCGCCTAGGGCGCAAAAACACCTAGCGCCGGCCCTGATTGTGGGACGCCCCTATGCTCTGGGGGAAGAGAGAGAGAGAGAGAGAGAGAGAGAGAGAGAGAGAGAGAGAGAGAGAGAGAGAGAGAGATGTAGTTTAAGCTAGCAATATGATGATGCCCATGGTGTTTGGTCAGGGTCATTTTTGGTTTTCCAAGCAAGACAGAAGACAGCACTTTTCACAAACCAGAACAGGAGAAAGAATCATAGTCAATGTCACAGAGCTTCTTATGAGTAATAAACAAAATTGAAGAGAAGCCAGGATAAAGTACAAAGTATCTAAAGCAAAGATGTCCCAAACTGGTTGCAAATGAGAAGTTCATGTTGTTTCCAGGAAAGCCGCTCTCTGACTCAAAAAGCTCTTTATAGTTCTTGGCTGGATCATCTCTCTGCTTCATCTGCATCCACAGATGTTGGGGTTCTTTCTTTGGTGGTGCCTGGTGACTCCAAGTTTGTTTTTCATCATCTGTGTTCTCTAGGGCAGAGGAATGTTCTGTAAGTCCTGCATTCCTCTCCTCCTCTAGCTAGGCATCTGGCCCTGCCTCCTCCAATTGGTCTGGATCCTCCTGGTCCCTTCTGAAAAGGACTTATCTCGTGGCCTCGTGGCACAGTGGTTATACTGCTGCACTGCATCTAAAACTGTGCTCATGATCTGGGGTTCAATACCAGGCAGCCGGCTCATGGTTGACTCAGCCTTATACCCTTCCAGGGTCAGTAAAATGAGTACCCAGCTTGCCTGGGGGGGGGGCAGACAATGTGTAGCCTGCATAATTAATTTGTAAACCACCCAGAGAGTGCTAAAGCACTATGGGGCAGTATATAAACAGAGCACTTGGCTTTTTTGCTTTGCTTTTTACCTCAATATGGTACAATATCTTTGAGCTAAGGGGGGCATGGGGACCCTGTGGAATTTAGAACCCCTAATTTCCTAAATCACAGAGTGGTTTCCATCACCATGCCGATGAACATCTACATGCTCATGAAAGAACTTTGAAGTTTCCTGCATGCTTACAATCGGGTGCTTCGCGGCAGATTGCCACATTGTTTGCATCTCCTCTGTGATGTCTTCCTGATACCTCTTGGAAGAAAGGAGATAGTTTGTGAGCCCTGAAGCTGGTCCACCTGTATCATTCCCAGCAAGCACCAGGACAGCTTCCTTTTTGGACAGGAAGCTAGGCCATGGAGACTTCCAGACAGTCTCCTGTTCAGATGAGCCACCATTGGGTGTCTGTGTCTAGAAGAAAATAAAATAAACGTGGATCCTTTTTCCTTATTTCTTTGGTTTTCCTCATGCTCATCTATTCTTTTTCTGAATTTTTCATTGTATGACAAGTTAACGGATCAAAGTGACAAACGATGTGATGCTCCAAAACACATTTGGAAAAAAAAGCATTGGTGCATTCAGTCAAATCATGATTTCACCTGAACACTGTGTGTCTTGTTTTTATGTGATTCTTGATTTCCCCATTGAGTTTTCCTCAGCAAAATATTTCATAGTTTTCCCACTTAAATGTAATGCACCTAAGGCCTACATAGATTCCACGGTGTTTGGAGAGTTAAAAGCGACTGGTTACACTCCAAAATAAATAGTTAGCTACACAGTTACAATTTTACAAAATACCCTTTTATTTTACTTTCTCTCCAAAAGTAACAAAAATGTCGCCTTTTTCGTTTCCTTTAATTTTAAAGACTGCTGTACTCTGATGCAAAATATGCTTTCCTTCCACCTCTTTTACTCTACCATTGACACCTGCTGGAAGTAATGATAGTAGCTTTCTTTTATAGATGTTATTAAAGGTTAATCATTTACAGGATGTTGTTGGGGCAGCTGACGGATCCAAAGGGGAAGTTCCTCCCCCATAGAACTGCAGCAAGGAACACCATCACCCTCAATGGGTCCTTTGATGGCAATTTTAGTAATGATTTTATTATAAGGTTTTGCTGTTGTTTTAATTATTTATTAATATTTGATGTCTTAACTGTTTTAATTCCTTGTTGTAAGCCGCCCAGAGACCTTTGGGTAGTGGGCGGCATATAAGCTGTAAAAATAAATAAATAAATAAATAAATAAATAAATAAATAAATAAATAAATAAAATGGTCCTGGTTACAACCTGTCTATAGAGTGACATAATCCTTTGTTAAATTACAATACCGTAATGCATTAACATAGGTATACCTTAATTAATGGGAAAGGGAACTAATTATAAGTACAGTGGTATCTTGTATAAAGGAATTAATTCGTTCCAAATGAAATTATGTTAAACAAATTTTCCTTTATACAAATTTCCCATAGAAATGCATTGAAAATGGAGTAATCCCATTTTATGTTGTACAGATTTGCCCCATAGGCGATTCTGTTAGGTAAATTTCCCCTATCTCTGGAATTTTTTATGTTGTACAAATTTTATATTATACAAACTCTTTGTTATACAAGTGTCCACTTTAGTAAGTTTTTTTTATAACTAATTGCTTTCAATCTCAGGCATTCTGTAATGGCTTTTCTATCATCCAAATCCTTTTTCTGCTACTTATAAATTACATTCAGCACAGATTTTCTGTGGTGCAAGAGAAAACAGAAAAACAAAGTTTAGCTCAAGTTGTTTTTCAATTGAGATTTCTTTTCATTTCCTTATTTTTTATAAAAAAAAACTTTACTGAAGTCATAATAAATATTTAGTACATTACTCAGCCACATTTCTGATGCTACGAAGAGAAAATATGTGTTCCCTGAAAGTCTGGTTAGTATCTACCAAAATGAAGTGCATTTTGTTTTATTTTTATTTATTTTTTTGCAAATGAGAGAGGGGGAGCTTTTGTTTGTTTGGGTTCTACATTTTCTAAGCACACCCTTGCTTTTGAATGAAGTAGCCGATTGAGGTTGAGGAGAGAAAACCAGCCAAATGAAAAATTAGCACACAAAATTAACGATTGCTGAAACTGGCAGTGGTATTTGGAAAGCTGAGGTTCTTCTGGCATCTGCATTTGGACCAGCATCAAAGCTACTGCCTCCATTAAATCTGTGAGCTGGGGGAAAATGTAAAGAGAGGAAAACATCTCTGAAATATCAGGTGCAAAGACAAACTGAAAGATTAGTGGTAAAGATCATTCTTCTGGCTGTGTTCATAGTTCCACTCCAATGAAGTAATTTTTTTTCGACAACAAAAAAAAGTAACTGGAAAAATTTTGCCGCCAAGATTCAATAGGTTATGTTTCCATTTCCCCTCCTCTTGGGCTAAATTGGAAACAAGGGCAAGACTTTTAAGGGATAGAGTGGGACAAATCCAGGAAAAGTGGACCTAACCTTCTGAGCTGGCATGTTGAACTTTGCAAAGTGTAGACCTCTATGAATGACTAAACTGTTAGGAAGACACAGTTACATTTGGCTTGCCTTGGATCCCAAATGTGATTATTTCTTTGAGGTGGTGTGTATTTGGTTTCATGCTTTTAAGACAATCCCTTGAAGCCTGATCTCTCCTTGTATTATTTTATGCCGCAACGACAACCTCTTTGAACTGTGTGCCTTGCTCTCTAAAATACATGGGAGCGGAATATTTCTGCCTTCATGAGTTGGGGGAGAAAAACACAACCTTTTGCCCTTGATGTTAGAAGCTCCCTTGCTATGAAGCGAATAGAATCAAACAAGGGCTGGGCTGAGCGAGGAGCTGCCAACAGATTCTCTTGTCGAACAGATTACTGTACAAAGTGACGATGTAGAGTGAGTGCAGTCATATTCGTAATTATGGTACTAGGCATACAAACAACCTAAGCAGTCTTCATCTCATTAGTGGTAAAACAGCACATTATGTCATGGCTTTTATAGTAGTACTCCAGCTGCAAACTATCATTTTAGAGGAAGAAAAACAGAAAGTAAAAAAAGAAGGAGGGGAGGAAATGATGCTCTTTTGCTTTTACTATTAGCTGTTCAACAGCTAGTAGGAAACTACTTTGGGATGGGTTTTTTTAACTAGCTTGAGCTTTGGCAATTTTTATGTCGTGCTTTTGACCATTTCTTTCAAATGAAGCAACTAATTTGTGGCCACATCACAAAGAACAAAAGCTCCATCATTCCCGTGATGTCTTAGCCCCCCCTAAGACCATGGTGTTACTACCTTGGAGATTTCTAAGGATTATGAAGAGGCCAAAACAGAAATGAAAATGAAACAAACAAAACCACCACCACCCACAAACCTATACTATATTGCATAATGAAAGGAGAGTTTGAAGCATTTATACAAAGTTGCCAGTACTAAGATGGTGGCAGTTGAGTTCACAAAGGGAAGAATTGCATGCCTTGGAATTGTGCCTGGATTGTGTTGGCGCATCAGAGGATACAGCATTAGTTAGTGCCAAAGATTCCAGATGCAGAATCAATTGCATGGAAAACTTTTAAATAAAGACTGTTTCTAGATGGGATGGGAACAGAACAACATCAAAGGAAGCCTGCAGCCCAACTTGAGAGCCTTTTTACCTAACATGGGGGGGAGGGGATCCTGCATTCTAATTTCTGCCCTACATCTTAATCTCTGTCAATCATTTACCACATGTTGTTACCACTTCCCATTTTCTACCATCCAAGGCAAACAACCGTGCCACTCTTTACAGTGAGGGAGTTGGCCTTGGAACCATTTTGGGGAGAAAAGGTGTGAGAGAAATAAGGTGCCTGGCCTTAGCAGGTTTGGGACCAGACAGTGGTCATAGTAACTACTAACCAGAGGAGAAGTTGAAAACAGTCATGGCTGCAGTGTGTCAGGAAAGAGTCTAGCGTTAGGGTGTAATATGGTATCTACAATCTCCATTTTTGCTGCTGCTACTCCCTTTCCTCTCCCTGGGCCTATCTAGTATTGGACTTTGCTGCTGCCTCACCCTGCATCAACTGTAGAAGGTGGAGGAGGACACATAATAGCTATGAGAACATCATGTCCAGTTAGTTGCAGGAACTTCCATCCAAGTCAAACATGTCAGTCCTGCTTCCTCATCATGTGCCAAAGCTTGTGTACCCTAATAAAAATTATTACCTGGATTCACAAACAGATTCAACCATAAAACTATGTGTGTGCATGGATAAAACAGCTAAAATCTTCACAATAAATATGGAGCAGTTTAGGGGAACTTTCACCTGTTTACTAAAAGAAGCTACAGTTGATACTTGACCACAACTATTCAGGTATTTGAAACCACATAGCGTAAACATTGGAGGAATGGGAATGCTTTATCTCTCTATTCTGTGTCTCTCACTCTCTTTGCGTGAAAGGTGATGAGTCTGAAGAGGAAAGTGTCCTTTATACACAGGAGCTGTAGGAGATCTCCCTGCAAATTAGGACCCTGATTTTGCATGGAGAGCCCTTATAGATACATAGTACATACCGCTTGAGTCCAAGCTATTTCAAAGATGGTACAGTTTCTCCCTATATGAGTCTGCCTGGGTGTTAAGGCCATCAGGGGATTCTTTTCTCTCAGTTCCGCCACCTCCACCAGTGCATTTGGTGGGCACACCAGAGAGGGCCTCCTCTGTTGCTGCTCCCAAATTTTGGAACTCCCTCCCACAAGAGGCCAGACTTTGCTATCCTGCAGGTATGTTTTGTCTGAATGACTTGCTTTCTAAGTAGGAATTTTAAATGAATCCTTGTACTTAACTGCTTTGAATGTATTTTGCTTTTGTTTTTGTTTACTTTTTTTAGTAATTGATCTTTTTTAGTATTTGTACACTCACTCTGTTCACTTTTATATATTGTCTTTTAGTAGTGTAAGCTGCCTTGGGTCCTTTTTAAGAAGAAAAGGCAGGATAAACATATTTGCAATACAACCAATAAATAAAATACTGTACATGCAGTTGTCCTTTTCCGGCATATCATCCATCCAGTGGCTGAGGAGAAGAATGGCAGAGGATATCAGGAATCACAGAATCAAAGAGTTGGAAGAGACCTCAAGGGCCATCCAGTCCAACCCCCTGCCATGCAGGAACCCCCATCACAGTGCTCCCGATGGATGGCCATCCAGCCTCTGCTTAAAAACCTCCAAAGAAGACTACCACATTTGTTCCCCTCATTTGTTTGCTCCCAGTCTCTAATATCAGGGCTTCTGAGGGGAATATATTCCACAGTCTGGGAGCAGCACAGGCGAAAAATCCCTCCTGCCTGCCTACCAAGCAGGCCTCTGCAGGTGTTGGTGCTCTGAAGAAGGCCTTTTCTGGAAATTTCAATAGGAAGGCAGGGTGTGTCTTAAGTATCTAGGCCCCCAATTGTTTAGCATTCTTCTCTGTCTCCAAAAATGCCTGTCTCCTCAAGTGGCTGATCACCCATCACCAAACTGAAAGACAGGTATCACCAAAGAGGAATGCATGGGGGGAAATAATAGTTTTTTTAAAAAAAAACATCCCTGAAAGGGAGGACATTTTTGCTATATGTGCTCAGTGGTTTTCTCTTTGTTTTTAAGCTAACTCGCTATCTTCAAGGGAGGAATAATGGTGAAGGAAGCTTCCTGTTCTCTTCTCAAGCAGTGAAAAGGTTTTGAGATAGTTGTATAAGTTGCATATGTGATCTCTAGACCAGTGTTGGCAAACATATGGCATGGATGCCAAAGGTGGCTCTTGGAGCCCTTTCTGTGGGCACCCGACATCACCCCTTCACAGCCACATGTATTTGGGTTAAATTGCTGCATTGGCACTTTGCAAAAAATTAGTGGGTTCTGAATCGCAGTTTGGGCACTTGGTCTCTCAAAGGTTTGCCACCACTGCCCTAGACCGTCCACTCTGCATTTCCTCCTCTCCACAGTTATATTGGCCACTGTTTCCCTGTTTCTCAGTACAGAGGCAGAGAGCGTTCCTGAACCTTAACTGTCTATTGTGCATTACAGGAGAAGATCTGTAATGGTATCAAATTTGAGGAGGCGTGTGATCTGATAGGCATCTGTGGGTAATTGCAGGTTTGCAGTAGTAAGTGGCTGAAGTTCTAAAGCCGGGCGTGCACAGGGTGGAGGTCAATCAGTGGATAAAAAGGCAAAATAAACAGCTTAATGACAGCAAATTAGCAGTCTGCTCACCAGCAGTTCTTGCTAATGAGAATTCTTGAGTAAATGGCAACGAAGAAGAAGAAAGACGTGTGTTAAGCCTCTTGAAGTGAGAATATGATCTGTGAGCTATGCAACCTGACTCATGACCATTTAGTGCTCAAATGTGTGTGTGTGTGTGTGTGTGTGTGTGTGTGTGTGTGTGTGTGTGTGTGTGTGTGTTTGTGTGATCACTTCTGTATATCGCCTATTACCAGCAAGGGAACCAAGTATATCTATTAAACTTGAGACTTTCTTTGCTATGTACAACTTTATAACTTCAAAGCATTTCCCCACCCCACCCCGCCGACAATGCATGCTTCTTAATTTCTGTCTCTAGAGCAGCGTTTTTCAACCACTGTTCCGCGGCACACTAGTGTGCCGCGAGATGTTGCCTGGTGTGCCGTGGGAAAAATTGAAAAATTCTAAAGAAATTCAACCCAGGGCCGGCGGGCGGCCCACAGCTGGGAGGCGCTATAAATAGTGTCCAAGGGCCAGCTTGGCTCCTCCCCCCCGAGGCCCGCGGCGCTGGCGTCACTTCCTCCCCAGCCGGACCTGGCCCCGCTCATTCTCTTAGTGTTTGCCCTGTGCCTGCCGCCGCCGCCGCGACTCGCTCGCTTCCCTCTCCCCCCCTCCTTTTTTTACCCTGGACCACCACCACCCCTTTCCTGGGAGCTACCAATGGACTGAGCCGCCCGACAGCCAGCCCGCCAACACAAGCCGGCCCAGGAGCCCCAGCCCAGAACAAACCACCAGGTGAGGGGAAGGGGAGGAGGGGCACCCGGCTGCCCCACGAGCACCGCGGCAGGGCTGCGAGGAGGAAGGGATGGAGGAGGCCTCCGCCGGGCCTGGGCTGAGGAGGCGGGGGGCGGGAGGGGGCTACTGGCATGGCTGGACAGCCGGACGGATGGCCTTTTGGGTCCGGGAGGGGAAGAGCCGTCTCTGAGGGGCCCCACGATGGGTTCCTTGAAGTCTTGCCCCTTTCTTTCTGTCTTGGGTCGCCCTCTTCTCTCTCTCTGTCTTTTCTTTCTTTTTCCCCCCACCTCTCTCTTTCCATCGTACCCTTTCCCCTCTTCATAGAAACGTGCTCATTTCTAGCCTGCATATGTGTATGTCCAGCAGCCTGCCTACTGTAATTAAAACTGTAAACCGCCCAGAGACTCCTTGAAGTGGTATGGGGCGGTATACAAGTAGAACACTTTCTGCCTTCTTTCCTTCCTGCCTTCCTTCATCCTCCTCCCCTCCTGTCTTTCTTCGATTCCAGCCAGAATATCAGCTTTGTGTTCAGCCAAACAGGCCCAGGTTGCGCACTGAAAAGTATTTTATAATTTTTCATATTTCTGTTTACTTACTATTTCATAATAAAGTAATTATAAAATACTTTCTTTGTGTTTATTTGATTCCTATTCAAGAGAATTACTTTATATATAGTCAATATAGGCACAGAGTTAAATTTTTTAACATTTTCTAATGGTGGTGTGCCTCGTGATTTTTTTCATGAAACAAGTGTGCCTTTGCCCAAAAAAGGTTGAAAAACACTGCTCTAGAGCAACTGATTGGTATTCAGCAAATGAGGAGGTGGATCTTCAATATTTTGACCAAGTAGTGTCTAGAACAGTCCTTACTTCACACGTTTTGTTGTGTGCTTTTTTCATTGATCCCTCTTCTCCTCATTGCCTTCTGTGAGAGGCAGCTAACAATTTTGACAGCTGAGTGAAGTAGCAGAAAATGAGCTGAAACTCATATTCACAACATGCAAATAAAACAAAAGGTAATTCTAGCAGTGAACATCTGGGTACATACCCCCCCCCATCTAACCATGTTTGATCCAGGCACATGATGTCTATCTGGTTACTACTTCTGTCTCCATTGTTATCAGGCTTTCATTGCAAATGTCTTCTGCTGCCCCACTGAGGCCATGTCTACCAATCATACCTTGATGGGGGGTACCTGTCTTCTGTACCTCCTGTCAATCTGCCTTAAATCTATCCTAGAGGCCAAGATCTACCTTTTTCTCATCCTCCTTCCCCTGAAGTAGTCACGGGAATGAAAATGCCAAGTGTTGACAATCTCAGCTCAGTACAAGTCCTCTTCTCTCTCAGTGACGCCTCAGAACGCTTCTTTTGCTGCTACAAAAGTTGATACATTGGCCTGGTTCATTTGCAGTCCGTTAATTTAGGGATCATTCTCAAAATCCCAGGCCCCAGGCTGATTCTTTGTTAAGTTTCTCTTGCTATCTGGTGGATTTGCTGGTTGATTAAGATGTTTGGTCCACCCAGCCCACCCCCT